>PVHX01000862.1:0-247151 GCA_004024805.1 Geosciurus inauris | reverse complement strand
AAAACAGCACACTACAGTAAAGCAGCCACTTCAATGTTTATAGCAGCACAATTCACAATTGCAAAACTGTGGAAGCAACCCAGATGTCCTTCAATAGATGAATGGATAAAGAAACTGTGGTACATATACACAATGGAATATTATTCAGCAATAAAAGAGAATAAAATTATGGCATTTGCAGGCAAATGGATGGAACTGGGAAGCATTATGCTAAGTGAAGTAAGCCAATCCCAAAAAACCAAATGCCGAATGGTCTCTCTGATTAGTGGATGCTGATGAATAAGGGAGGTGGGAATGGGAAACATAAGAGAAATAGAGAAACACTGGACGCGACATGGGGGAAGCAGGGGGCAGGAAAGGGGAATGGGTATAGTAAAGATGGTTGATAAAAAAATATATATAAATATATATATATATAATGTTCATTGAAAGTGCATATAAAGGTGTTTAATATGAAAAAAATAATCAAATCAAATATTTAGAGAGGGAACCTTCTACTTTGATTATAATCATGTTTGGACTCTTCAAATTTCAGAGCAAATATCCTATCTATGCAAGGTACATCTTATTGAAGCTAAAAAGCAGTTATCCCTTTTATTAGACATGTAAGCTAATATACAGTTCAGGAAACTCATCATTGTTCTTCCTGCAGACATGAGTGGCAGGCCTTTAGCTGTGAAGTCAATTGCTATTGTGTCTCTAATTTTAGTTCTTTCCTATCCTGGTCAAGAGTCATTGCTCTCTGAAGACCCGCATCATTTCTCTGCAGGATTCTTGTCATCACTTTGTGCTTCTCCCTCTCCCCTAACTAATCTTCCATATTTATCTTTGTTGCCAAAGCCATCTTCGCTATTCTCACATCTAATCGTGTAATCCTCCTGCTACAAATTCTTTAACAATTCCTAACACCTATACTGTGAAACCACTGATCCCTATACTGAACATTCTCTGTTTCCTTTGGTCCTTCATCCACACCTCCTTACCCTGCTTTGTGTGCTCCAAGTCTGACCTATAGTGGCATCATCAATATTCTTCCTTGCCAGTTGGCTTCCGGTTGGGTTTAGAAATAAGAGCTGATGGGGAGTGATTAGAGGTGAGGAAAGAATGAGTTTAGAGCAATAGTTTCCCCAGGCAGCAATTTAGTTGTATTTCTCAACTGCAAAGACTTTCTAGAACCTGCACTTACATTCTATAACTACTTTCTTGCAATCCCTTTTTCCCCTTTTCATTTGGCCTATGAGTGGTAACTCCCTAATTTTGCTAGCTGAGTAGTGCTTCCCCATACCTTGTTAGTTTCCCTTAATCCTACTCACAACTTTATAAAAAGCGCTTCACTAATGTATCCTCAAGTATTCCATGGAAAGGTGTCTCCCATGTCCTGCCAACACCTTGGTGGATGTGCATGGCATTGAGATGCTGCATAATCTGGTTCCCTTCCGCCATTCTAGTATCTTCCTCTAAATCCTCTTCTAATTCAAGACTAAATTGTCATGCTTGCAGTTCCTCAAACAAGCTATGCTTTTTAAGTTACTCTGTATATTTTCTTATGTTTTTCATTTTGCTAAGAGATAGGTTTTTTACCCTTTTTTTAACCTGGATAGATAAAGTTTATCTTTAAAAGTTCCTGTTTGAGGTGCGTTTTCTATCAATCCTTGTTGAAATCTCACAGTTAAATTTGGAGATCAGTTAATTGCTTGCACCTACCTTTCTTTTGTGTTTGTTCATGCACTAATTCATTCACTTATTATTGACTAATTCATTCATCTTCATTAAACACATACTAATAAATGCTTTCTATGTACCAACCATTCCTCAAAGGTTAGTGTTTTATAATGAAAGAAGCAGATAAAATTCTATGTTATATTTGGTGAGGACAAAAGGAAAAAAATATGAGTTTCTTACCTTACACCACACAGTACAAGACAAGAGTCAAGAGCCTGCCTTGGGAGTTCAAAGAACACCAAGGTGAGCAGTGTAATGCAGGGGTGAGAGGAAAAAATGTAGGCAAGAAGGACAGAAAAATGAGAAGGTCTAAAGACCAGCTAGGGGCCATTGGGAAGACTTCAGTCTTTTACCTGAGTGAGAATGGACTGCCACTAGGGAGTACAGCGGAAATGTAACATGATCGAATATGTTTTTCACAGTATCACCTACCTGCCTTGTTAAAAATGGACCTGAAGTGATGCAAGGGAAGAAACAGAAATTCATCTAGGGGTATCATAAGATTCTAGTTTTGCTCTTCACTGGTTTCTGAGATTCTTGAACAAAGTATATTTGCAATTTCATCAATTAAAAAAATCTGTGTAAAAACACAAATTTTAGAATCAAATAGTTTTTGCTTTCAGCATCATATCTGGCACTTAACCATGGTATGACCTTGAGTATGGGTTTATAATTGCTGTAGTTATTTAAAAATATTAATAATTCCCACCTTAGTTATTATTTTAGGATTATTGAGAAAGCTTGTAAATATCCTGACAGAGAATAAATGCTCAGGTTGTTGTAGCTCTTGATATAAAATCTCCTAAGCACCTACTGGTGCATACAATGCAGAAACATTAGTCAATACATGTTTGTTTAATGTTTTAATATTTACATCAAGCACATATTAAAAAATATAAAGGTCACATTGCCAACTCCATGGAATAAATAAAATGTCTGAAGAGGAACTAGTTAAGTCCAGTCCTTTATATGTGTCATTTGTTGATTTCTGCAAATATTTAACATTTCTCCTCAATACCTATCAATTAATTAAATTATCATGCATTAACTTTGACAGTATCCAGAAATGCTTAGGTCTATATTCTCCTTTCTCTTTCTGGGTGTCAGAGTTAAACACACATACACTCACATGCCTGATACATGGTCCAAAATTCCAATGAATGCTGTGGTAAATGGTAGTGTTTAAAACAAAGTGTTTATGTTTGAATGCCATTTGACTGCCAAGATTCATTTTTTAATTATTATTATTGGCATGCATTAGAATTATACATATACATATATTCTGAATGTGTACATATATACAAATATATTGCATACTGTGTGTGTGTGTGTGTGTGTGTGTGTGTATTTTGCAGTGCTGTGGATTGAATTCAGGTCCTTGCATATGCTAAGAAAAAGCTTTACCCTTGAGTTGTACCCCAGCCCTTAGTATCATATTTATAGTCAAAGAAGCATACTCTCCAGATAGGAAACTGAATACCAAATTCTGAGTTTCCTTGGACAAATATGTGTTGTCTACCTTTCCAAGGTCCTGAATACAGATATGGCCTGTGCCATTGTGCCTTTTGGCTTTTTTTGAAGGATCTGTTCTAGCACTTGAAACTGCAAGGGCTTACAGGAAAATTATATATAATAATAATTTAGAAAAATTTCAATGAAATACTTTGATTTGTTCTTTTATTTATGAGATTGTGCTAAAATTTTGAATTGGTGCTTCCACATGACAGATTGTTATTGAAATACTCATCAAAATGAGAGAAAGTTGGATGGAATTGGAAAGGATTATGCTAAGTGAAGTAAGCCAATCCCAAAAAACCAAATGCCGAATGTTCTCTCTGATTAGTGGATGCTGATGAATAAGGGAGGTGGGAATGGGAAACATAAGAGAATTAGAGGAACACTGGACACGGCATGGGGGAGGTGGGAGGCAGGAAAGGGGAATGGGTATAGTAAAGATGGTTGATTGAGATCGTCATCACTACCCTTGGTGCTTGTATGAAGACACAATTGGTGTAACTTTATCTAGTTTGCAACCAGAGAAATGGAAAAACTGAGCTCTATATATGTGCTATGACTTGAAATGCAATTAAATAAACTAAAAAAAAAATGAGAGAAAGTATACTACTCCATCCTGTCACAGGTAATATCTATACTTTGTAGAGTTACGAAATCAAAATAATTCTTAACTAGTGATGTTTATCTACCTATTTATCATCCAAAAGCATTTCCTCATTCTCCTAGGTCTTCTTCTGATGGATCAACATGCAATTTTAAAATTGGTACAAAACCAGTCCCCGAAGTTACTTAGCACACAGTGAGACCACTTTCATTGTTTGAGAGTTGGCAAGATTCAGTAATCCTGCAGACTAGCTCACTTTTCTGCTAACATTGCTATTTGGGGTTGCAAAACCCCCACACAAAAGAAGTCATATGTAAATACATCTTTGAAACATTTCTTGTAAATGTATATAATAAAACAACCAAATATCCATTCATAGTGAAATGAATAAGATATTATGTGATATAAACTACACAATTACAATTGAGATTTTAGTTAGAAGGCATAAACTAGGTCTGAGTATGTCAAAAGGTGTAAATTTTGAAAACACCATATTAAGTGAGAAAAACAAATTGCAAAATGATACATTCAAAATGCTATTATTAAGGGAGAATTGTAAACTGATTTTGTGGACTATTAATAACGTACTATTAAAATGCAAATGCCAAGGATACAAACCAGCTTGAACATGGTGCTTACCTCAAGAGAAGATAGAAAGGGAACAAAGTGCAAAGAGAGCTTCAAATCATTCAGTTACAATTTGTTTCCCACAACAGGCATTCACTATGTTATTCTCTCTTCTGTTCTTTATATTTGAAATAGTTGTAATAATTCAATCTATGATGAAAGAATAAAGCTGATTTCAAAACCTCACAATCGCATACCAACATGAATGAACTAATGAACAAAAATGCTGTGAGATTGGTAGTCTTAAAAGATTTCCTTTAAATCAGGGTTACCCATGGAATTGACTCCTGATTGAACTCCGTCTATATTTTCTGATTAGTATTTTCGAATTGGCTAATCAGCTTCAAAGCTGGAAATTGAGTTGAATATTCCCTGATTCAGTTGAGAGAGATATGTATGTGTATATATCTATATATATTTCTATTGATCTCCTCAGGAATATATATAACTACAAGCCCACATATAACTACCAATATACACAAATATACACATTTGTGAGCATGTATGCACGTGCGAGCACACACACACACACACATACACACACACCCCTCTCAGAAGGTTAGATTCTTTAATGGACTAGCACTTCAGTTAGGCAGCAGGCAATTTCATGGGATTTGAAGAAAGATAATTTTGCCAATCCATAGTGTTAAGTTAGCTAACTGTGATGCTCTCAGGGGCCATCTTCATGCACTTATGTGTCTTACATCTTTTGCCCACCTTTGCATTATTTTATCAATACTCTCCCTTTTGAAACAGCTCTGCAAAAACGAAAGCTCATAAACATAAACCATATCTAACATTACTTGTTTTTGAATGTATCTTCTAATAAAATATCATGACCTCATATAGCTCAAAATCTTTTTATTTTATTCAATAGATGTGCTATCATAGAATTTAATAAAATTTATCACTTATTCCTTCTAAAAATCTTGATAAGATAAAAATGGAAAGGATCCATATGATATACTATTTTTTTCTTAGAAATTATTGACTTAGTGAGCAATTGAGCACCATACGCATTTTAATGGTTAATTTTTGTTCACAAATTTGATCATTAACAGTTCATTTAAAATACAACAAACAGGGCTGGAGAGATAGCTCAATGGTAGAATGCTTGCTTAGCATACATATTTAATTCTCATATTGCAAGGAAAAAAGTAGTTTTTGTTAGTGTCAAATGAAAATATAAATACTTCAGATATGTGAGTAGAGTTGTATCTATATAAAACTAAGCACTTGGATATATGGAAGGGATGTGTATATGGAATAACATCACTTGAAAAGACTTGAGATTATTAAGATAAAGTTAGCTAAAAGTGTCTGATTTCCTACTTAATAATAGTGAGTTTTGAGAAAGGTACTATGATCCTTCTATAATGTCCAAAACATTAAAAATGGGGAATACTAGCAATCATATATTGTTATATACTAGATTACTAATATTCCCCCATTCAATCAATGATTTAAATAAAATAGAGTTTGTTGTATCAACATATTAAATAGAAAGGTCAAATGAGGTAGCAAATATAAGTCATTTAACTTTGTGTGACATGTAGCAGGTGTCCGATAAATGGGAGTTTCAATTCTGTAAATTCCACATGCATACAGATAAATGTGCATAATGTAACAAATGGACTCAGCTCATTCAAAGTCCATTTTGTCTCTTCTCTAGAATTTATAACTAATGAAGTTTTATAATGCCCTTTACAATGATGACTACATTCATGTATAATTTGCATACATTTGCCCAAATATCTCTTGGAAAGGAAATGTCCTAAAAATGCAACTCAAAATGTGATCATTTAATTAACCCTTTTCCTTCTGCACAGGTAAAATATCTCCTGTATAATTTTGCGTGAGGGGTTTATTTTAGCTGCAATTTCTATTAAAAATGCAAATGAATTTTTAGGTTAAGGAGTGGCAGTCCTAGGCAATACAGAACTTGTATATAGTTTTATACTTCTTTTAACTCTTTAACATAAAATATCAATTAGATTACTTTAAAATGAGCATAAGAAAATGGACAAAATTTGAGAGAAATGTTAATATGAAAATAATCATAAAACCTTTGTTATGCCTATAGTTTCTGTGCATTTCTTATCTAGATGTCTAAAACTGAAAGCATATATGAGTTACCTCTACTTGAAAAAAAATGT
Organism: Geosciurus inauris; assembly: GCA_004024805.1. NCBI lineage: Eukaryota > Metazoa > Chordata > Mammalia > Rodentia > Sciuridae > Geosciurus > Geosciurus inauris. Next base: position 240,527 of record PVHX01000862.1, on the reverse strand, counting down.
TCTCTCTAATACATCTTTGAGAAGGCAACATATCTCAGTAAAGGAAAGAAATAGAGGAGAGGAATTTTTTAATTTATGAATCGGCTATTAATCCCTATGCAATCTTGGTCAAGCTTTTCAATCAGGCTGAGTGTCAGGAAACATTACAAAACACATCAGAAGTATATGAAAGAACTGTGTACTGGCTATCAAACCAAATAGACCAGAGGGAATCAAAGCCGTGTGATTAGAAACTTGAGTGTTTTAAATATCTGTCCTGGCTCTTGCCCTTGCCCTTAAGAAAGAATAAAGACAGAAGAAGGTGAAGCTAATGATGGAGTTTTGAGAAATGTCAAGAGAATTCTTCAAATACTATTAAACATAACCTTGAGTCAGTTATGTAACTTCTTTTAAACTCAGTTGCTTCATTTATAAAATGTTTGTAATAATGCTTCCTTAGGAGCAATTCTTGCAACAATTAAGGAAATGAATTTGGAGAGCTAAAATAGCCCAGGCTGTCTCCAGATACATATTTTCATTTTTATCATTAATAACAATTAAGAACCAGTGATTGTATTGCAACAAATTATTTGGCCAGAGCTTATCACTGTCACTTTGTCTTCTAGGAGAAATCAACAGAATCCTCAAATCATATCCTCTTTGATAATTACCTGCTTATGTTTATTTTACTAATGTATATATGCATGTATGTTTCTAAATACACATACATGTGTATGTGCTATACAGTGTGTGTGCTTTTTATATGGATATAGGTATAGATTCATAAATACAGCATGTCCACTGTTTCGCTTGGAAAAGTCTTAGCCATAAATTCTTTTATGGTCTTGTACCTTGGTAAAGATGGCCAGGACATAGGTGACTTATGATGATTTCTGCCAGTTTGTTTATAGTCTAGACTGGAGGCAGACCAGGAAATTTGTTTCCTCACTTATACACTATTCCTTGACCTTGTAAGTCTCCCATGTCTCAGATTCCTCTGCCAGTAAACTAAACCTATCATGGAAGGACCACTGTCCATGATTCATTTAGATGAAATATATGAAATAGCAAACAGCATCAAAGAATGGAATAGTGTTTGCTGGGGATGGGAGTTACTAATCAACAGGCATGAAGTTTTAGTTAAGCAAGATGAATAAAGAGATCTGTTGTACAGCATTGTGCCTATAATCAACAATAATATATTATATGCTTACAAACATTAGGAGAGTAGATTGTAGATTTTAGGCTAAGTGTTCTTACAATAATAAAATAAAATTCAAAATATAAAAATGAGTAGTAGAATTCTTTTTTCAAGATCTAGAACAGAACTCTATTATGACTTTATTATCTGGGCATAGATTCCTATGAGGGAAGACCTTTATGTCTTATCTGAAGTCATCTACAAAGACATTGTCAGAAGTGTGAACAAAACATCATATAATGAAAGAATAGAAAAAATATATAATGCATGTCACTGAAAAAGTTCTATTCTCTTTGACCATATGTAATTAACTTATGTATAAGGATTATTCAGAGAAACAGGACCAATAAGATGTGTGTGTTTTGTGGGGGGGGAAGGTGGGTGGGTGTGTAGCAGGGAAAAGGGGAGAGAGGAGAGAGAGAAAGAGGAGATTTTAACGAATGGATTCATGATTGTAGAGACTGGCAAGTCCAAAATTCAGAGTAGACCAGCAGACTGGGGACCAAGAGATGAATAACAGTTCAAATTCTCTTCTGGAAGAATTTCCTCTTCTTTGAGTGAGGTCAGTCTATTTCTTAAGGCCTTCAAAAGAATGGATGAAGCATGCTACATGTGGAGGGCAATTTGCTTTATTCAAAATTTGCTACTTGAAGTGTTATTCACATTCAAAATGATGTTTTCATAGAAACATATGAAATAGTGTTCAACCAAATACTCGAATACTATCATCTAGACAATTTGCACATAAATTTAACCATCACAATCATTTCATTAAGATATGCCAATAAAAATGCTAAACCTCAAACTCAGTTCAAATATTATCATATATCAGAGAAAAGTATCAGTGTCCTTTTTTACCTACTTCAAAGGTGACATCATGGCATAATACATGCAACATGAGCCCAACTAGGCATTTTCTCAGCCCAAGGATCCTATGAAACTCTGGAGAACAAATAGATTCCAAAATCAGTAATATAATATCAATTGTTGAAGGATAAAATCCAAGTAGCCTGCTTATGACTCTACAAACTTTCCTTTGCCTGATCAGATGAATAATCTGATAATCAACTCCATCAAACTGGAGACAAGGGTGGGTGAAAGAACTAATGAGCATTCTCAGACTTCAAAATATTTTGTAGTGCAGAAAGATTCCCTAAAACTCCTAAAACTATACAATCTGACTGAATAGTGAATAACCATTTTCATAAGATGAAATCATCAAGCCAGACATAATGGTGAACAACTGTAATCCCAGCAAATCAGAAGGCTGAAGCAGGAGGATCACAAGTTCAGAGCCAGCCTGGGCAACTTAGTGAGACTCTGTCTCAAAATGAAAAATAAAAGCAATCATGAAATACATTTGGAAGAATAAGAGACCCAGAATAGCCAAAGCAATCCTTAGCAAGAAAAGTGAAGCAGGAGGCATCAGAATACCAGACCTTAAATTATACTACAAAGCTATAGTAACAAAAACAGCATGGTACTGGCACCAAAATAGACATGTAGACCAATGGTATAGAATAGAAGGCATAGAGATGAACCCACTTAAATACAGTAACTTTATATTAGACAAAGGAGACAAACACATACACTGGAGAAAAGATACCCCGTTCAACAAATGGTGCTGGGAAAACTAGAAATCCATATGCAGCAAAATGAAAATAAACCCCTATCTCTCACCATGCACAAAATTCAACTCAAGGTGGATCAAGGACCTGGGAATCAGACCAGAGATCCAATGACTAATAGAAGAAAAACTAGGCCCAAATCTCCATCATATCGGATTAGGACTATACTTCCTTAACAAGACTCCTATAGCACAAGAAGTAAAATCAAGAATCAACAAATGAGATGGATTCAAACTAAAAAGCTTCTTCTCAGGAAGGAAACAATCAATGAAGTGAACAGAGAGCTGACATTCTGGGAACAAATCTTTGCCACATGCACATCCAATAGAGCACTAATCTCCAGGATATAATAAGAACTCAAAAAACTTAACACCAAAAAAATAAACAACCCAATCAATAAATGGGCCAAGGAGCTGAACATAAATTTCACAGAAGAAGATATACACTCGATCAACAGATATATGAAAAAATGTTCAACATCTCTAGCAATCAGAGAAATGCAAATCAAAACTACCCTAAGATTTCATCTCATGCCAGTCAGAATGGCAATTATGTAAGTGTTGGCGAGATTGTGGGGGAAAAGTTATGCTCATACATTGCTGGTGGAACTGCAAATTGTTACAACCAATCTGGAAAGCAGTATGGAGATTCCTTAGAAAACTTGGAATGGAACCACCATTTGAGCCTGCTATCCCACTCCTACGTCTACACCCAGAAGACTTAAAAACGGCATACCACAGTGCTGCAGCCACTTCAATGTTTGTAGCAGCTCAATTCACAATAGCTAAACTGTGGAACCAAGCTAGATGCCCTTCGACAGATGAATGGATAAAGAAACTGTGGTATATATATATGCAATGGAATATTACTCAGCAATAAGAGAGAATAAAATTATGGCATTTGCAGGTAAATGGATGGAGTTGGAGAATATCATGCTAAGTGAAGTAAGCCAATCTCAGAAAACCAAATGCCAAATGTACTCGATAATAAGTGGATGCTGATCCATAATGGGGTGGGGGGGAACACGAGAACAATGGAGGAACTCTGTTCACCGGGGTGGAAGGGGGCATGGGAACAGTAAAGATGGTGGAATATGATGGATATCATAGCCCTAGCTTTATGTATGACCGCATGTATGTTGTGATTCTACATCACATACAACCAGAGAAATGAAATGTTATCCTCCATCTGAGTACAATGAATCAAATTGCACTCTGCTATCATGTAAACCTAAATAGAACAAATAAATTAATTAATTAAAAAAAGAAAAAGAAAATGTTCTGGAGATGTAGCTCAGTGGTACAGCACCCCTGAGTCTATTCTTTAGTACCAATAGTTGAAGCTCTATCTATATATATTTAAAACTTAAAAAGCTATGAGGACGGTGGCAGCTGTAACATCATGTTATGGATTTCCTCGCAGTTCTCTCAAAAAACCCATACAGTACAGGGGATTTGGGAAGGTAACGAAATAGAGGAGGTTGTTTTCCTGACTGCTTCATGGCATGAAATCAAGAAAGCAGATAGGCACTTCTCAGCAAGGTGGATAAAAAAGATGTAAGGGGCAGGGACTTTACTGGGAATTAATATTAGACATTCAAAGCAGACTGGGGACTAAAGAGGGTGAATATAATAAAATAAGGAAGAAATCCCAGCACCACCACCTCCATCTTGTGTGCAAGCCAGAGCAGTTGGCCTGTGAACAGAATGGAAGGATAAGGAAATTAAAGAAATATATATATTTAGTAGGCCTATGGCACGTTTTGTTATAGAGAGATCAGAAATCAATGACATTGCCAGGCCAACCTGAGAGGCATGCTGCACATTATCCTTGTGCAGGAGCGGGGCTATATCTCTCCTGGCTGTCTGTGGACAGAGGAAAGAGCCATTTTGCAACCACACTGCAAGAGGTAGCAGATATGGAGGCCAATTCCTGGCAAACCAGAACTGGGCCAAAGTACAGTCCTGGCAAACCCACACTGCATGACAAATAGAATACTAAGTGTCCAGGAGAGGGTCAGACATAGTAAGGGGTTTATAAGAAGGAATACAAGTCATAGAAATTCACCCACTTCCCCCTTCAATCCATCATCTCACAGGACCAGCTGGGATGGATAGACATTACTGGGAATTTGAAAGAGAGGGGGCAAGAATGATTGAATTTGGAGACTGAACCCCAGAGACCAGGAAGAACAAGGTCCATAGGCAATGAAGGGGACAAAGGATTGGCTCCTCCACTGCACAAGTGAAACTCGGGAGAATCCTGGGATTTAGTCTCCCAGCATGGACCAGCAACTGCTGGGTCCTGGAGGTACAATGGTTTGAAATCTTTAAACCAGTTGCCATTCAATGAAGAACATATAGACTACCTAAGCCTAAACCCTGACTCCAGGAGCTCTACTATGGGATCTCCTCTCACTCTCCAGTGACTCCACCCTGAGGGTAAAGGATCTATCACACTCCAGCCCACTGTACCTAATGTTGCTGAGAATGGAAGCCAAGGATTTGCCACTGTGCCCGGCTTCCAATAGAAACAATTATTTAACTTTTTTTTGAGAGATTTTTTTCCCTCCATTTAATTATGATCTGAATGGCTCGTAGATATATATATATATGTGTGTGTGTGTGTTTCTTTTTTCTCATTTCTAGCATTTTCTTAAGGTGGTTATGTTTCATGGCTCAGTCTATTGATGGCTAGCATGTTTGATTAGTATATTTTGGTTTTGTTTTGTATTCTCTTAATTTTGTTTATTTTTAAATTTTTATCTTATACATTTTTTCTCTCACTTATCTGTTTCCATTCTCTTTCTCTCTTTTCTTCTGCTCATCCAATTTCTTTTGTGCTTTCTTTCATTCTTTCTTTAATTCTTTATGTCTATTTTCTTTCATCCTGCCTTATAATCATTACATCCTACCTCTCTCCTGTTCTCTCCTTGTTTGCCATTTGAAATTGTAAATCCTTTTGCAAACGTACTGTTTTTACTGTGGGCAATAACCAATCATATCACTTCCATTTATTGTGACAATGAACATTATATATGCCACAGCAGGAACTATTTAGTTTAATGCTATATATTGTTTGCATTGGTTGTTGTAATAACTTCTCTCTCTCCAAATTGTGAGCTACTGGAAAACTTCAGAGACACTATAAGTCCACAGGGTAGAAACTCTACTGCCTCAGAACCATACTGTTAGATGAGTAGATACACAAACAACATAAAAAGCAAGGGAAAAACTGCTCTGAACAAACCAAAATACTTCAATAGCAGAATCCATCAACATCACAGTGAAAGAAATGTCAGAAAAGGAGTTTAGAAAGTTCATAGTGAAACTGATCTGTGAGGTAAAGGACAGTGTAAGGACTGAAATCAGAGAAAAAATACAGGAATTGAAAGATTGCTTCAACAAAGAAATATATTCTGAAAAAAATATCAAGCAGAAATCCTCAAAATGAAGAAATCAATAAACCAAATTAAAATTTCAATGGAAAGTATCAACATCAGACTAGACCATCCGGAAGATAGAATTTCAGGCAACAAAGACAAAATATATAATCTTGAAAACAAGGCTGATCATGGAGAAAAGATGTTAAGAGACGAACAGGACTTCTAAGAAATGTGGAATAACATGAAAAGACCAAATGTAAGATTTATCAGAATAGATGAAGGCTTGGGGAAACAAAACAAAGGAATACACAATTTTTTCAATGAAATAATATCAGAAAATTTCCCAAACCTTAGGAATAAAATAGAAAATAAAATACAGGAGGCTTGCAGGACCCAAAAATATTTTAAAAATTACAATAGACCCATATCAAGACACATTATTATGAAAATGCCTGACATAGAGAATAAAAATTTAAAGGCAACTTGTCATATTTAGAGGGAAACCACTTCATATTTCATCTGACTTCTCAATTCAGACCCTCGAACCTAGGAAGTCTTGGAATAATATATAAAAGCTCTAAAAGTAAATGGGTGCCAACCCAAAATACTATGGCTAGCAAAATTAAGCTTCAGAACTGACAATGAAATAAAAACTTTCCATAATAAACAAAAGTTAAAAGAATTCAAAACTAGAAACCTGCACTAGAAAACACAATCAATAATATACTCCATGAAGAACAAATGAAAAATAAAATCGAAAACTAGCAAAGGGTGATAACACACTAAAAAAGCAGTCAATCAAAGGAGAAACTAATTCAAATTAAAACCCAGAAATATATAAAAATGAGAGGGAGTAAAATTAATTTCTCAATAAAAATATTGAATATCAGTGGCTCAAACTCATTGATCAAAAGACATAGACTGGAAGTTCGGATTAAAAAGCAAGACCCAAAATATGCTGACCTCAAAGGAAACAATGAACATGAAGAAAGAGCCTAGAGAATAGGAGAAAACCTTTACCATATGCACCTCAGATAGATAATTAATCTCTAGGATATATAAAGAATCAAAAATCTTAACAGAAAAAAAAAAATACCTAAAACAATCAATCAATGGGCCAAGGATCTGAACTTACACTTCACAGAAGAAGAAACACAATTGATCAACAAATATATAAAACAATATTCAACATCTATAGCAATTAAAGAAATGCAAATCAAAACTACACTGAGATTTCATCTCACTCCAGTCAGAAAGGCGATTATTAAGAATAAAAGCGACAATGAATGTTGGTGAGGATGTGGGGGGAAACGTACACTCATACATTGCTGGTGGGAATGCAATTTGGTGCAACCTCTATGGAAAGTAGTATGGAGATTCCTCAGGAAACTTAGAATAGAACCATCAGCAGAACGCGGCGGCTCAAGCCTGTAATCCCAGCAGTTAGGGAGGCTGAGACAGGAGAATCGCGAGTTCAAAGCCAGCCTCAGCAATGGCGAGGAGCTAAGCAACTCAGTGAGACCCTGTCTCTACATAAAACACAAAATAGGGCTGGGGATGTGGCTCAGTGGTCGAGTGCCCCTGATTTCAATCCCCAGTACCAAAAAAAAAAAAAAGAAGAAAGAAAAATAAGAGACCCAGAATAGTCAAAGCAATCTTTAGCAAGAAGATTGAAGCAGGAGGCATTATAATACCAGACCTTAAACTATACTACAGAGCTATAGTAACAAAAACAGCATAGTATTAGCACCAAAATAGACAGGTAGACCAATGGTACAGAACAGAAGACACAGAGACAAACTCACATAAATCAGTTATCTCATACAAGACAAAGGCAGCAAAAATATTCACTGGAGAAAAGAGGCCCTTCAACAAATGGTGCTGGGAAAACTGGAAAGCCACATGCAACAAAATGAAATTAAACCTCTATCTGTTACCCTGTATGAAACTCAACTCAAAATGGATTAAAGACTTAGGCACCAGAACAGAGATCCTGGGCATACTAGAAGAAAAAGTAGGCCCAAATCTTCACCATGTTGTCCTTGGATATGACCTCCTTAACAAGACGCCTGAAGTACAGGAAGTAAAATCAAGAATCAATAAATGGGATGGATTCAAACACAAAAGCTTCTTCTCAACAAAAGAAATAATCAGTAATGTCAAGAGAGACCCTACAGATTGGGAGAAAATCTTGACCACATGCACATCAGATAAAGCATTATTCTCTAGGATATATAAAGAATTTTGAAAACTTTACACCATAAAAACAACTTAATAAATGGGCTAAGGAACTGAACAGAAAGTCCCCAGAATAAAAAATGCAATTGATCAACAAATATATAAAAAATGTTCAACATCTCTAGCAATTAGAGAACTGCAAATCAAAACTACTCTAAGATTTCATCTCACTCCAGCCAGAAAGGCAATCATCAAGAATGTTGGCAAGGATGTGGGGGAAAAGGTACACTCATATTTTGCTGGTGGGAATGTAAACTGGTGCAACCACTATGGTAATCAGTATGGAAATTCTTCAGAAAACTCAGAATGGAACCACCATTTGACCCAGCTATCCCACTCCTCGGTTTATACCCAAAGGACTTAAATTCAGCATACTACAGTGACACAACTGTGTCAATATATTTATAGCAGCTCAATTCACAATAGTTAAACTATGGAACCAACCTAGATATGCTTCAATAGATGAATGGATAAAGAAAATATGGTACCTACAGTCAATGGGATATTATTCAGCTTTAAAGAAAAATGAAATTATGGCATTTGCAAGTAAATGGATGGAGTTAAATAATATCATGCCAAGCGAAATAAGTCAATCCCCCCAAACCAAAGGCTGAATGTTTTCTCTGATATGTGGATGCCAATTCACAATAGGGAGAGGCATTAAGGAAGAATAGAGTTACTTTAGATTAGGTATAGGAGAGTAAAGGGAGGGGAGAGGATACAGGAATAGTACAGATAGTAGAATGAAACAGACATTTTTACCATATGTGCATATGTGACTGCATGACTGATGTGATTTTACATGCACAGAGAAATGACAAATTATACCACACTTACATATGATATTCAAAGTTCCACAAATGCATTCTACTGTCATGAATAACTTATTAAGACAAATAAAAATATTTTTTAAAGAACACAAGTAACAATAAATATTGGTGAGGATGTGGGGCAAAGGGTATATTCATACATTGCAGGTGGGACTGAAAATTGGTACAACTACTCTGGAAAGCAGTATGGTGATTTCTCAGAAAACTTGGAATGGAACCACCACTTGACCCACTTATATCACTTCTCCATATGTCCAAAGAAGTTAAAATCAGCATACTACAGTGACACAGCCACATCAGTGCTCATAGCACATCAACTAACAATAGCTAAGCTATGGAACTAACCTAGGTGCCCTTCAATAGATGAATGGATAAAGCAAATGTGGCATAGATACACAATCAAATATTACCAAGCTATCAAAAGGAATGACATCATGACTTTTGCCAGTAAATAGATGGATGGATCTGGAGACTATATGCTATGTGAAATAAGCCAATTCACAAAAAACCAAATGTCAAATGTTCTCTCTGACATACAGATGCTAACACCCAATGGTGGGGGATGGAATAGAATTTCAGTGGATTATATAAAAGGGAATGAAGGGAAGAGAGAAGGGATAGGAATAGAGAAAACTGTAAAATGAATCTGACATAACTTTCCTATGTTCATATATCAATACAACACCAGTGAAATTCCACATCATGTAAAACCTCAAGAATGGGATCCTAATTTGAATGTTATACTCATTGTATGTATATGTCAAAATACTTCTCTACTGTCCTATATGTCTAAAATTAATGAATAAGAAAAAAAAACATACAATACAAGGAGTTGGGGAATTAAAGCTATTTACCACTAAGCAATGTGGCAAAGTTTTTTCACACACCATAACATTCAAGCTAGTAAGACAAATTTATGAACAGCTATAAGACTTGGGTTGTACCAGAACCTGTGTGGAGAGAGCAACAGTGCTAATGATATACCTGAGAGCAGATGAACTTTAAAATAGCCTTAAAATTACCATAAATTTAGCAGCTAGTAGAAATCTCATTAAGCTAATTTGAAAACAGTAGTCAAAATGGGAGTGTTTTTGCCCAATTCAGTAATCAATGAGTGCCAGGAGTCTGAGGTACAGACAGAAGGGCAGGAAAAGCGAGATCCTATGAACTGGACAACCTGGGCTCTCTTTCTCAGAAAGAAGAATAAGTGGCATGAAACTAAAATGGAGCAGAAAAGGGACAATTAGAAGATAAAGAGGAAATGCACAAATGAAAGTGCTTGGGCAAAGGGTAGATCTGAGGAGTAACTAAAAAATCTGAGCAAGGATACCATCATAATTTTGAACTCTACACAAAAATAATACCAGGACCTCTATGAAGTGAATAAAGCTTTTCTGAACTAGAGATTCCTCTAAAATTTCATGAAAACAAATTTCACATTAAAATAAGCCACAGAAGAATATCAAAATTAAATCTGATCAGTGCAATCATAGGAAAAAAAGAGAGACTAAGAGTAGAATCAAAACTCAATAGCTGAGGGGGATAGTGCATCTCTATAATCCCAGAGATTTAGGAGGCTGAGGCAGCTGGATTACAAATTTGAGGCCTGCCTCAGCAATTTGGAGAGGCCCTAAGCAAGTTAGTAAGACTCTGTCTTAAAATAGAAAATAAAAAGGGCCAGGGATGTGGCTTAGTGGTAAAATGCCCCTAAGTTAAATCCTTATTCTCACACACACACACACACACACACACACACGTCCCAAACAAAAATACCCTATAGAAAATTACAACATACCAGAAAGGCATGGTTACAGAACAAATCAAAACAAATATCTTCATAGAAATAAATTTATAAAATTAAAAAGAGTTAGATATAAATAAAAACATAATTTTTGAAATAAAGTTTAAATTGGAGAGGTCAAAAGAAGAAATAAACAGATTATGATGCCTTAAGTATAAAAGAAGAATGCAACTATGGCATTTGCTGGTATATGGATAGAAATGGAGACCATCATGCTAAGTGAAATAAGACTCAGAAAGGCAAGAGCTGGATGTTTTCTTTCATATGTGGAAGCTAGACTAAAATAGGGCATAAAAGTGGGTGATCACAAGAAAATAGAAGGGAGATCAGTGGAGTTGAGGAAGGGGACTGAAGTGGAAGGAAAACAGAAGAACTATGGCATGAAATTGACCAAATCATGTACATATATGAATGTACCCAGTGAATTCCACCTTTATGTATATCTATAAAGCACCAATTTTTAAAAACTGCAAGTAAGTAAAACTGCAAGACAGACCAGTAGAGTAGAGGAAGGGGAACAGACTGAGGAAGGAGACACAAGAAAGAAGTACTGGGGACTGAAAAGGAGCAAATTATATTCTATGCTTGAATGATCGTGTCAGAATGAACCCTGATATTAGGTATAACTATAATGCTCTAACAAAAACATTAAAAATGGAGAATTTTTAAATCAAAAAGAAATGAAACAAAAGATTTGAAATCTCAGAGACATAGTGGCAAGTGGTAAAAATAGGCAAAGATAATATATGGAAATGAGTTTAAAGAAAAATTAAGCAAAGAAATAAAACAAAAATTACATGAGAAGAGCATTCTTGAAATTCAATTTAAAAATTGAAACATTATATTGGAAAAATATATTACTTATTTGAGCTGAATAAAATGATATTCTACCAAAATTATTAATATTTAAAAACGAAAAACGTTTTTCTTTGGGAAAAACATGGATTATGTAAATAATTAGATATTCATTATAATTATAATTCATTATGATTAGATATTTCAACAGTGATACTTTAAATAAAGTAATTGTAAATCCAAAATACTCCAAATGGGAACATATATGCCAATGATTTAATATCTAGCAAAACTGACCTTCAATTTAAAGGACTCAAAATTTATCAAAGCAAAAGAGCTCACAGATAAATTTTTTTGTGAATCCTTCTTATGAATCTTACATAGATTAAATTATATAAAATCAAAATGAAAAAATACATGGTGATACAGTTAGTTGTACAGTAAACACTAGATGTGTGTTGAGAGGAAAAAGTATAATATGAAATAACTAAATAACTCAGATAATGTTGTAAAGGTAAAATAAAAATAGGAAAAAAATAGAGAATGCCTATCAATGTTACACTGATGTAGATAATATTATCATCATTATCCTGAGACGTGTGTGTGCGTGTGTGTGTGTGTGTGTGTGTGTGTAATGTGAGATAATGTAAATGAAAAAATGGCACACTAATTCTTTTATCTCCTGTGTCCTTAAAAGTAGGTTTCTTAGTGTGGAAGGTGGAAGATATACAGAAGAGATCAGGTAAAACTCTATAGTCATAAATTTGACAGAATTATCAGATTAATTCATAGAAAAATTTGTCATATGAATAAATAAATACATGCATGGAAGAATATATATATATTTAGCTCTGGATTTAAGAAAAACCTGGAAACAATGACCAACATAACATCCATGAGAATCTCTAGTATTCAGATACCTTGTAATCTTAAAATGCTGTAAGGGTGTTCCACAAAACTATCTTCTTCTTGAAGAAATGGTTAATTATATATACAAAGCAGAAAATTCTTAAGCCTGAAACATCTTATCATGATTGCTAAAGAGGAAACTGTCAAAGGCTACCAGTGTCATGTCAAAAGGACTTGAGAACAAGTGGAAGAGGCTCTTACTGAGAAAATTTGAGCTTCAAAATAGATAACTGCAATTTATTGAAACTCACCAAATACGTTTAAATCAATCATTAATAATGATTAAAAAGAGAGTAAACTAATTGGTCCCCTCCAGAGATGACAGCAACCTAATAAATGAAGCTAAAGAATCAAGCATGTATCTTCTCTTTTACATACAAATTTTATCACTTGTTTATCAAATTATAGATGGGGGACACATCTTTTTATCAAACTTAGTCCAAATAATGCATGAAAAATAAATTATAGAAATGGAATATCACTACAGCATGACTCACAGTAAATAAATAGACCACGGAGCATGTGCAACTGCTGACAATACAAAACCTTCCTGTGTACATATATGAAAACACTACAGTGAATCTCATCATCACACACAATGACAAAAAGTTAATTAAGAGAATAACTATGGACAAATGGCAGAAAGACCAATAGAAGGAATGAAGCAGGGGTTGTAAAAGGGAAGGAAATGGAGAGGTACTAGAGTCAGAATTAGAACAAAATATATTCCATGCTTGTATAATTATGTCAAAGTGAATGCTACTGTCATATATAACTAAAAGGAACTAATAAAATAACTAGGCATTATGTGTCCCTTCAAATAAACACACCACCTAAAGTGATGACAATGGTCCCAAACCTGAGACTGCGGAGACCTCTTGATTCAGCTGCCAAATCTCAGAGTTCTGAGAAATTTGGCAAACAATATTCCAGAATCAACACTGTCTGAACTAAAATATCTAAAGATGCAAGACCAAACAAGAACTTCTAGAAACATGCATTTGAGTGATTGCCTTAAGGCAGGTTACTGGATATTGTTGGGGAGGACAGGAGTACCATTGGGACAGGGTGCAGGGAAGGACTTCTGGAGTGACTGACAAAGTCCTGTTTTTGACTTGTGTTGTGGTTGCAAGGGAGCATGTCTCATAACTCATTAAGATACATATTTTCTTTGTGTGATTTTCTGTAACTGTTATATTTTATAATAAAAAGGTTCACACTTTTACAACAAATTCTGTGCTCTACAATAAAAATGTTTTTAAAAATAAACAGAACCTAGTTTTTCTACTAAAAGAATTTATATGTTCACATTGTAACTATAAACCATCTTATGCAATTCTCTTGTAATAGATTTTTAAAATTATTTGTTAAATATGCATAGAGAAATTAGGAAACACATAGAAGCAAAATGAAGAAAATTAAAATCATTCTGAACATATCTTCTGAAACATCTCCTATGTACATATGATTTATACCAATTTTTCATAAATGTTATCAAGCAGGGAAAGCCATGCTATTTTGCAATCTGTTCGTTAACTGAAAATATTGTAAATACATTCAAATTTTGTTACATATAATTTTGCAATATTTTAAATTTGCTATTTCTGTTGATTGTAGTTAAAATCATGTTCAGCAAATCTCCTACAATTGAATGTTTATGGCTTTTTTCTAAGCTTCACTATTGCATATAAGCCTGAAATAAACATGCTTATCGCTAAACATTGGTGCAAATTCTTGATTATCTTCTGAGCATAAATTTATGGAAGTAGAATTACATGTCAAGGTGTGCTCTTTGTATGAAGTTCAAAAGTATCCACTCAGTGAGACTGGGCTATTTTATAGGTTTGTTACATTATACAATGAGGTTGATTTTAATGTCAGGGAATTAGGCAAAAATCACGTGTAGACAAAATCACTGAGGGAAATTATCTTAATATCTACTAGAGTATAGTACGCATGGTTTTATGCAAATGAATTGGAAATAGCACGTAAACCAAGGTGGTTTTACTGGAGCACACTCATGATGTTCACTTCATTGCAGATTCAGAGGCAAGTAACAACATTTAGAGTCTCTCATATCTTGCTATTTCCAACTCTCCTAGGAATTAAGATAATTCTAGACTCTGCTCACATACTTCAGTGTTTTTTTTTACTATATCATATATTTATTATGACTATTTTTTAAAATAATGGGCTTTTATACAGGAATTAAGATACACTTGAAGTCCAAGAAAATGTCCATTTTATTTTATTAATTACTTCAAGATCTAGCAAGTGCTAACCTAGAATAATACATGTATTAAACAAGTATTGATTGAAAGAACAGTTGTTTCTATATAAATACCATGGAATACATTTTGAACACATTTTATTTCAGAAACTGTTTCTCCTTGTACAATTTCATTTGATGACTTATGATATGTGTATCATTATTATGTCCTATTACAAAAAGGATATGTCTTGGTAACACATCTAAGATTGTCATCTAGGCTGTTTGACTCCAGAATCAAGTCATAACTAATATTTCTGTTATAGACAACCTGAGATATACTACAATTTTTTTAAAAGAATAAGCACAGACCAGCCTATAGTTTATGCATGGATGTCAGTGAAATTTTGTCCCAACTTTTCAAGATTTACGAAATTTTTTTAAAGCTGCCTAAATACAAGTGGGACATTTGATTGAATTCAGTAAGGCTAGTTATTTTCAGGAAACTTAACACCAGTTTGTCATAATTTTTCCTCCTTCAAGGTTGTATACTTGAGATACATTTGACTGTGACCTATCTCTAAAACTTTGCCCCTTGTATTATACTATCAATTCTGAAGTTCTCAGAATGAATGCAAAGAGAAGAGGAGAAAAGGTAAATTCATGTCAAAACTTAAGTAATTGTTATCTAGTATATTCTCCAAGACTCTGATTGCAAATGAGTATTTAGGAAAATGTATAGTCTACTCATAGACTACAGGGATTAATACCTCTTATTCAAAGAAGATTTACATACGACAAAATATCTTTCTGTGAAGTATGTCTGATGAATTTACATTTATGTCCCATGCAGTAAATCCTAAGGGAATCCAGCTCTAAAACCAATATATAAAAAGGCAACAGAACATGTATACTGAAAACTAAATATGACCCATGGGTTGAATTGTGCCCCTCCCTCCAAATTATGTTGAAGTCCTACATCCCAGTATCTGTGAATTTGACCTTATTTACAAATAAAATCTTTACAGATGTAATCTCATTAAGATGAAGTCATTTGGTTGGATCATAAAATTCTATGACAAGTGAAGAAACACATATTGACACATGAAGAATCATATGTGACAATGGAGTCAGAGGTTGGAGCGATGCATTTACTGGCCAAAAATTGCCAGATACACCTGCACCTAAGAGAAAGTCTTGGGCAGATTCCCTGCTAAAGCCTACTGAGAGAGCATGGCTCTCCTCACACCTTGATGTCAAACTCCAGCTTCTACAACTGTGAAGCAATGAATCCCTGTGGCTTCAACCCACCCAGTTTTTGTGCTTTGTTACAGTAATCCAAGAAAACTAGAACAGACCCCTCACTGAAGCAGTGGTTTTAAAGCTATTGATCTTCACCTGTGAACACAAATAGGCATATTTTCCATTAGATTTGGAGTAGATCACCATTTCTTTATTGGACATCATTCCCTATAGTCAGCTCATGGTTAGGAACCGATATGCATGAAAACATGGTAAATATTTCAGACACTAACTTTGCTCTCAGTACAGTGAGTTGTACATGCTCTGAGGGGAACTATGAACTATAGACCAGCTAAGGGAGGGCATTCTCTCTTTTCTAGTGTTTATCCCTTATGATGAGTGAAAAACAGAATGAATTACTTGTCCTGAAATCATTCTTTCTCCTTTTCTCTTGTCCTCTGCCAGGCTGTACAGCTGAATTTGCATAGGTGAGATCCACTATTTTGAAATTTGCACAGTATTTTGTATTTTATACTTCATTTATTTTAGTTGTCTCACAAGAATATAATTTACCATAAGCATTCCAGTTTTCTGAGAGCTTCAAGTATATAATTTGCATTGCCCTTAAATCTGTCTAAAATTAATTTTAAACTTTTGGAGTATAACTTTTTTGCTCATAAAACTATTTTGCTTGGTTTGCTGAGTATAGACATATGGTTCATTTGGGCAAATAATACATACTACTTTAACTTACTCTTAAATTTATTTAAATTTAGTTATAAATGCAGCTATGAACTGCTTAATTTTAAGAAATTTGCATCACATTCTTAGCTCATTTCAGAAAATGCAAAACTGGGAACAAAATCTACCCTCAACATAAAAAGAAAAATTAATAAGTCTTGTTGGACTAAACACATCCATTCTGTCAAGGACTACTCATTTTCTTAAAGGAAATGTTTTTAAAATAAATCACCCTTTGCCAGCTACCAAATTTTTTTTATAAACAAATCCTACTAATGGATTTCCATGCCAGCATCAGTCTTTTGAGCTCTACTGTGTACAACAAAAACACATCCACCAAATATGATAGCAAAAGCTGGTAAGAATCAGTGATTTCACACATCCCCATGTAACAGTCAGGACTTCACAAAAGCAAAAATGCTTGTCATTAAAAATGTAGTACAGTGCATGCCTTGTCCTCACTGAACATGACCATAATGTTTCAATACAGCTTTAGAGTAAAAACCCCATAGTCATGCCCTTATAGTTTTTATTTAAGATGGAAGCAATTTTAAAAATCTCATATTTAAATATTTCATTCATCTTCTTAAATATAAAATATAAACCTTCATACTTTTCAAGCCAAAAAGTGAAATTTTTTTGTTTTTAAAATTTCCTTAATTTTGAGCACTATTACAGATTGAATCTTTACTGACACAATCTCAAACCTTTACAGAAGCCTCTAAATGATTATTTTAAAATCCTTTCCTGTATTCCATTTTTTTTTCTTTCCTTGACAAGGTATGTAGAAAAAGCTAAATAAAAATGTGTGATTTTACTACCCACCTTCCACTATTTTACTTGCAAATAAGTCAGCATTCAACTTTCCAACAGGTGAAATTTAATTTACCACTTTATTTTGTTCTAAAGACTGCTATGATGCAGCTAATAATTAACAGATCAATTTCAGATGTGCCCACTCTTCAAGTCTCTGAATCACACTTAATTTAATTGTTTAATAATCTGCCCATCCATGTGTGGGAAGTTAATATTCAGCTGAATTAGGAGCATCTGTATGTGTACTTCATAATGTAGCTTATTTACAGAGGAGAGCTGGTCAAATTCATAAACATTAAATGTCTGTATTTTTCATTGTGACTATATTTTCTGCAGCATAGGTATTACCTATGTTTTACCATTTGATTCATATATATATATATATATATATATATATATATATATATACACACACACACACATAAAGGGATTTATCAGGGAATAGATATCAAGTGCCAATTCCAGTGCAAATTTTATGAAATTCTGCAGAAATTAATTTTTAATGGACTATTTCTGGGTAGAGTAGACTCTTCCTAGCGCTCCTGGATACGTATAAAATATAGGACAAGCTCTCCTTCTGCACCATTATACTGAAAATTTTAATTAACAGAAAATACTACATAACATATATATCAAGTAGCATGTAGCCAGGCCCTTATTACCTCTCTTCTGGAAGACTATAAAAACCTCTTAATATTCCTTTCACCTCTGATGACTCTTTTCCCCAGGCCCTGACTCAGTGTCACATTTATCTTCTTAAAGCAAAACCCTTCAATGCCTCCCCATTATTTAGAAAATTAAACTAAGTTCTAATTAAGTGTTTAGATGCTAAGATATTCTGTGAAAATTTACTCCATAAAATTCATCCCTCTCACCACCTAGAGATTTTTTTTCCTCTTCCTAGCTTATTTTCCTTTTTTGCATTTGCCCTCCTGTCCCTCCTGTTATAAAACTTAACTAAAGAAGTGAACTTGCTTTCTCTCCAAAGCCCAAGCTGGATGCATCTTCAAAACAAGCACTTTCCTCTTTACCTCACACACCAAGATCACTCAGCTCAGGAGGGGAGCAGGAAACTCAGCCTACCTCCTGCCACTTGCCTCAAGGAGTTAAGTGGTTATCAGTTACAGCAGCTGCTGTCTCCAAGCATCTTGGGTCAGGCCACCATGCTGATTTTCAGAGAGACATTATCTACCCTTTATTGTACACTCTTGAACACATGTGAATTCTGTAAGGATTCCAGGGTTGAAATTTTCCTAGAGGTGACCACATATCTCTAGTTTTTTAATTATATTCTTAGGTTATTCAGGGACAGATTTGCATCCCAAATTATTCACTTGTTTACTTGCAGAGCCCCTTTGTTCACTCAGTTCTCTGGCCTTATTCCTCTCTTTCTCTGAATTCTTACATAGGTGTGTAGGGACATAAAGAGATACAGACAGATAAAGCACATAAAAATATACATAAAATATACCTACAGATAGAAAGTCTTCTTTTAACACCAGAATTGATGAGTAGATTGATATAAAAATATAAAGTTGGTAGAGATTGTTTTCTTGCATCTCTCATTTTCTTACTTCTCTTTGTAGTGTAGGGTCTTTCTTTAGAGCCAGAGCTTTCTCCTAACAATCACAATAATGAATCTTAATGTAAGCCCATTTATTAATAATGTTAGGGGGCAGGAGATGTGAGTGGGAACATGAGGTTAAGGGAATAATTCTCTAAGATGAACCACTGTGCTGACCACCACATGCTTTCTTTTCTAAGAAGCAAATTACCTGCAGTTTGCATTGGTTAAGTGGATGGGTTATATCACATGTTATATTACCTGTTACCTGCAGGAGAAATACAAGCCCAAAATAATGTCAAGAGGAACCCAAGGAATGGGAAGGATTTTGTGACCCTTTTCCTATACTAGGTACCAAAACTCAAAAGATAAGGATAATTCCTCCTAACCATAAAACCTGTAAGAATTTATGGTTAATAATCCAATTAGAACCAGTCAGCATGGTCCAAGGTGATCTAGAGTTGTCATGGCAGTGGGGACTTGAAAGTCTGATGTCATCATACTATCAGTCAAAAGTCAAGAAGTGGACCTGGGTGGCACTCTCTGGAAACTTCTCTTGGATTTCCAATAAAATTGGAGTGCAAGAGATGTACATTGACCCTCTCCTCTCTGAAAGGAACCACTCTCTCCCTTGAGAGTGTCCCCTTCCCCATTTCCTATTCCTTCAATAAACTCATTCCTGTTACTCTGAGCAACATGTCTGAAATCTTTCTAACTTGATCCCAAGATTCAGGGATTGAAGGGGACTATTCATGCTGCCTTGGTTTCCCAGAAGGCCCTAGCACTGTAACAATAGAATCTCATATTATCCTTTATCTTCATTCAACTAAACAAACTTTTACAGAGATTCCATTTTGAAAGAAATGTGTGTGGGTCTCTTATAGGAAAATGGCAAGCACAATGGTTGCATGTGGGATCTCTTTCTTATGGAGGACACTTTAAGCCACAAGACACGGAACAGAAGTTTCACTGGTAAACATAATTTCATGTCAACAAAACTGTGGCTGAGTACTATACATACAAATGATCACAGAACAAAACTAGTGCTCTTTTTTTTATTAAAAAAAATGTGAGGGGCTGGGATTGTAGCTCAGCGGTAGAGCGCTTGCCTTGCATGCGTGAGGCCCTGGGTTCGATCCTCAGCACCACATACAAAGCAATAAAATAAAGACATTGTGTCCATCAACAACTAATAAAATATTTTTTTTAAAAAAAATGTGAGGGTGGTGAATGGGAAGGATGAAAACAGTGATTTATAACTATCTAGAGAACTCAAAAAATAACTTAAATACATATTCCCCTAACAATAGCCTAACATAAGCTCTGCTGATAAGGTTTGCTATCCTTGACTTGGATCGAAGATGTGACATCACTACTTTTAGATGGCATGATTTTCAGCAAGTTTTTTAATTCAGTGAGATTTAAGTATTTTTTCATTTTTAAAAATAAATATAATTTATTTAGACTATATTATAAAAATGTTTATGACATTAGTCTTTAAATTAAATTTTGGGTAATTCTTGAGTCTAGCAAGGGTGCTTCAGGGATTCTAAAAAATTTATATTCATAATTTATTTTACAATATATTTTGAACTATAATAATAATACAGGCAATTACACACCACACTCGTGTAAAATACCGGTTAGAAGTCAAGCCAAATGGATAATAAGAACATACTTTTCAAATAACACTACAAACAAGAATTTAAGCTAGGCAGAAAAATATAGAATGGTGTCAAAGTAACACAATGTTTCCTCTATCTAATGGTCCTCACAGTATAGTTTGAACTTGGTTTCAGGGAGGAGGAACCAAAATCTTTGGAATTCCTGCCTTTACTCTGCCACCATTTCTCAATGGATCAACAATCATTGCAATGTACTGCATATTTTTAGGAGTGCCTCCTTCCATATATTCTGAAATAACACATTTCATTCCTTAGTGATTATTTTTGTTATCTGCAACTCTGAGACTTCACTGTTCTCTTTCCTCATCTCCGTTCTTGGTCAGCCATGTAATGAAGAAAATGATTACAGTAGTTAAATTTTTTTTGTATGAAAAAATCATTTCTAATCTAACATGACCACTTGTTAGTCTTTGGTTCATTACTGAATACCTGGCCAAAGTTGTCTTAGTATCTCCAATATGCAGTAGATCATCATTATGTCCAAGTTTAGCCATATATTAAGATCAGTTTTAAGTATAGTTCTCAGGATGTTAAGTACAATCTTACAGAAGAATGCCATTAATAAAATGTCTTGTCCAGTATTATATTTCATTCCCCTTAATATATCATCACTTATATAAGTGTTCCCTTGGTTTCTGCAGGTACATTTTAGCCAGAAAATACAATTTATCCCTGTAGTATGGTATTCTCTCTTATAGGATAAGTAGCATTTTCTCACTTGGGATACAATGAAAACTGAATTAATGAAGGCAAGTGAGACTGATCTAGTGAATCTTGAAAGGCATTCATTTTAGGAGAGGCTTTTGTGTCATTTCTAGGCAAAAGGAGGCTGGCTTCTTCTAGTGGGAGTTGGGAGGTAGGGGGCATCATCTTCCCTGGAAATTTCAGTGGAATCTGGAAAAGCAAGGTTCTCTAGTTCAACAATTTATATACCCTACCCCATCTCATAGGGGCCTACTTCTTTCTTACAAGGACCCTAACATTAACACAGGGCATATGTCAAGAGCCAGATTTAATCCCCTTTATAAGGTTGAGCAATCCTTATAATTCAAGGACAAATTTTCTTTTCAGCATAGACTTTAATCCAGCTTTAGGAGATATGAACAGTTATAAATATTTCCATTAGGGTTGGAGATGTTGCTCAGTGGCACAGAATTTACCTAGCATGTGCAAGGCCCTGTTTTCAATCCTCAGCATAACAACAACAACAAAAAAAAGGAGAAAAAACTGTCATGAGAATTTTATAGTACTTCTTGAGTAGATATTTGACAAAACTGTTCAAATGGTCATTGTCTTTTCTTCAAAACTTCAGATCAGTAAACCAAAGTCAGCCAACCATACAATTCTATAATTAACATTGTGCCATAGATATAAAATAATAAAGATTTGGCATAAGTTATTTTATCTTCTTCAATCCATAACTCATTCCAACCCACATCTGTGAGTCTTAGTCATTGCATACCAAGAGATAAAACCATCCTACTTTCCATGACCAATGAAAAGACCTAGTTGCCATCTGACCAGTAAGTAACCAATTCCATAATTCCATCATGAAGATCTGCTTTAGAAAGCCACTTCTAATATTTGCTTTCTTAACCTGAGTTTCCCTGAGAGCAGATACCAAGAAAAGGACTTGAGTGCAGGTAATTTATTTGGGTCCTAAGATGCAGAAAATGAAGGATAAGGGATAATGATTTGTATCCTTCATGGGATACAATAAAAGATAAAAAAGGAAAGTTTATGTTAGTAAGCTCCTTGTTGATGTGCCTAGCTGCAATTTATTTCTTCTGAGTGTCCTCTGTAGAATTGGCCTAAACATTGTTCCATGAGGTATAATGAAAACTAGGGTGTTATCTTCTATCACTCCCTACTAATCATGGACTATTTTCACATTAATTCCCCCACACCCTGCACTGGCATGCAGACTGCTCAGCTTCCTCCAAAGATAGAGGAGGAAGCTGAGCAAAGGAATACTTACGCCTGGTTTAGAAGTAGGTCACTGTTAATTGTACATAGAACTGTCTATCCCAGTGGTGCTAGAACCATTAAAGTGTAATGGTTAATGTGAAGTGGTGTAATGTAGTATATCATGAGATCACCTTGGTATAATTCACTAGCATTTTTCTAAACTCTCATAATACATGGACCCCCCCTTGTAGTATTTAATATTTTTGCCAAATTCTACCATAAAATTTTCTTTTGTAGTTTCCATAAAACAGTGGCTTTTTTAGATCCCTTCATATCCCTTTCTCCTGTAACCTCAATTTTTCCTCCAATGTGTTACAAATATTTTTCATGTATACTTATCACAATCACATTGTTTCTAGCATTTCTTGCTTCTTATTTTTCAACTTATTAATCTATATCTCAGTGCTCTGGCCTTCCAAGCCCTCATTCTTGAAAGTAAATAAAAAAGGTAGAAACAGAAATGGAGACAGACCTTACTATATCAGCAATTCTTTATTAAGTAGCAGAGGGGCTCATTTTCAAGAGGAAAATGGCAACTGGTCAGAATAGGGCTCTGAGTTTTATAGGGTCTGTGAGACTGAGTCGTAACAGAATATGTCAGCACGGCACTCAGGGAAACAAATGTAGAAACAGGAATTTGTGAAAGTCCAGAGCCAATTGTTTTCCTTTTCTCTCTGAGGAACATTATTCTCCTTTTTTCCCTTGGAGTTATTTTCCATATCATTCATTCCAGACTCTGAAAGGGGATAATAAATAGGGGCCTCAATATCACATCTGACTGCTTCTTGCTGAAAAGGGGAAAAGCCCGGGACCCTCCATTTCAGAGTTCTGGGAGAGAATACAGAGATCCTGGTGTTGAGGCTGAAGAGGGGTGTATATGGAAGAAGCCTCAAGATCATCATAGGTGAAGTACCCTTTTTGTGGTTTCAGAGAATCAGATTGTGAGCACAGGAGGACAATGGCTTTGATGTGTTTCTGGGAGGCAGTCTGAGCAAAATGGATCACCTAAGAAACTATTTCTGTATAAAATTAGAATACAGTAAAGAAAGGTTAATATGAAAAAGATAAATATTGAGGGATATATAAGGGGAAGTAACCAGGAGATCTATTGTTTTTAGATCCCCCAGTAAGGACCACCAGGAATAAGCTTGTTCTAATCTCCACTGTTTCAGGTTGTCCTAGCTGTTTAACCTTGTCTCTTACCATTCCCAATTGGTTTACATAGAAACAGCATTCCTCCCTCAGGAAGAGGCAGAAGCCGCCACATTAGGCAATGAGGCCCCAATGGTTTTACTGGATGACTGGTGCCAAAATGTCCAATTGATTTTGTAAAGTCAGCACTGAGTCAACAACCTGTTGAATGTCTTCAATAACACATTCTGATAACTTTTGATAGTAATGAATTAAGTTTCTCAATACTGCTGCTCCTGTGCCAATCCCAGCAGATATGCCTAGTCCCATGAGTAAGAGAATAATTTGGAGTGTTCTTCTACATCTGATATACGATATTATTGGAATATATAGACATTGGTTGTTAGGTAGAATATCAATTTGTGGGGTAAGGAAGACCAAAGTACAGAGAACAATCCAGTTTCCTGGCAGGGAAGGGAAAATATGAGCCCCACAAAGCAAGGATATTGTGGGATTTGGAGGGAGCCCAGGGCATTGGAGTTGGGTCAAGTTGTTGAATATTTTTGCAGTTAGCTTCTCAGAGGTGATTGACTAAAGTCATATCTGATTTTATTTCAATGCATTGAGGAGTAGTTTGAAACAGTTGGACCCAATCAAATTTTGGCCTATCATTTGAAGAATTAGTCCCTTGATAACTTAGTCCTCACATATTTATGGGGCTGGCAAAGTATTGAAGGTAGGAGCCACTGTCAGACTGGAGAGAGGCAGGTAGAACAAATCATGGGATTATTTCTCAGGAATGTAGGTTAACAACTATAGAAGCCCTTTTATTGGTAGTTGAAAAGGCTTAGATGCATCCAGTAAAAGTGTCCACCAGGACCAGGAGATATTTAGTTTTTCTTTCTTTCTTTTTGTTTAATTTTTTTCATTTATTTTTTAAATGCATTTCAAGTCATAGTACATATATAGAGCTCAATTTTCCATTGCTCTGGTTGCAAACAAGATAGAGTTGCACCATTCGTGTCTTTATACATGCACCAAGGGTAGTGATTTTAATCTCATTCCACCAGTTTTGCTACTTCCATTCCCCCTTCCCACCCTCACCTCCCCCCATCCATCCAAGATTCCTCCATTTCTCCCATGCTTCCCCACATGGGCCTTATGTATTAGCATCCACTAAACAGAAAGAAGATTCAGCCTTTGGTTTTTTGTTATTGGCTTACTTCACCTAGCATGATGTTCTCCAATTCCACCCATTTACCTACTAATGCCATAAGTTTATTCTATTTAATTGCTGAGTCATATTCCATTGTGTATATATACCACAGTTTCTTTATCCATTCATCTATTGAAGGACATCTAGGTTGCTTCCACTGTTTAGCCGTTGTGAATTGTGCTGCTCTAAACACTGAAGTGGCTGCATTACTGCAATATGCTGTTTTTAAGTCTTTAGGGTATAGGCTGAGGAGTGGGATAGCTAGGTCAAGTGGTGGTTCCATTCCAAGTTTTTAAGAAATCTCCATACTGCTTTCCAGATAAGTTGCATCAATTTGCAGTCCCACCAGCAATGTTTGAGTGTGCCTTTTTCATTACATTCTCACCAGTACTTATTGTTCCTTGTATTTTGGATAGCTGCCATTCTGATTGGGTGAGATGAAATCATAGAGTAGTTTTGATTTGCATTTCTCTAATTGCTAGAGATGTTGAACATTTCTTCATATATTTGTTTATTGACTATATATCTTCTTCTGAGATGTTTCTATTCAGCTCCTTAGCCCATTTATTTATTGGGTTATTTGTTTTATTGGTGTTAAGTTTTTTGAATTATTTGTATATCCTGGAGATCAGTGCTCTATCTGATGTGCATGTGGCAAAAGTTTGCTCCCAGAATGTAGGCTGTCTGTTCACCTCATTGATTGTTTCTTTTGCTGAGAAGAAGCTTTTTAGTTTAAACCTATCTCATTTATTTATTCTTGCTTTTATTTCTTGCACTTTAGGAATCTTGTTAAGGAAGTTGGGGCCTAATACGAGGTGAGGAAGATTTGGGCCTACCCCCTCCTCACTTCTCCTCACTACCTTCTCCTCTCCAGGGTCTCTGGTCAAATTCTACGTCTTTAATCCACTTTGAGTTGAGTTTTGTGCATGGTGAGAGATAGGTGTTTAGTTTCATTTTGCCATATATGGATTTCCAGTTTTCCCAACACTATTTGTTGAAGGGTCTGTCTTTTCTCCAGTGTATGTATTTGGTAACTTTGTCTAATATGAGATAAGTGTATTTGTGTGGGTTAGTCTCTGTATCTTCTATTATGTACCATTGCTCTACATGTCTATTTTGGTGCCAATACCAAGTCATTTTGCTACTATAGTGTTGTAGTATAGTCTAAGGTCTGGTATTGTGATGCCTCCTGCTTTCCTCTTCTTACTGAGGAATTTTTTGGCTATTCTGGATCTCTAGTTTTTCCAAATAAATTTTATGATTGCCTTTTCTATTTCTATAAGAAATGATTTTGGGGTTTTAATTGGGATTTCATTGAATCTGTATAGCACTTTGGGTTCTATGGCCATTTTAATAATATTGATTCTGCCTATCCAAGAGCATGGGAGATTTTTAAATCTTCTAAGATCTTTTTTCAATTTCTTTCTCTAGTGCCCTGTAGTTTTCATTGTAGAAGTCTTTCACTGCTCTTGTTAGATTGATTCCCAAGTTTTTTTGTTTTTGTTTTTGTTTTTGAGGCTATTGTGAATGGAGTAGTTTTCCTGATTTCTCTTTCAGATGATTCATTGCTGATGTATAGAAATGCATTTGATTTTTGGGTGTTGATTTTATATTCTTCAATTTTGCTAAATTCATTTCTTAATTCTAGAAGTTTTCAGGTGGAGTTTTTTTGATCTTCCAAGTATAATATCATGTCATCTGCAAATAATGATAATTTGAGTTCTTCTTTTCCTATCGTATCCCTTTAATTTCTTTCATTTGTCTAATTGCTCTGGCTAGAATTTCAAGGACTATGTTGAATAAGAGTGGTGAAAGAGGGCATCTCTGC
Organism: Geosciurus inauris; assembly: GCA_004024805.1. Lineage (NCBI taxonomy): Eukaryota > Metazoa > Chordata > Mammalia > Rodentia > Sciuridae > Geosciurus > Geosciurus inauris. The sequence continues at coordinate 213,361 of PVHX01000862.1, read as the reverse complement.
CTTGTTGCCATTTTTAGAGGGAATGCTTCCAATTTTTCTCCATTTAGGATGATGTTGGCCTTAGGTTTCGCATAGATTGCTTTAATAATGTTGAGGTATATTTCTACTATCCGTAGTTTTTCTAGTGTTTTAAACATGAAAGGGTGCTGTATTTTGTCAAATGCTTTCTCTGCATCAATTGATAAAATCATGTGATTCTTATCTTTAAGTCTATTGATGTGATGGATTACATTTTTTTGATTTCCGTATGTAGAACCAAACTTGCATCCCTGGAATGAATCCCACTTGATCATGGTGCACTATTTTTTTAATGTTTTTGTATGAAATTTCCAAAATGTTATTGAGAGTTTTTGCATCTATATTCATCAAGGATATTGGTCTGAAATTTTCCTTCTTTGATGTGTCTCTGGTTTTGATATCAGGGTGAAACTAGCCTTGTAGAATGAGTTTGGAAGGGTTCCCTCCTTCTCTATTTCATGGAATAATTTGAGGGGTATTGGAGTTAGTTCTTCTTTGTAGGTCTTGTAGAACACAGCTGAGAATCTTTCTTGTCCAGGGCTTTTCTTGGTTGGAAGGCTTTTGATGGCATCTCCTATTTCCTTGCTTGTAATTGATCTGTTTAAGTAGTAAATTTCCTCCTGGTTCAATTTGGGTAGGTCATATGTCTCTAGAAAATTGATGTCTCCAGGGTTTTCTATTTTACTGGAGTATAGATTTTCAAAAGAGTTTTTAATTATCCTCAGTATTTCAACAGCGTCTCTCATGACATTTTCTTTTTCATTACAGATTTTACTAATTTGGGTTTTCTCTCTCCTTCTTTTTGTTAGGGTGGCTAGGGGTTTGTCAATTTTATTTAGTTTTTTCAAAGAACCAGCTTTTTGTTTTGTCAATTTTTTGAATTGTTTCTTTTGTTTCAATTTCACTGATTTCAGCCCTGATTCTAATTATTTCCTGTATTCTACTGCTTTTGGTGTTGGTTTGTTCCTCTTTTTCTAAGGCTTTGAGATGTAGTGTCAAGTCATTGATTTGTTTACTTTTTCTTCTTTGAATATATGAGCTTAATGCAATGAACTTTCCTTTTAGCATTGCTTTCATAGTGTCCCAAAGATTCTGATATGTTTTATCAGCATCTCATTTACCTTTAAGAATTTTTTTTATCACTTTCCTGATGTCTTCTGTTACCCATGCATCATTCAATAGCATATCATTGAGCCTCCATGTGTTGGAGTAGATTCTTTTTTTAAAAACTCATTAATTTCTAATTTTATTCCATTATGTTCAAATAGAATGCAGGGTTTTATCTCTATTTTTTTGTACTTGCTAAGAACAGCTTTGTGGCATAGCATATGATCTATTTTGGAGAAGGATCCATGTGCTACTTAGAAAAAAGTGTATTTGCTTGTTGAAGGATGGAATATTCAATATATGTCTGTTAAATCTAGATTATTGGTTGTTCTATTGAGATTTTTAGATTCTTTTTTTTTTTTTTTTTGGTACCTGGGATTGAACTCAGAGAACTTGACTACTGAGCCATATCCCTAGCCCTCTTTTTTATTTTATGTAAAGACAGGGTCTCACTGAGTTGCTTAGTGCCTCATCATTGCTGAGGTTGGCTTTGAACTTGTGATCCTCCTTTCTCAGCCTCCCAAAGTGCTGGGATTACAGGCATGCACCACTGCACCTGGCTAGATTCTTTGTTTAGTTTTTATTTGGAAGATCTATCCAGTGGTGAGAAAGTTGTGTTAAAGTCACCCAGCACTACTGCGTTGTGGTCTATTTGATCTTTGAAGTTGAGAAAGATTTGTTTGACATACATGGCTGCCCCATTGTTGGGGAAGTATAGATATTTAAGATTGTTATGCCTTGTTTATGTATGATTCCCTTAAGCAATATAAAATGACCTTCTTTATCCCTTTGCACTAACTTTGGTTTGAAGTCCACTTTATCTGATATGAGGATGGAAACCCCTGCTTGTTTATGCAGTCCATTTGAGTGATACATTTTTTCCATCATTTCACCATCAATCTGTGAGTGTCTGTTTCTATGAGATGAGTCTCTTAGAGGCAGCATATTGTTGGGTCTTTATTTTAAAATCCAATCTGCCCTTCTATGTCTTTTAATTGCTGAGTTTAGGCCATTGTCATTCAGTGTTATTATTGAGACATGATTTCTATTCCCAGACATTTTGGTTTATTCTTAGTTTTTAACTTGACTGGATTTCTCTTTGGTTGGTCTTTCCTTTAGTGTAGTTCCTCCTTTTGCAGGTTTTCATTGTTGTTTTTCATTACCACCTCTTGGAATATTTTACCAAGAATGTTCTGTGGTGAAGGTTTTCTTGCAGTAAATTCTTTTTATTTTTCTTTATCTTGGAAGGTTTTTATTTCATCATCAAATCAAACACTTAATTTTGCTGGATATAAGATTCTTGGTTGGCATCCATTGTCTTTCACAGCTTGGTATATATTGTTCCAAGCTCTTCTAGATTTAAGGGTCTGGGTTGAGAAGGCTGCAGAGATGTAATCTGACTCTTTTCTCTTGTGGCTTTTAAGATTCTCTCCTTATTCTGAATACTAGGCATTTTCATTATAATGTGCCTTGGTGTAGATCTGTTGTGGTTTTGTACATTTGGTGTGCTGTAAGCCTCTTGTATTTGATTATCCAATTCATTCTTCATGTTTGAAAATTTTTCTGATATTATTTCATTGAATAGATTGTTCATTCCTTTGATTTGAAATTCTATGCCTTCCTCTATCCCAATAATTCTTACATTTGGTCTTTTCATGTTATCCCATAATTCTTGGATATTCTGTTCATGGTTTCATACTGTCTTCACTGTGTGATTAACTCTATTTTCAAGATTAAGTATTTTGTCTTCATTGTCTGAGGTTCTGTCTTCCAAATGATCTAATCTGTTGGTGATGCTTTCTATTGAGTTTTTAATTTGGTTTATTTCTTTCATTTTGAGGATTTCTATTTGGTTCTTTTTCAGAATCTCTATCTCCTTATTGAGGTAATCTTTTGCTTCCTGTATTTGCCTATGAAGCTCTTTATCAAAATGATCTTTTGCAGCCTGGGTTTGCTCTCATATCATTCTTTACTTCATAGAACATTTTAATTATGTACATCCTGAACTCCTTCTCTGACATTTCTTCTGCTATGCTAACCATGGATTCTAATAATGTAGTATCCTGGTTTGTTTGAGGCACTTTGTTTCCTTGTTTTTTAATGTTATTTGTGTGTCTTCCCTTCTAGCACTGCAGATCCAAGGTGTTACAGTTTTTATCCTATAGGCCTATAGATTCCCTACAGGGTTCCAATACCTCTCCTTTAAGGGGAAGACCAATATTGACAGATCTCAATACAAATGCTATATAGTTTTAAAATAATTAGTTCCTAATAGCTCCTAAGTACATTTATAACTTAGTCACAATATACAGAAATTATGAGTACAATTAGCATATAGTATATAAACAATAGGTTTGCACAAGGGTCTACACTTTCTGCTGGTGGGCTAGAGAGAACCAGAGGTGGAGTGTAGGATGAGATGTTAGGGAGGTAGGAAGTGAGGATATAGTTATTAGATCCTAGAAAGCATGAAATAGGAATCCCAAAGAAGTTGGCTATTAGTAGAAAAGAGAGAAAGAGATTTGGGGAAGACCATTAAGTAGGAAGAAAATAGAGTACGGCTAACAAGGAGACAGAAACATTAAGAAAAATAAAACATGTAAAGGTGGAAGTTATGAGACTACATAATACAACTGTAGTATACTAATCAGATGTCCCAGTCCACAGGAGCCTAATGCATAAAAAATACTTGATTTCACAAATGTTGGGTATGTGAGGGTGGGAAAGGATTGAGAGAGAGAAAAGAAAGGAAGAGAAGAGAAAAAAGAAAGCAAAAAGGAATAGAAGAAAAAATAAAAAGTCTCAAAGTAAATAAACAGGATTGCTTCCCTTCACTTCCAGTAGGTGGAATTGTATGTTGCTTACTGGTATCTGCCCACTCAGATCAAAGATGATGAAGCCAGAGTCTCACAATGAAGCCATTTGCTTCAGAGATAGGGTGAAGGGTCAGGCCTGGTGGTGGTGTTGGGTGATGTGTTTAAACATGCAGCTCTGTGGTGTGCTATGCAGAAGTAAAAGTTTGTCTCCAGATTCTGTCCCGTGTCCACATGTGTAGATGAACAGGGAGGTTCCACCCTGGTAAATGGAGATCCACACAAGAGCAGCAGCCAGGGGTCTTGCGTGGGTGGGCAACCCAAGGTCCTGTGGGGTGTGTGGGCGCTGGAGCCAGGGATCCTGTGCAGGAGCAGGTTTTGCATGGACAATCTGTCAGAGTCCTGTGCCAGAGTGCACAGCTAGGGTCCTGTACCAGCTTGTGGCTGAGGTCCTGTGCAAAAGTTGGGGGCCGGCAACCCTGTGGGCACATGAGTGGAGTTCCTACATGGAGGCAGCTCTTGGGTGTCCTTTAAAAACTCATTGAGAAACACTGTTCCACTACTTTAAACCCCGGTCCTGGAGAGACTAGGAACCCCGCGTCCATCTAGGCCACCATCTTGGAACTGATCTCTATTTTTTCTGATAGGGGGAGTTTGTGTGAAGTCAAGTCGCTGGTCCATGGCAGGAAGGGCTCTCCTGCTTGGTGTGTGGGAATAGGAATGGTCTCACATGGGAGTTGGTATTAGTCTTGAGACAGATGATGCAAGATTAAGAAGTTTGTTGGAGGTACAGTAAATCTGAAAACAATAGGTTTAGGGAATTCTTTAGGAATAGTTGAAGAGAGTGAAGATTGGGATGAAACAGATTGTGAAGGCAGGACAATTGAGCTTTAGTTTCATCAGGGGGAATTTGAAGTTTAGTACAAATAGAGTATAAAACTGGATTAGGAGTTTTGATGATTGAGAGTGGTGGCCAGAGAGAGAAACTTGTTTGGCCAGTCAGTCAGCCTCATTATTTCCTCAGGAAATGTATTGTTTATCAGCTTGGTTTCCTCTACAGTGGAGGATGGCTGCCTAGTGGAGTAAAATAGCAGCCTCTAATAAATTTTTAAATGGCTATCATTGAGGATGAGTGTTCCTCTCTGAGTGAGGAAAACTTGCTCTCTCCAAATTAAGATGTTAGAAGGAATAATTGTATAGGTATATTTGGAATCAGTAAAGATGTTGACTACTTTGTCCCTGTCTAGTGATAAGGCTCCAGTTAAGGGCTATTAGTTCCGCCTGTTAGTAAGTTGTGCCTCAGGGTAGAAGGGAGGCTTCAATTATTTGGGTTAGGATAAAGGTAGACTCCACAGTATTACCTCAGATTGTAGCATAACCTTTATTTGGGTTAGGATAAAGGGAGACTCTGCAGTAGTTTTACCTCAGATTGTAGCATAGTCTGTGAGGAAAAGGGGCTGTTTGGGAGATTTTACATCTATGAACCAGTCTGGATAGTCAGGGAGTGGTTGATCAGTTATATGTGAAAAGAAGTTTATTATGAAGTCAAGGGTATCAGGAAAGGAGTGACAAACCACAGGGACAGAAGAGGTTTTTGCCAGAAAAGTAGCAGGGTTTAATGAGGAGTCTTGCTGAAAGGTAGTTAGGGGATCCAGGAGATGTGCATGGAGTAATTGCATTATAGCTGGAGGGAAGGAGAAGAATGATTGTTGACTGAGCAGATCTGAGAGGGAGTGTTTCATAAGAATAGTGATAGATTGATACAATGCAAATTTGCCAGCCTCAGGAATGAGGAGGGCTTGAGGCATTGAGGCCAGCCTTAATAGGCTAAGAATAATTGCTTGGATAAGAAAATAATGGGATGTGGGGTATCCCAAACCTTTTGGTAAAGGACTCTTAGGGCTTGTCCATGTTCTGAGCAGAGAAACAGGAAGAAAGGCTTATTAGGATTTCGTAGATAAAGAGTTGAAGATTTGAGAAAAGGACTCTGAAGAGTAGAAATGGGAGAGGAAAGGTACAGGGAGACAGAAGGGTTTCAGAAAGATCCCATTTTGAGGCTTCATAAAGGGGTTTGGCTATAAGAGAGAATTTTGGTATCTAGATGTGAAATTAATTGAAGAGGCCTAAGAGACAAAGCATATCTCTTTTAGAGGAAGGTAAAGAAATATCCTTTGGCATCTGAAGTGTATCTTGGGGTATGATATGAGTGGTGGGGATTAAGAAGATGCCTAAATATTGCACCTGAGGGGAGCAGAGCTGGGCTCTAGATTCAGAGACATGGTACCTCAAAGAAATCAGGGAATTGAGAAGGATTGTAGTGTGGCGTTTGGAGAGTTTTACTGAAAGGCTACAGAACAGGAGATCATCTACATACCCCAGATGGCTGGGGGATAAATTCAGGGTGGCCAGGTAGAGTTGGAAATCCTGGCCAAAATAGTGTGTGTTATCTCAGAAGCATTATGGGAAAACAATCCAGGTGAGTTGTTGAGAGGAATTAGTGTCTGGGTCAGTCCAAGTAAAGGCAAAAGGTGGGCATGAGAAGGGATGGAGGGGAAGAGAAAGAAGGCATCCTTCACCTCTAAGCACCAAAAAAAATGGGTGTTAAAGGAAGGGATATGAGATAAAAGGGTGTAGGAATTGGGTGCTTACAGGATAGGTGGGGGTAATTGCCTCATTCATTTTTCTGAGGTCCTGTCCTAGCCAGAATTGACCTCTGGATTTTTTTTTACTCTGAGGATGGGAGAGTTGTGAGGAGAGTGGATTGGTGTGAGAAGATAAGCCTATAATAAATGGGAGATGATAGGCTTTAAACCCTTGAGAGTTGAAAAAGTTAGAAGATACTGGGGAAGAGTAACATAGAGATCGGCCTTTTAGTTGGATCTGAATAGGTGAATGGTGTTTAGTAATGTTGTGTTCAGAGGTGTCCAAGATTGTGGGATCAATCCCAGGGAGTAGGAGATGATCACAAGTCTTAAAGGGCACAGAGACCAGGTCTGGGCTGAAGTGTATTTAAAAAAGTGGTAGTAGATCTTAAAGGAAGAATAATGATGGAGGCTTTCAATTTGTGGAGGGGATCTCAGCCTAGTAAGGGGATGGAACAATGTGGCATGACAATAAAAGAGTGGGATAGTGAAAGGGATCCAAACATGCAAAGATGGGAGGAATCTTTGGTGGATATATAGGGATTCCAGAGACTCTCGTTATAAGGGTATTTGCTTTGGAAGTAGGCCCATACCATTATGTCAGAAGGGAAAGATGTGTGCCAGTGCTGACCACAAAAGAAACCACTTGGCCATTCACCATCCCTAAAATCCAAGGCTCCTCAGATGTATCACATGAGGTGTTATGGGCAGTGGAGTCCAGGCCCACTCATTGTAGTAACTCAGTGTATCAGAACTTGGGAGACACGTTGTATTGAGGGGATGGGTGTCCTTCCCAGTACATCTTCCAATGTCCCAATTGTCCACAGTTGGGACAGGGTTTGGTAGAGGCCCTGGGATTAGGGCAGGCTTTTGTGCAGGGTCCCATCAGCTCACATTTTTGGACACAGGCCTGAGTGGTATATTAGAGGATCTGGTGGGGCCATGAGCAGCAAGGGCTTTTTTAGCATTATGGATAGCTGAGGTCAGAAGTTGAGATTTATCTTTGAGATATTTTTCTTTCTCTTTTTTGGTCTCATATTCCCGATCATTGAAGACTTTGAAAGCAGCATCTAGAAGTTACTGCTGAGGAGTCTCAGAACCTTTCTTTAAGTTTTTACAGATATCAGGTGTAGAATCACTAATAAATTGGACATGAAGAAAGAGCATACCAGTGGAAGTATTGAGGTCTAGGTCAAGCCAAAAAGAAGGCAGGATTTTCCTCAGGGCCTTGAGTCACTTCCCAGACCTTGTCATAATTATCCTGGGTACGAAAACTCTTTGTCATGCCCACAGGAAGGCAAGTAATCATGTGTTGGATTCTAGTGCCCCCAAGGTCTTGAGGTTAATATGTCCAATTAGGTTCAGCCATAGGGAGGGCAGTATCGGCTACAGGATTAATATGGGGGTTTGGAGTATGGAGGAGATTGACTTGTTCTCTAGCCAATTGACAAATATGGGCAAATTCATCAGGGATCAGGGTATAAGTGAGAATATAGTAAACATCTGTCCAAGTAAGGTGATAGTCCTGAGTCAGACATATGAACTCCTTCCTAAACAGTACAATTTTCAGAAAATGAGCATATGTCCTCAATTTGGGACATATCTGTCATAGAAAAGGAAACATGAACTTAGACCATCTCTTCAGCCCCTGCCACTTCCCAGAAAGGGAACATGTGTTTCATAGGAAGAGTTTTAGATGGTTTAAGAGAAGGTGATGGCAAAAGGGAGGGGGAGTGTCGGTGTGGGATTTGAGGAGGGGTGCGATGAGTAAGCAGAGGTACCTTGGGATCTGTAAGGAGGGGGTTTGTCTGCTATTTCTGGGGCAGTGAATGAAGAAGAGAGTTGTGACTCAGCAAGGATTAGTTGTTAAGCAGAGCAGGCTGGCATAATGAGGACTTTGAGTGAAGTAAAAAGAAAGCTTGGAAGTAGGGGGACCTCAGACCATTTACCGTTCCATTGGAGGAAATTGTCTAATTCCTGGAGAATTTGGGGGTCAAAGATCCTGAATTTAGGCCACTGATGCAAGTTGTCTAATTTATACTGTGGCCAGATCTGAGCCTAATGAGGCATTTAATTTTAAGGTCAGTTTGGAAGTGGAGGGTACTGGGTAACTCCCATGTTGGAGAGGTCAGATCAGGGTGGCAGTTAAGATTGAAGCCTCCTCTGATGTCTCATGTCACCAGAGTTTCACCAAAGAATGAGAGGATATCCTCTTCTACAATCTCAGTGGTGGGGCACCCCCAGGGTCCACATGAGCCAAAAGGCAGAGGGTCTTGGGTAGGGCACCTCTGCAGGAGACCAAAAGGGCTCTTATCTCCTGGAAGAATGAGGAGGTAAGTGTTGCATGCAGAAGCACAATGGTTGAAAGTGGCCTCTGATCTAGAGGTCTACATGTGTAAGACAAAGGAAGAATCAAAGGGGAGAAGATTAGAAGGAGGATATCCCCAACACTAATAAAGGATTCGATATAAGTTCTTGCTCTGTCCACATGGCAACGAGGCAGTAAAAACCTAGCCCAAGAATGGGGTCACTTTGAATCGCATACCAGCCACCATTTAGCTAAAGTGGACTCAGGGTGTGAAGGGCCTCCCACTATAGGGTGGAAAGAAAGAAATGAGAGGGAAATATGAAAAAGCAGTAGAGGTTTGTTAGGACAGGGAGGGATAAAGAGCCCCAAACCCTGGCCGGGGTTTTGGCACCAAATGAAAGAGAAACAAAAAGCAACAGACAGACTTCAACGGATCAGCAATTCTTTATTAAGCAGCGGAGGGCACATTTTCAAGAGGAAAATGGCAATTGATTACGATAGGGGTCTGAATTTTATAGGGTTCGATGAGACTAAGTCATAGCAGAATGTGTCAATTGGGCAGGCAAGGGAACAGTTGAAGATACAGGAATTTGTGAAAATCCAGAGCCTATTGTTCTCCTTTTCTCCCTGGGGGTTGTTATTTTTCATATCCTTCAATTCTTACCTCTTATACATCTCAAGTGAGAAGTGCCCAAGACAATATGGCTCAATGTGTCCAAAATGTACACATCCAGAACTGTTCATTTTCCAAATTACTGTTCTAGCTAGCCACCAATTTTCCATGCTGAGAATGGAAATCCCAATAATTAAATGTACCACTCACTCTTAGCCCATTTCCAATGAGTTTCCAATTTCTCTATATTGTAAAGTTTACTTGGGTCATTCTTCCCCCAACACTAAATTCTCACACTTTCTATTCTTATTCATGCCCTCCTTCCCTCCAATTAGGGGAATTGCAAAAGCTTTCTAACGTGTATCTTTTCTGATTTCTCTTACACAGAGCTGGCACACTATTTCCCACTCAAGCACATCATTGATTCAGACACTTTCTTGTAAAATACTTTTGATGACCAATCAATAGTAATAAGTGATATTTATACATTTAAAATGATTTCTATATGCCAGGTTCTGCTCTAGAGCATTTTAATGTATTAACTTATTTGATTTTCATAATAATTATTATCCCCATTTTATAAATGAGAAAATGAAGCTCAGAGAGTGTAAGTGAATAGCCTAAAATTATATACTGAGAACCAAGCAAATTGGAGATCAAATAGAGGGTTGGTTTTAAAAGTGTGGTTTTAAAAGTGTGCTCTTTGTCGTCATACTAAAATGACTCACAGCCCACATAGCACCAGTGACTACAGAGTAAAACTACAAACATTTAAGGCCTTGTGTATCTTTAACACAATTTTTCAGAACTTCCATTTTTAATAATTTATGAATTTCTCTACTAAATTTTTAATACACATTATTTTGTTTTCTCCTCCAGTGACCCTACAGGTTGTTATTACTCTTATTCTTACTTTCCTCAGAGAAATCAAGGCTTGGAGAGGAGATACTGTTGTGTAAAGTCCCTTAGCCAATAGATTGCAGAGCTAGAAACTGAAATCATAACTACCTGCTCCCAAAGTCTAAATTCTACACAGGTGTACCATTCTGCAACCATTCCTTCCTACCTTAAGAGAAATAGTGAACTAAACCCTATTCATAAATGTGTCTCAATATCCAACTTCCATGCCATTTTCTGTATTTTCCCCTCAAAAGGAAAGACTATGATTCAAATCTTAAATTCAGTGAAGTCTTCCTGGATTTTTGTGTTAGTTGGAGATAATCATTCTATGCACCAGATTTGAAAATCTCTGTGCCCCCTAGATATTCTATCATGTTTTTATAGAATTTAGCCATCAAGAGGAGAAAATTATATGTATTATCCTGAAAAAATTACCCAATGCAGAAATAAAATAATACTTAGGAAAACAGAATAGAAAACAAGTCTCATAATTTATAACAATTGCATTCTGAACTAAACATAAATGAATACCTAAAAGCAGCCATTATGTAAGAAATATAAGATATTCAGAAACCTTATTTTAAAGCCTATAAGCATAGCTGTTCTATTTTTTAGTAAATATTTAGAGTTGCCATTATGTGCCAAGCATCATGTGAGATGCTGTGGATATAATACTAAGCATCAAAAAGACCTTATCCCCTGACCTTAGGCCTGGTAGAAGAAACACTAACAAAAACACCATAAAGATACATGAAACTGCAATTACAGTAAGTCCCACAAATAATGTTTTGAATAGGGGATTTTGACAGGAGAGTATAATCAAGGACACTGCTACTGAGCTCTGAAGCATTAATTGCAATTAAAGACAAGGAAAAGAATATGCAGAGAATATTCAATGGGTCTATAGGGTGACTAGTGCAAAAGGCATAAAGAGGTTGATATTTCAATATTTCTAATTATACTACTAGATGATGCAATAGATTCAACTTAAGGATCAAGGGTGGATACTTGAGTATACAAATGTAAATAGCACAGAATGAGAATGTGAGTCATAGTAAATTAACCTATGAATAGTCCTTAGATTATATAGCCCCCATCTCAGTATTAATGATAACCATAATGAAACAATATTTTGTTTATTATTATATTACATAAAAGTACTCAGATGATCTTCTAAGAAATTTATTTATGTCCATTCATTGGACTCTTTAATGTGATAGCTCTCATATAACCTTAAATATTTTCAATATTCTATTGAGTTATTTATTGATGACTTGATGTAAGTTAGATTGCTTCCTTCAATACTTTTCACTGTTCAGGCCCCATGTATTATCACTTTAAGAATAATTTCAATTTTCTGCTAAAATTTAAATTATTTTGATAGAATGCTATGATAAATATTTTATAATTAATTTAGATATTCATGGCATGAAATAAAATTGTTATTAACACTAATTAAACTTATTTTCTTTCCCCAAACAACTAATAAAACATGTTTTTGGTGAAAAAAATATACTCAGTAAAATTACAAATCCATTAGTCTGAAAACACTTTCAGACTATTGTCATATTTGTGCAAATTTTTGGTAGCAAAAGAGAAGATTCAAGATCATTCTTTACTTAGCCTATGCTTTCCATTAGGAATGTGCCAGCCACAAATGTAAACTATTTTTGAGATCTGAAATATTTTAGTAGCTAGATTGTTTTAGTCAGCATTTGTGCGGCTGTGACTAAAAGGTCTGACCAGAACACTTTTAGAGGAGAAAAACTTTATTTAGGGACTCATGGTTTCAGAGGTATTAGTCAATAGACAGCAGACTATTCTGTGGGGCTCAAGGTGAGGCTGAACATCATGGCAGAGAAATATGGCAGAGGGAAGCAGCTCACAGGATGATCAGAGAGCAGAGAGATATCTTCACTCTACAGATACAAAATATATACCCCATAGCCACGTCCCCAATGAACCACTTCCTCTAGCCACACCCCACTTACCACTCAGTTAATTCCCTGATTAGGTTAAGGCTTTAACCCAATCATTCCTCCTCCAAAACTTCTTGAATTGTCTCACACGTGATCTTTTGGGGGACACCTCACATCCAAACCATAACACTCTTTAAAATTAAAAAAAAAATTAGATGAAGTTTGTCTTAAAATGTTATTTTTTAATACTGTACAGGCAATATAAAAATCACAAATTAGAAATTGCATGGTTTGTTATTAAGTCTTCAGATTTTCCTATATGTTTTACACTGCATCTCAGTTCTGACTGTCATGATTGTACTTCTTCAGTAGACACAGCTATATAGTGCCTACTGAACCAAACATTGTCAGTTGTAGGCTAAACCAGTCCTTGGAATAGTTTTCTCAAGTTATCTCTTACTAATTGGTAATCTAAATTGCTATTCAGGATATCAACCCACTTCTACCTGTTTACTTAGAGGTGCTTACTTAGTCACCTCTAGAATTTACTCTCATCTCTACATTTCCCTTAACTATACCCCAAGTTTAAGTTATTGAATTCTTTTTAATTGTTTTCTCATATTATCTCTACATTTACAGATATTCTATACTTCATAATTTCAAATTAAAAATGTCACTCAGGTTTGTTCTTTCCCATTTGTTGAAGTATTCTGCCTCTCTGTATGCTGTTTTTGCTCTCGTCTAAGTACCAGTAAATAGTATTGCTCTCTTCCTTCCCCTCCCCTCAAAATGGAAACTCATTTTAATATAAATTATAAAATCGCATGTTTATTGTAAGAATGACAACTAAAAAGTTAATGTAGCATACTAAAATGTCTTCATTTCCTTAAATTTCAATTTGTTGGGAAAAGCTACTAACATTGTAATATGCAGTATTGATCATTTTTCTGAGTATTTCTTTCATGAACCAAGAAAACATTTACATTACAATAAAAAAAGGTTGCATACTTGGGAATCTAGAGACCTCTACAGTTTAGTAATTGGTATATTGATGTTGGTAAAAGTATAACATTTAAAAAATTGGATTAGTCATAAACGTGGAGAAAACTAATATAGAAGTTGTTCCTAACAGCTGAACCTGAAGATTGTTATAAACTTTACTTACAAAAGAATATCTTCTATTCTTAATTAGATTAAGCATTGAGGCATCCACATTAGATTTCTTAGTTAAATTAATAAGGCAAAAAAAAGTGCTTAATGTTGAGATCTTAGCTTAATATCTTTGGAAATAAGTCCAAATAATAGCAAATCAGTGGAAGAAAGTGCAGCTATTAAGATAGAGATTCAATATTTCTGAATATAAAAATAAATATTGATTGTATCACTATATTTCCCTTTCACAAAATAACATGGAAAGGATGGAAAACTGCCAGAATTCAATTTCTGAAAGTTTATGAAATGGAGAAAACTTATTTAATAAGCAACTTGTCGAAATAAGTATCATTCACAATTGCAATGCAACCACTTTTTATGTGACTAGAAAAGAAATACAATAGCAAATATAATAAAAACATAAAATTATATAAGTGCATTTCTCAAACTAAAAGTAATAGAACATTTTCTTATAAAAATATGATTATCTATGTATGCCGCCAAGGCATACTGATGGAAAATAAAATAAAATAATAAATGTTGTTTGCTGAATGATTATTTCTTATTCCTTAGACTACCTTCTCCATCATCAGATGAAATTAGTTTAGTCTGGTATGACTTATACTTAATAGTGCTCACTGATTTTATTTCTAAGTACACATACATCATCCCTTTAATAATATTTATTAGGATCTTTCCCAAAACTAATATCATGAGTTTCAGGCTCAAATGTCTGGAGACCAAGACAGTAACAGAAGCAAAAAGTCAGGATAATGTGTAACATTTTAAAGGCAGCAGATGTGACTAAGCTCTGGCCAACCACAGAGGTGATATCTTTTGGTTGCAAATGTTAGTCACTAATTCTATACTTCTTATGATTCATCTATTTGTGTTATTTTAGGCATTGTATTCTTTTTTAAACTCAGAAGAACTGACATCCCCCCACAGCTCCCAAACACTGCACACACATTTCCTACAGGTAAGACATATACGTCTAGGTTGTATACAGATGATCTCTAATACAATTACCACTAAGACAATCTGTACTTGGCATTTCTGTTGAAGACACAAGCTCTTAAGCAAGTAGGCATTCAAATAGACACTGAAAACTTAACTTGCATTTAAATAAGAATATTTAAAAGTATTTTTAAAAATAATTTTTGTTTTAGGCTCTATTTTCACAAGTTAAAAATCACCAGTTAATGGATTCGTTCAAAGAATTGATTCATTATCACTAAGTATGCAATTATTTTGTACTTTATATAATTCATTATTTTAGTATTTCTCAGTGAAAAACTGAATCGAGTAATTTATATGATTTAAATCACTGCACAATTGATTCAGTTGTTTAGTGGAGATGCAAATTTATTGAATAATCCCAATATCATACCACAGATGAGCAAATTTTATTCATTACATTGCAATAAGCATTCTTCCTCTGAGCAATTTTACATTTTCCACAACTCTGTTTAGAAATCTTTCACACTGTAAGGTCCAAAACTTCTCAATTTCCTCCTGAGCTGCATTCTCTACCTCATGTGTTTATCCTCCTGAACATGATGAGCAAGTTTATCTTATCAGAAATTTTTTGTTCTTGATCTTATAGATTCTAACTGAAACAGGAAGACAGAATGGAGCTTGTAAGAGTCAGTTTTGTGGTTTGGTCATAAGATGTAATTTAGACATTCAAGGTGTAAATACAAGGCATCTTTATCTTTCCAATTTGCCAGTGAGCACCTTGATTTCAACCTTTAGTAATGCCATCTTCTCACACAGGGTCAGCTATCTGAATTTCAACTAGGGTAACAGCAGACCATGACCTAAAATTAAAGATGTGTTGACTCTGGAAAGGAGCCCTTTGCCCCACTTACCAGTTTCAACCTTTTACAATCGTTTTAATTCTTGTAAATCTTATAGTGCTCTTTGTCTAGAAAGCTGAGCAATTGAACATAATTTTTTATAGAGACTGTAAAATTTTGTTAAGCCATTTGTAATACATTTTTCTGATTTCATTTAGCATTTATGTTTTTGAGGCTGATAGGTAAGATTAATAAACTAGTGAGATCCTTTTTAGCTGATCCATAACAACAATGGAACAATAACCTTAATATTATAGCATCAATTCTCTAAACAACTGCACTAATCAACTGCTTGTGATAGCCAAAACCATTTGTGAAAGGGAATGTTCATCCAGGGAATCATAGATGGCTCTTGACTTAGTTGTAAAGGTGCTCAGTGTTTTTGAACAAATGAGTAGATGCCAATGTTTATTCATTATCTGTAAACATTATCAGTTCCAATAAATAGTAATGAAACCAAATCAAAAGCACATTTTCTTCTTCACTTCATAATTTACTAAATATTGTGATTGAAGAGAACTGGGAAACCAAAGCTCAACATATTTAAGATTATAACCTGACTAATCTATTTCTCAAGGTACTTTCCTTTGGACTGCATATTTATATTATGCAAAAATATGCACATTCTACATCAATATTTGTAATGTAAAAGCACCCAAGGTAGAAAGATATTATTTACAATAATGTTGGGATATTCAAAGTTGTGTGGTGAATGCAGTGATGTTAATACGGAGAATGCAGACAAAACTCACTATGAGACCATTAATATTCATCTTGAGTAAAACGTAAAAAAGTCTCAATACATACAGCACCAGAAAAAAATACAGCTTTCACCCTCTATATATTACTTGATTTCCAAAACATGCCTTACAATCTCATTACTGCAATGCTTTATTCTAGTTTAAATGTCAGGTTGGTTGTGACAAAAGAAAAATATCAATTTAGCTCTGAATGTAAAGAGTTAGAATATTTCACAGAGTTTTTTATTGACAAACAACATAAAAAACTTGATAGAATGGGGAATTAAAAAGAAAAAAACCTTCGTCAACTTTTCATACCCCAGGCAGGAATCCCAAGGTAGTGGTGTTTTACCTTTGTGTTTATGGCAGTCAGAAGTATGATTATAACAACATTAGAAATGGTAGGCACAAAGTTAAAATAGAATCTGATGCTTTGTATGAAATGGATATTGAGGTTGATATTTATATTTCATGCTGATCTCTCCATTTTGTGATGACTTGCAGTAATTACACCACATACTCTATTCTGATGTCAATATTTAATTTAGCACTTTATTGTTTATTCCTATGATTACTTTTTTTAATGTGAAATTCCTTTCTTCTGCAAATGATATCCCCAACCAAACATTTAGTTTTTCTCAGTGCAGACAACATTTCACATAACTCATTTACATTCCCTTACTAGCACAATTCCAAACAGTAGATGGTTAATAGGTATTTGTTGAACTAAACTGATAACATCTTGAATAATTTATTCATTTATTTACTATGTAAATAGTGCAATTACTATGTATAAAGCACTTTGATATAAATGAGTTTTTCCTCCTTCAGAACACAAATACATTTTTACAATTGCCTTATGATATTGCTACATAAAAAACTTCCAGATAAATTTTTTAATGAATTCATTATGAAAATTCTTTGGAGCACTTTTTACTTTATATATATGTATGTATATTGTAAGTAAAATGTTTTTAATGCATGCATGCTCTATTTTGAAGATATTCATGATTTACTGGAGACTTATTATCAGTTATAGATACCTAATTACTTGCAATAAAAAATGTTTAACTTGAAAGATAAAAATGCATTTGCCAATATGTATAAATTTAATTAACTACTTCCTTTAAATATCCTTTTTTTGCATCCAATATCCAGGGCTCTAATTAGTCTAAAAAATCTCTACTTTCTTTGTAGATAAATTAATAGATTTTCCTAATAGTTTTCCAGTATCATGTAAATGGGCCATACACACCTTTTATGATTATTATGTCAGTCAACAAGAAGCTGACATGATAATGAATCATTTCTCACTAACTCCAGCTTTCCCACTAAAAGCTACACCTAACTCTTAGTTGATACCTGTATGGTTAAAAATGTATTAACTACTTTCCCATTTGGTAGATTTTTTTATAAAATACAGTTATTTAAATCTTATGTCAATGTGTGTGTGCATGTATGCTCATAGATTTCCTCCTTTAGTTTTTTAAGATTTTCACCACTTTCTGTGAACCCCACATAATAACGTGAAGCCAGACTTCTTGACATGCCCATAATAAATGGGATAAGAATAAGGGGAGCATAGTCATCCCTCCAGAAGAAGAATATTAGAGTCAAGATTAAGTTGATTACAAAATCTATTGCTCAGAACTTGTCACAGATTAGATATGGAAGTATGAATATGTTTTTCAAAGCGAGTGTCTGAATACTTCATGGTGTTTGAATGGACTGTGATAGGAAGGAGTCTACAAGAACAGATGAAACAGGTAGATTTGAGGCAACAGGAAATACATACAAATTGATTAGTTGATTTTACAAAGAAATTTGGGAAGCACCAAGACACAAGTAATATATTCTAGTCTACCCTTTGAAAACTTGTTCTCTAAAAGACAGAACTTCCCATCATATTTCTTGTACTTTCTGTTTGGAGGGTTTACTTATGTGTGAGTACAGGACCTGGTCTGATCTTCAAAGCTCATCATGAGCAAACATCTTTTTTTTAGAGTGGGGAGCAGTGAAGGTAAGGCAATAAGCACCAAATATTGAAAATCTAATGCAAATATTGTGTTCACATTAAATGCAGAGAAGAAAACATATTTGGGACCACAATTACAGCTAACTTCCATTTTTTTAACATGTGGTCAAAGTCTGTAAACTTATTTGAGTTTGAAGTTCCTGCTGAATTACTCTTGGTCACATGCATTCATAGAGAGGGTCATGGTAACACTGATGCTCACATAGTAAGTTCGTGGTTTTTATCTCTTTACCAATATTAAGATGTCAACATTTATCATTCTATGAAATTTATAGGAAGCTCCATTTTCTTCCTTGAAATTCATAAACCACTGGGACATTTTAATAGATAGATGTCTAGGAGTTTGAATGGTACAATCTGTTAGCCCATGCTACTTACAAGATACATATCTACTGACCAAGTGTCAGGACTTCCCACTATACAGATTAGTTGTTTTCACTTCTCCTTGCTTTGAAAATTCTCAATTAATTTTTGAAACTTGAAATTTCTACCTGTAATGTTATTAAAAGATTTATAATATCTAATGCAAATCAATGAAACTATATTAATATTTTATTATAGAACAATTTTTCAAAGAATATTAAGAAATGATTAGAGATCCAAATTCAAGTCTAAATATAAACACTTGGTCTTTATCAAAGAAAATATGCTAACTAAATCAGTAACAACAAATAAACAGCTACACACTTCATGACTGAGATCATGTAGGTTCAGGTGGCCAAAATGCTGTTTTCTTTTTTTCAGACATCATTTAGAAAATGTAGTCTGACTTCAGAAACACAAAAATATAAGTGAAAGACAGCACTTTCAAAAGGAAAATAATATATGACATTAATTTTTATACATGAGAAAACTGAGACAAAAATATAATTTACTAAATGTTATGCAATTATTAAATAATAGAACCAGAATTTTATCATAAGTTATTTTTTATTATAAAACCAGAATTATATCATAGGTTATTTTTTTATTATGAATCTATGCTCTAATTCAAGAATCTGTACTGCAAAGATTCCTACAAATATGGATCAGAGTTATCTTCAAATTTTTAGATTACTGGTCAGTTAAGATTTATACTGTTGGGTTTCCTTGATTTTATTTTGATATGTTTAATATCTCACTCTCTATGAATATTTTTCACCTTTCTTTGTTTACTTGAGTGATCATGGCTTCCAAAAGGATTTAACAAACTTTAGAAATAAAATTAATTTCTACATAGAATTTACAGTCCATGTTAGGAGATAGGGTCACATAATTATAAAAATGATCTAGTCCTAATGACTTTATGGCATTTGCCAGTAAATGGATAGATTTGGAGTCTATCATGCTAAGTGAAATAAGCCAGTCCCCAAAAAACAAATATGGAATGTTGTCACTGATATTTGGAAACTAAACTGCAATGAAGGTGGGAAGAGGAAGAAGAGAAGTTGAGTAGATTAGACAAAGAAGACTGAAAGAAAGGAAGGGGTATAGGAATATAAAAGACAATAGAATAAATCTAACATGATTTTTCTATGTACACATATGAAAATATCTAAGTGAATCTCACCATTGTACCCACCCACAAGAATGGTGTCCTAATTAGAATAAGATATATCCTATGCTTGTATAATTTTATCAAAATGAATTCTACTCTCATGCATAACGAAGAAAACCCATTTTCTTTTCAAAAAAGGAATGGCAGTATATACAAACACAATAATTATCAAAGGTTATATCATTGCACTAGGATTACAAGAAAAGTTTTCATTTTTATCTGATTATTAGTATTATGAAACTTTTAGGAAAAGGTATATTACTTAGTAATGTAAAACTGATAAAAAGAAAAGAAAAGAAAATGCTAAAAATGAGAACCAATTATTTAGACTTTCCAAGTAGCAACCCTCAAAAACATTCACCACACTTCTTGCAAGTACATAAATGTATTACCATCATATATGCTAGATTTTCTTTTAAGGTAAAATTCTTGTTTTCATTTACTTATTTTGGAATTTATTCCTGCTCTCCTCTACTTTAACACTGTCACCCACCTAAGTTCATGTTAATAAACAAATGTGTATCCTTTTGTTCATGCTTAATCATTATGGAAATTGTATAGGTAGATTTATACATATGTACAAATATGTGTGTCAGTTGTTTGCTTTAGAAAAATTGGATTAAACTATATGGTTGTTTTTTGTGAAAAAAAAAAAGATCTAGTCTTGTGCTCTCCAACATGATAATCACTTGCTATGTGTGACTGTTTTAGTTTAATTAAAATATAATAAAGCACTCTTTTTCTTAGTGATATTAATTCCACTTGAAATGTTCAGTAACTACAAGGTTAGGAGCTGCCATTATGAACAAGGAAAATTAAAGAATATTTGTTTCATCACAGGATGGTCTCTTGCTCACTCCTGATTTTGAAAAACTGACTTGCTTCATGATTAGTGAAACAAACTCTTGGAAACTTAAATGATTTGCCTAATCCTCAGATAGATTGACAGAGAATCATGGATAAAGTCCAAGTCTTCTGAAACCAGAAACAATGTTATTCTATTAAATACTGATCTAAACCCATCCTCAAAAGCAGCCCTCTCTCTCTCAAATGCATGCATGCACACACACACACACACACACACACACCCCTAAAAGCATCAGTTCTCCCTTTTCTAGTTTGCATGCAGTATGGAGTTTACTTTTTACTTTTAAATTACAGGTGGTGGAATAGAGCAAAGTTTGCAGCCTGTATTCATGACATGAATCAAGAATACAAAGGGAGACAGTCAAAGTGCAACTTTTCTTCCAAAACACTCATAGAGTGAGACACTGTTGAGCATTATTAGCCACAGACAAATGAGAAAGCCAAAGAATGTGTATATTGATATTGTGCACAGGTGTCATCTCTGAGTACTCTGGTTTCTCCTAGAAATTTATTTTGCCATAAGTTTGCATAAGAATAATCTGTACTACTTTATATGTTTTGTAAGGACTTTAATTTTTGAATTAAGTTTAAGCATATAGAAAGGTTGCAAGAATAGCACAAAGACCTCTTATCCTTCATCTATGTTTTGATTTATCATTTTCACTTCTTCCCCTTCCCTTCTCTCCCACCTTCTTCCCTCCTCAATATATTTTTATTTGAAAATAAGTTCCATAAATAATGACTTTTTAACTACAAATACTTCAGCATCTAAAACTATATAATCACAGAGAAACTGTGAAAATCAAGAGAAAATAACCTTGAACTAATAATTTTTACATACTCTAACTCCTATTTTCACATGATGGATTCCATAAATTCCCTATAATAGTAAAAGAAAGACATCCTCTTAATGTCTTCTCATAAAGCTACTTTCCCATATGGACCTTGTTTATATAAAATATTTGCTAAAGTTTTCCAGGAAGACTTGTCATCATATTTGTTTTATTTCAGGAGTAAACCTCAGGCTAAGCAAATATTTAGTCATTAGCATATTCAATAATCTTCTCCAAGGTCAATCACCATGTATTTCCCTCTTCTGATTCTGTCAAGATAAGTCCATGGACATTTAGAAATTAAATTAATTGATCCCATCCTCAATTCAAAGAGTTATAAAATTCTGAATCTCCTTTTTTATTCTTAGTCCTTTCCTTTCTGTTTGTGTGATTTAATGTCTTAATGTCTAATCTTATTAGATAGACATTAAGGAAGTAGAAAACTAGAAATTAAAGCAGGATATGTAAAAACAAAATTGTCCTTTCACTTGGCACTTATCATGCTCTATGTCTCCATTTTATCAGTGTACTTTTAACTTTAAAGTAGACACTGGGGTTTTTTTTCTCTTACATGAATATTAAGTAGATCATTTAGGTTAATTTGGGCTCTAATATTCTGGTTTTATACTGTGGTGTATCAGTCAGTCACTTCTGTGCAAAGGACAGACCTCGTCCTCAGATCAGTGGAAATGCTTTCTGCCAGGCATATGTTCAGCAAAGATGACAGTTTTCCTCAGGATGATGCACTTTATTGTAGAGTGAAAGATGCATCTATAGCTTAGATATAACTGCTAATTATCCTCATACAAATTTGTTTTAGAATAGAGTTACATCTATGCCCTAGTTACATCAATATTGTTCTGATTTATATGTTGATATCAACATCTGAAAACATTAAATCAACAGTCCTTTTCCTTCAGGAAAAAGGAAAGCATGCATTGGCTTTCCCTAGCTATGGCTCTTGCCTCTTAAAACTATTAGGTAATCCTATCCATATGGAAGTTTTAAGAACTGGGCATTGGCAAAGCCTAAACATGCATTTCAGTATTGAATATTCTGTGATCTCTGAAGTCCATTTTGTACTCAGGGGGAAATTGCTTAGCTAGCTCAAGGCTGGCAAAAGAAATCTTCCCTTGACAGAGAACAGCTACAAATTCTCAGTTCTCTGTTTCTAAATTCCCCCTCAAGTAATTTTACTTAATTGTTACAACACACAAATACACAAACACACACACATATTATATGTAGATATACAGATATTGCTTTGCTTTCCTTAACTTTTTGAAAAAAATAATTTGAATCTCCCTGAAAATCCTGCTTTTCTTCCCCTCAGTGGAAGTACTGCATTCTGTGCAAACCCCATGGAGCCACCATGAAGCTTTTCTGATAGAAACTGGTTGGATCAGAATAAAACAAACAAATGCTATGTGCTTGATTCTGAGATTTAGAGGAAAGTCTTTTTCCTAACTCCAACCACTGGTACACTGAAAGAGAAAAGGAATACCAGCATAATTCATAATATGAAAACCAGCTTAAAGGGATATTGGTTTAAGTCATCTTATTGTTCTGCCAAAGAGACTCCTTTCTCTCCATTTATTCCAATTCCACCACACAGCATATTTTCAACACTTTTATAGCCTTCTTTCGTATATCAGCTGCTTTGGTAGATAGGACTTGCACAAAGAAAAAGATTCCAATGCCAGGTGGCTATTTGTGTGTATGGGGCTTTCTGTTGGTGTTAATGCTTCCAGTTAGAATTTTTTCTGAATTTCCCATTGTTTGCCTGATCTACTAATGATGAATAGCATGTGTTGTAGTATTTTGTACTCTATTAGACCCTGAAGTGTAGAGCCCCAAGGGACTTTAGAATTCATCTAATTAAATTCATTCAATAAGTTTTTAAAGAATTTCAGGGCATCTTGCTTTGTTTCTCTTCTTAGCACCTCATGTAGTGCCCAATTCACAGCAGGTATTCAAGAAGCATTTTAGTATTTGACGGTATAAACCAACACCTTTACTGACTTGATAAAATAGTAAAGTCAGATCCAGAGAAGCTGAATAATTTTGTCATTGTCACACATCCTGTGAATGAAAGAGCAAAGAGGTGGAAGTACACAGGCCAGTATTAATTCCACGGTGCATCTGTTCCTCTGTTTAACACTGCCTTAACCCACTTGATGCCAAACAACTTCTATAAAGCACATTGCTATTACTCAGCAAACCATTGCTTATTATCATTGTGAAGAATAGATAGTGTTTATTTCTAGATTTCAGATACAAGTACATGGTGGAAATAGCACCGAATTTGGAAATAAGAAGCAGACTTATGGATCATTCTTTTCATAGCTGTGTGAAACATACTTTATATACAAAACAAAGGTAATAATTCTGGCAATAATTAGGAAGAGTTGGAAAGTATTTTTCACATGTGGTCTTAGATGTCCTATTATTTAACCACTAAAGTGCTTAAAAATTATAATGAAGCAGTTGTTTTTTATATATGTTCCATCTACTAGTAAGAGAATCATTTCCATTACAAATAATGCATATTTATTTATAAAGTAAATTAGTAAGATAATTAACTTATTTTGTACAGTCTGAATCAAAAAGGACCTATCAGGCTTATAAACATGAAAAAATCCTTGCTAAAGTTTCAAAATACAGGTTCATGTACAGGTATATATTGGTTTACGGGTAATGTCAAATAAGAATAATTAACACTAAATAGGAACCTCTCCAGATTTCCTTTTTGCTCCTCCTCCACCTCCATATTATACCCTAAGTGGCCTAATTTACCATGCTTCATTACCTCCCCAGGACCAGCCCTCATGAGCCGGGAGAATAGTATATGCTATGTTCTGAAGCGAAAGCTCTTGGTGTGAGACAAATTAACACAGAGCCGGGAGCTATTTAACAAATTACCTCTTCCAGTGCCTATACTGGCACTACAATACCCCCTAAAGCCCAATGTTCACATCAATTGGATGAGCAGTTCAGTCCCCACGGTGGTTTTCTTCATACCGACTCAGGCAGTGAACTTCCCTTTAGAAGCAGAAAACGAACAGCCCTAAGATGGGCAGATGAATATTTGAGATGATTTCTTTAGGGAAGGAAAAAAAAAGTATATTCCTTAGACTGCCTAGCTATTTCAGTTTGGCTACTTCTAGCTGTATGTATCATTCTTACTTTCTAAGTATACACACACACATACACACATACACACACACATCAAGGTCTCTAGTATTTACTTTTAACCTTTATAGTTTTTTTCAGTATGAATAATAAGCAATTACACAATGCAATTTGATTTCAAGGATTTTTTTTTGTCTTTTTGCTTTTCTCTACTTTAGATGACCACTAATTTTTTTTTTTTTAGCCCTGAGACTGTTTAATTGACCTAGATACTAAACTGCAAACTAGGAAAAAGTTTCTTATAATGAGAATTCTACATAAGGAAACCAAAATAGACAAACTAGAAAAAAAAAGAGAAAAAAGGAAAGTTCAAAGTATCTAAAAATATTTCTGAAGAGGTGTACCAATATAACACCTTTAATACAGTCTTGGGGTGTTGATAGCAGTGCAAAATGTTTGTAGGAAAAAAAAAATCCTAACATGGAACTTTCTATAAATACGGCATCTTTGTTCAGGAACTCAGAGAATTTTTCATTTATTATTTAGTTGATCCTCTCACAATTCTTATCGTGAGACTCTGGAATGATAAAAGATTTCTCCTTTTCCCCTCATTCTTTTGTGGGAGGGTGAGAGGAGAATGGATACAGATAAGAGACAGGGAAGGCAAATGGTCAACATGTCTGTGTCCCACCAATGCTTCCAGGGTCAGGGACAGTGGAAGTGCCTTGTACTCACAGGCATCCTGGCATTTTGAATAACTTCAGATCACTGAGGGTTACAATAAAAGAGTTGCAGCAACAGAAGTCCCAGCAAACTCCCTCACCCTTAGACAAATCCCGCCTTCCACTCAACACTGAGGTGACCAATGCCCTTGTAATGGCTGCTTCCTCTGGTTTCCCTCATTATTCCTCAACTCCCAAGCAAGTCTTGTTTCTGGTATACACACACACACACGCGCGCGCGCACACACACACACACACAAACACACACAACTTGGAGGGAATAAGTGAATTAAATAGTACAGAAAAAATTTTAAAACCCTCACCAAACCCTCAGAGCAAATAGAAGACAAATTTTCAAGGCAAGTATATACTCCCAGAAAAGATAGGGGTCAGTTGGTCTGTTGATAAAAAGGAAAATGCGTAATTTCTGAAACTATACAGTGTGGAGATAAACTAGTAGGTAACAAACGAGAGGTAAGGCAAAAGAGAGTGAGACCTTGCAAAACTATTCCTCTGCTAGAATCCCAGCAAATGAACCCAGCAAATGTGACAGACTATGACAGCAACTATCATAAAGCATATGAGTTCCCCTTGTAACTAAGGTGACATTGGGCTCAACTAAATGTCTAACACTCAGAGTCAAGTTTTGTTTTCTAGTTGTAAAAGGGCAAATTTTCACCTTAAGGGGGTAGAATATTTCTTGGCCATCTTATGCCTAAGATGTCAAGGTCATAGCCTTCTTAAGGTCATATTCTTGAACAAATAAACTGGAGAAGGGACAGGGAAACAAATAAAACAGTGTCTTACAATACTTCAAATGAGCTGCATTGTACCATTTTCTGATCCTAAAACTAAGTTCATAATTTCTCCCAGACAATTGGATATGGGTTGAATATAAGAAGTCCACTGAACTCTAAGGGGGTACATTAATTACTCTTGTGATTTATTGCTTACTAGGGTAAACCCTAAGAGTCAGCAGAGTTGCTTACTGGAGCTATGAGAAATTGCTGGTTCTGAGTTACAGGTGTGCCACATTAATCATTTCTGGAGCTGCTTCTGTGTGGGCTTTCACCCCATGAAGTTCCTGCCCCATATAGCAGCAACACATAATATGCTAACTGGCATCACAATGCTTTCAGGTTAGAAATCAAGATATTTTTATCTCTTCCACCTTAGTGACATTTTGGAATTCAAAGATATTGGCATATGAGACTCCTCTGACTAAAAGATAATGAGATAGCACAGAAAACATCTGTCCTAAGTTTAAGTACACTTTTATTGATCGATTGAGTCAAAAAATCAGTTCTGTGTTGTTTTGTTTTAAATGTCTATTTTTTTTTTCTTTTTTGTTCACTATTCCAGGTTCTGGGACCACAATAGTAAATAAAATCCAAATCCTCACTCTCATGGACCTTACATTCTAGGTAAATAAATTTATAAACATCTTATGTGGTAGTAATGAGATAGAAAGAAAGAATGAAGAATGCTACTTCATGTGGGGCAATCTGTAAAGATTTCTTTGTTAAGGGAATATTTATGTAGATATCTATAGAAACTGAAGAAGAGATAATTAGCAAATCTGGGTAACCAGAGTATTTAGTCCTGAAAGGTCCTGATACGAATGTGTTTAAGAGGAAACTAGAGAATGATATGACTAAAGTGATCAAAATAGGGAGTAATAAGGTGGTCAGGAAGTTGACTGAAAGTAATGGTCAGTGGGAGAGTAGTTGTGGATGAGTTTAAGTTGTGTAGACCAGTCAAATAGCAGAATGGAGATACATCTAAAGAGCTAGCCAACTGAGGATAAAGCAGGCTAAGCATAGTTTGAATTAATAATTTATTTGGAGCATGTCAAATTTAGGCTCTTTTTTGGAATCAAAACAAAATTCAAAGTAATATTTGTATATAAGTCTGGATTTCATTAAAGTATATATTGGAGAGGAAAATCTTATAAATCATGGAGTGTAATATTTCAAGCTACAGGAATAATTGAGCTTGTTTTAGCAAGAAGAGAATCAAAAATAGAGTTAAGAAGATTAAGGCCCTTGTAATTCATATAATTTAGATTATAGGAGAAAGAGGTAGTATTGGAGAAGGAAGTAAATTGGGAGTATTGTGTGAACAAATGTGGAAATCACAAATGTGCTGTTGATTGCTGGAGTGGAGGTGAGAACTCAGAGGTTTAATCTGGGTTTGACAGTATGTATGTCTTTAGTGCTGTTGGAGAAACCCAAAATATCCTCTCCGAGCAATCAGCCACAGTTATCTCCTTTACAATCAAGAGGCCAAAGCATTTTTCTTTTTCGAAAAAGTAGCATCTGAAATAGCCAACACCAATATAAAAATTACACACTGTGAATAATATTAACGCTAGGAGAATGTTATGATTTGGATATGAAGCTTGAGTGCTGGAGGCTTAGTCCCAATGCAGCAAAGTCCAGAGGTGGGATTTTTAGAAAGTGATTGGATTGTGAGAGCCCTGACCTCATCAGTGGTAACTGAATGAACTACTGGGATTGGGTGGAAAGTGTAGTAGGCGGGTATAGTTGGAGAAAGTATGTCATTGAGGGCGTGTCCTAGGGGACTATTTCTTGTCCCGGGACCTTTCCCCGCTTCCTGTCTCTCTTTCTCTCTATCTCTATATCTTTTTTTGCCTTTGCTTCCTGGATGCCATGAGGATAATAGCTTTCCTCCACCAAAATTCTCCATCATGATGTCTTATCTCACATCAGATCTAGAACAATGAAACCAACTGATCATGGATGGAAACTTCTGAAACCATGAACCAAAATTAGCTCTTCCTGCTTTAAGTTGTTTCTGTCAGGTATTTTGGTCACAGCAACAAAAAGCTGACTAACACACAGAGGAAAAAATAAATCAACATCATTTTTTTTCTTTTTTCTTTTTTTAAATAAAATCACAAATTTTTAATCATGTAAAAAATAGGATATTTTTCTAGTTTTTCCTGGGAGTGGAATAAATATTAATTAATAAAATTGTTTTTATTTAGTTTTATTTGTGTCAAATGTAAACAAGTGAGTTGGGCATTCAAGAAATTAATTGGAATAGTTAATCATTCAAAGTAGTTATTTTTGACCATTTGAATTCTGAATCATCCATTGAAAGGATATGCTTTATTCTCTTGAAATACTGCTCATTACTTAAGTTTGAATATTTTCTTATCTTTTCTTCTTTTACCTTCATTATTCTTCCTAATGAATGGTAGTTGATTTATCTGATCAATAATGATAGTAGTCAAATTTATGGTTACAGTCTAGAATTTGTCTTTAATTATTGCAGTTATGTTGGAACCTGAATGAAAGCTTTAGCACATTATATTTTTAACTTATCCATTTGGTTTTATGCATACCAATAGATAACTGGTATGGTACCTAGTGATATTCAATAAATATCTATGCAATAAATAAATGCATAAGTGCATGAGTAAGCAGATTTTTCTATGGTTTATTCCCTAAGTTTTGGTTCAAAATAACTGAATTATCTGCCTACTCAGTTTTTATGCAAGGAAAATAACATCTGGCTAAAACAAATATTTTGACTTTACATTTTTATCACAAAATAAAATATTAAACTCTCACATGCCAAGGTTTTATTTAAAAAATTAATAATGTGGATTAACATTCAGAGAACATTGCCTAAAATATATTAAAAATCCCATATGTTCTGCCAGTTTTTGTAATTGCTGTTATTGAATGTTTCTTATTAATTCCTTAAGATCAAATTATTCCCTTCCCTAATCTGCCTTAATACCTAATCCACCATCCTTGCTATTTCCCTATTTCTTAACATCCATTTTAACCTTGATATCCTTGTATCATTGCAGCTAAATCACTTTTTTGGTATGAACTGACTATATTTTGTGTTCTTTGAAAATGAAGCTTTGATTTCACCAATACTATAGTCCTAATCCTAAGTAATGTGCCTTGAATATATTAGTTACTCATTAAATATTTATGACTAAGTAAAGATTTAAAAGAAATTGCTCTAAATATTTGACATTTTATGTTTTAGTCTTACAAATTTAATATTTTATACCTTGTATATGTTATGAATATCATTGTCCTACTAATAATATCATATTATTTTATGGGGAATCACAGTAGAAGTTAAGTTTAATTCATACAATCAGAAAAAGTAAACAAATATATCAACAAAAATCTTTCCCTCCAAAGGAAAAAAAAATTTTGTCTGGTTCTTCCTTATGAACACTTTGCACCTTGTTAATGATTTTGTTGTAACCCATTTTCCGAACATCAGAAGTATAAAACTGCATCCTTAGCTTAAGATTAGCAAGTCTTAAGAGAACTGTGATATACATTAGCTTTATTTTCCTATCCAGGTCAGTATGATGCCAATGCCTATTGTCTGTACACTATATCAGAGCTTAAAAACAGAGTCAGGGAGTATTAATCAATGACAAAAATGATAAAATAAACAAACCATTCAATTTGGAAGAAACAAAGTAGAATGACTAAGCACAAACTTAGTTTCCTTTGGAAATTCTTCTACAGGAAGCCAAGTAAACTTCAGATCTTCCTCCAAGATTATGAATGAAAAAGGATGCTTACTCCTAACATTTCTATGAAAACTAGTGCTAGAAGCATTTAGGCTAGAGAAATAAATGAAAGATATCCAAATCAGAAAGAAAAATGTTTACATATATATAGAATCATGTTGCAGACAGCATGATATATAACACTGCTAAAGACTCCACCCCAAACTCTAAGAACAAATAGATGAATTCAGTAAAATAGGAGACACAAAACATACCAAAATCTATGCAAAAAAGAAATAAAAAAAATTCCATTTATAATAGATGCAAAAATGCATAAAACACTTAGATATAAATTTACCCAAGAAGATGAAATATCTATTCAATGAAAAACTATAAAACATTGATGAAAGATTTTTAAAAACATTCAAATAATAAATATTCTATATTAATTGATTGGAAAAAATTATATTGTTAAAATGTACATACTACTCAAAATGATTTAAAGATTCAGTACAATTCTATCAATGATTTTTGTAATATATCCCTCAAAACACAGGTAACAAACAGAAATAGACAAATGAGACTGCAAAAGATAATCTTCTGAAGAACAAAGAAAACAATCAACAAAAGGAAGAGGCAAGGAATGAAAAGGGTACATATACTTGGAAACTACCTGTCTGATAAAAGATTTGCATCTGGAATATATAAGGAATTCAAAGAAGTCAATAACAAGAAAACAAATATACAATTAAAAATGAGCAAAGAAATTCAGGATATTTGGGCTGGGATTGTGGCTCAGTGGCAGAGCGCTTGCCTAGCATGTGTGAGGCACTGGGTTCAATTCTCAGCACCACATATAAATAAATGAATAAAATAATGGCCTATCAATGTCTAAAAAAATTAAAAAAAAGAAACTCGGTATTTTTTAAAACATGGTACATAAATGGCAAGAAAGTATATAAAAAGTTTTCCACATCACCAGGTGTAGTGGCACACACCTATAAACCCAGAGACTTCAGAGGCTGAGGCAGGAGGATTTCAAGTTTAAGGCCAGCCTCAGCAACTTACCAAGACCCTGTCTCAAAATAAACGTAAAAAGGGATAGGGATTTAGCTCAGTGGTAAAGTGGTAGAGCACCCCTGTTTTCAAAATCATAAATTATCAGAAAAATACCACATATTAAAACCATGCTGAGATGGTGAGATGTCACCTTTCACCTGTTAGAATGGCTATTATCAAAAAGAAATATATATATATATATATATATACATACATAAAACAAGTGTTGGAGAGGATGTGGAGAAAACCTTTGTAGATTGTAGGTAGGAATGGAAATTGGTGTAACCATTATGGAAAACTGTATGAAGGCTCCTTCAAAAACTGAAAATAGAACTGTCACCCGGTCCAACAATCCTACTTCTGGGTATAAATCCAAATGATATGAAATCAGCACCTCAGAGATATCTGTATTCCCATTTCATCACAGCTTATTCACAAAGCCCAATGTATGAAATCACCTTGTGTCAATCTATGGATGAACAGGTGATACATAAAGAAAATGTGATACATATACACATGAAGGAGCATTCTTCAGCCTTTAAAAAGCAGAAAGTCTGTCATTTGTGACAACATGGAAGGACTTAGAGGACATTTTGTTACATAAAATAAGCCAGGCACAGAAAATCATATTCGGCTTGCTCTTACTAACATGCGTAATCTAAAAGAGTAGAAATCATGCTGGGCGTGGTGGTACAAACCTGTAATCCCAGCACTTAGGGAGGCCGAGACAGGAGAATCACGAATTCAAAGCCAACCTCAGCAATGGCAAGGTGCTAAGCAACTCAGTGAGACCCTGTCTCTACATAAAACACAAAATAGGGCTGAGGACGTGGCTCAGTGGCGGAGTACTCAGCTCAGTGGTGGAGTACCTCTGAGTTCAATCCCGGATACCAAAAAAAAAAAGTAGGAATCATAGAAGGAGAGATTAGATGATGGTTACCAAAAGCCAGGATGTGGGAGGACTAGGGAAACGTTAGTCACAAGACTGAAAACTTTTAGTTAGATGAAAATAATAAGTTCAAAGAAAAGTCACATTATGGTGGCTATTATAAATAGAAATATATATACACTTGAAATTTTCTACAAAAGTAGATTTTAAGTTTTCTCACCACAAATAAGTATGTGAGATGATAATAAACGAATTAGCTCTGTTTAGATGTCTTGCAATGTGTTCACTTAGCAAAGTTCTATACACCATAAACATGTACAATATTTGCCAAATTAAAAAAGAAATAAAGGTGATTTTGGCTTTTTTCCAGTATTGTGGATATATTTATATACACATATGAAAAACACACCAAAAACAATAATTTGAAAAAGTAGGTTAATATATGCTATGACTGTAGTACTGTTAATATTTCCCACAATTTACAATGGAGTGAGTTGAGCACCTTTAGTGCCTGCACTATCTTGGGTTTTTCCTATCTTTCTCCTTTGAGACAGCACAGGACTGTGCATGTCTTAACGGCTTAAGGCAAAACAATTTGTGAATGTGCATTGCAGGGGAAAGCAGAGTAATATGCAATAAGAGTAATTCCTGTCCTGGTGCTTGCCCTTCCTAGATTATGAATATGCAGTGGAATTTGCTGGTTTCTTGTTTTCTATATGTGCACCATTGCCAAGTGGCCTCAAGGTGCATGAACAATAACAGCAAAGATGCAGTGAATAGCAATATTAAAAAAGAGGATTGCTTATTACAGCATTACGATAAACACAATGTATGAACAATGGCTTACAACCTTCGCAGTACTGCCCCTCTGGGACAGACCGATTTAAAATCACTGTCTTAAACCCCAGCAGGGACATCCATAGAAGGAGTTCTGTAGGATACACAAACAAGTTTTCCAGATTTCCGAAGAAAATATTCTTCCCTTCATTTCCCACATGCTGAATCTGCAAGTCATTATCAGAAGTGTAGGAACTAATATTAATTGTAAATGATATCACAGAGATAGGCACCATCACAAAGCTGTCCAGCAAGTAAACTCTAAAGGATTTGTAAAAGAAAAAAGTTAATGTTAGATCCTGGAGTTAGAACAAAAAAAAAAAAAAATGCCACAGTACAGGGGTACATACAGTTGGCATTTTGAAAATTTTAGTTTATTCAGTCAATGCACATATTTGTCAGCAATATTTACTGAAGAATATACTGTATTTTGAATGTTATAAAGTCTACAACAAAATGAGATAGGTGCTATTGCCATGTCTGTTAACAGTTTATAAAGAACTGATACCTAAAAGTCAATGTGAGTTGGGTTCCTCAACACCTAGAATTCGGAGTGGGAAGTCAGTGAAGATCAGTTCAGGCCCATGACAAAGATGTCATCTAAGAGTAAAAAAAAAAAAAAAAAAAAAGGTCATCTTGATAATGTCCATGTCAAAACAGAGAGGCCTCTTAAAATTAGGTGCACAGAAAGAGACCAGTAAATATTATTGACAAGCAGCCATTTTGGCTCTGCACTCTAAAATTTTTGAAGTGCCAAATATGAATGGACCCTATGCTATGTACTTAAAGTTTACCTTCAAAATGATTTTTTCCATAATATATCCAGATTTTCCTTATTAAAATCTTGATATGAGAATAGACAAATTATAATTTTTAGATATTCATTTATTCTAAAATTAACTTCTGTGTTTCCGTGGTGATGTTTTGTTATAATGTTCTTATTTCTTATGCTAATAGAAAGAAAGTCTTAAAGTCATAGCCCACTTAACAGGAATGAAGTTTCTGGAAAAGTGTTTGGACATGGAACTGTTATAAATAGCAATCATCCAAATAAAATTTTCTTCACATTCAGATCCACTGTATTCATTCTCCTAACCCTTTCCAAATCTAATTGTAGAAATAAAAGGGGGAGGAATCTTTCATGTCTCTCACTGTAGCTAGGTGTACTTTCAAAATGCCAAAATAGACAAAAAAATTCAAACAAGAAATATCCTGGTATTTAATTTATTTTCTATTCCTATGGGGACTGACCCATACAAAACAATGGAGTAAATCCTCACAGAATTGAAAAGGCAAATATCAAAGAATCAACAATACTAAGGCATACAGAAGACAGGGGGATATTTGCATTTGAAGTCTAAGTTGGAAAGACCCTCAGTTAATTTATCAGTCTGTCTATATACCTCACGTGCCAAACCAGGCTTGAAATCTAAGCCTATCTTCAATCCTATTTTTAACTATTTGGATTAACTCTACATTAAAAAAAATACACACAACATAATTTATATAGAGATCAGAGGATGATATAAAATTCATTAGTAAAAGCATGTGCATTCAAAATTCCTAAATATTCTTCTTGTGATTATCTTCCCTTGAGAGATAAAGAAGAGCAAGCATCCAGTTGCTTCTAGAATTGCAAGTTTCATGATAAGAAAGCAATTGTAACAACCTTGTAATCATTACTGTCAACCAGAAAATGCATTGGTTGCTTTGACTAGTAAATTTTACTATACTGAGAAAGATAGAAGAATCAAATCAATGTGAAATAAAACCTTGTTTCAATGTATCTGTTTCAGGGTAGATAAAGCAAAGAGGAGCACTCTGTCTCTGGTGAATGGATCAGAAGAGAACAACTTGACAGGACTTAAACTTGGTCACAAATTGGAGCTAATGCTGGATACATATTTGTTGTTTCAAATGATGCCTGGAGATTCAGTTTGACTTCTCAGCTTTCCCTCAAAGGAGCACATTAATTAGTCAGTGCAAGACTGAAAGGTAATCTTCACCAGTGAACACCTTTCCAGGTAATTACCTGACTATGGAAGTACATTGCCTTACATCCAATGATGACAAAAATGGGAACATTGTAAATTGGTGCAAGACATAGATGTCTTGTATTTTTCTACCCATATCATTTTAACCACTGGAGAACTACCTATTCCTTTTCCTACTAGTTCTTGAAAAACTGAAATTTTCCCAGTTTGTACAAGTCTCCATTCAGAATGACAGGCATATGAGCCCACCAATAATCATGATATGTCCTACCTCTCTGCAAACTGATTGGCCTTAGAGTTAGAGATGAGCCCAAAGGGGAAATAATGAGAGTCCTTCTCTATGATTTAGCAGATACCTGTTGGGAGAGAAAATACTTCCCTCTTGCAGTATTATCAACCCTAGGGTTGTTGGTCTGGAAATATTGGTGGTCTTTATGCTAACATGGATCACCAGCCACCAAGCTATGCAGCCAGCCTACTGGTCCCTGCATAAAAGTGGCAGCAGAGCAGTGGAGCAATGGAGCAAAGCATTGACCTAGTAATGACCTGGGCTGGAACATGGGTTGCTTCTGGCAGGCCTGAGATGCTATGAGCCAAGTGAACCAACCTGTCACCTCACAGTGGCCAGGCCTGGGCATGATGTGGACACCTACTGCAGAAGCCCACTCCATGCAGTGCTCCAGCCCAGAACCTATGAGCATAGATGAGCCAAAGGCCTCAAATTCTTGCTTCCTGACCTACAAGAAGAAAATAGAAATGGGGTAGACCTGAAAGGAAGTGGAGACTCACAAGTTCACCAACAGTGTTAAGAATTTTCCAAAACCTAAATAGCATAAATTTGAACCAATAACATGAGTACTTTTCCAAACCATAATTAGCATAAATTTGAACCAATAATGTTGGTACTTTTTTCAAACCCTTAATAGCATAAGTTTTGGCTAACAGTGTTGACCCAAGTGCTATATAAACCTCTAGACTATCACACTATTGTTCCCCTCTCACAGTGGGAGAGTTCTGTTCCTATTCTTTTTTTTTTTTTTTTTTTTTGGTACTGGAGATTGAACTCAGGGGCACTTCACCACTGAGCCACATCCCCAGCCCTATTTTGGGTTTTATGTAGAGACAGGGTCTCACTGAGTTGCTTAGCGCCTCATCATTGTTGAGTCTGGCTTTGAACTCATGATTCTCCTATCTCAGTCTCCCGAAGTGCTGGGATTACAGGCTTGCGCTACCCCACCCACTTGCACCACTGTGCCTTGCTTGTTCATATTCTTTAATAAATCCTACTCATACATGCTCTCATCCTGGTTCATGGATTTCATTGTTTAAATTCAGGAGCCAAGAACCCTGAAAAAAAGAAAAAAATGACAGTGAGCTTCTGGGCTCTCCTGCAACACTGGAGGGCATGTCAGGAAGAGCAGTAACACTTCAACACTTCTCTCTTGCAGAGACCTTTAGCTTGCACAGATCCCATCTGCCATCAGACACAGAGATACTCTGGTTGCAATATCTGTATGTGACACAGGCCTCTCTGAGTTAGGAGAAAACAAGGGCAGCACACAAAATGGAACAGAGTTAAATAGAACTAAATGTAAGAACAAGATTAAAGGAAGGAAGTAGAGGAAAAGAAAGAGTTTGGACATCGTTTTGAGACTTGGATCCAGTAAAGAATAACTATGACCACTTCTTAGACTTTCTAGACAAGTTACCCAATAAATATTTCCCATGTTTTAAAATCTGAAGTTGGTTTGGGTTGAGTTTCTGGAATTTCCAACCAAAGATTCCTCCATTTTGCAATGCAGCTACTTTCTATTTATGAATTTTATCCCTGATAAGCAAACCCCTTTGAAACATAGGTGTTAAGAAAACTTAATTTCATCCATCTACTCATGGCTTGGGTAGGGTTCTGATAAATAGCTCTTCCTCCTTTTCTATCAAATAAGTCCATTCCACAAAAGAAACTCTTCTAGCTCCATCTCTTCATTTCGATATTTAATGAATGTCACTCAATAAGAATATCCAACACTTTGTACTTGATTGAGTACTTGGTCAAGAGCTCAGAACAGTCTTAGGCAAATGTTTCTGTAAGATCTACCAGGAATTTGGAGCAACAGAATTCCCTTAGTAGTTTCAGAGTGATCTTCATAAATCCTTTTTGGAAAGTCTCCAACATGTTCTGTTGTGCTAATTTTGGTCTGTCCTGGTCATTCAATAGAAAGTCAAATTTTGAAAAGGAATGGGAAGAGATTACAATATAATGACACTGCCTAAAATTAAAGGGATCCTGCAGGGAACTGACTTGCTTTAAGAAACAATCATCACAAAATGATGAGTATAATCACTGCCTTCCAATTTAGGATCCACATAACTTGGAATCCTTCAGCATGCCCAAGCTCTGAAAAGAACACACTAAGCATTGCCTGAACTGATTGTTTGTCCTAAATTGAAACTTACAAGTATCAGGTAGTTGAATCATAAGCAAGCATTTCAAAAGTTAAGAAGAGGTATGCTAAAATTTACCATCCCAGAATTCCTCTAGGTAAGAGAAAATCACCCTTTAGAATACAGATGTTCAGTTCCAAAGACTAGAAAATATTATTCTCAGAGATGGGACATTTAAATAAATAGTAAAGTCCTAACTATAATATATACTTCTGTTTCCCTGAGTTCATATATATGTGTGTTAGCATTCTATCACCATGATAAAATACCTGTGATAAACAACTTATAAAGAGGAAGAGTTTATTTTAGCTTGTTGTTTCAGGAGTCTCAGTCCATGGTCAGTAGACTTTGTTGCTTGTGGGCCTCTCACAGCAGAGTATATCCTGGTGTGAATACATGGCAGTGTAAGGCCTGTTTACCTCATAGCAGCTGGAAAGGAGAGAGCGAGAGAAAAAGAGAGAGAGAGAAAAGAGAGAAGGTTGGAATACCAATATTCCCTTGAAAGCCATGTCCCCAGTGTCCTAACCTAGGCGCCACTTCTTAAAGATTCCATCATCTCTCAATAGTGTTGTGGGCTGGAGACATAGCCTTTAATGTGACAACTTTGGGGGAAATTCCCAGATCCAAGTTACAGTACTGTGTGTGTATTGAGTATAATGTAAAATTCTAGGGCTCACCTGGACTGATACTATTAACTATTCTCAAGTTTTGCCAAAAACATTCTTAATTACACAAATGTTTAAGGTTTAATGAACAGGGCTGCTCTGTTATATACAATGATATTCTCCATTTTATCCTCTAAAGTTTTATATTAGGAGTTAAACTTTTCATGCCATTTGGCTTCATTAATTTATTTAGGGATTTGGTTTTCAATTCTCAACCTTTTATTTACCTTTAACCAAAAGTTTTGAAAGAACTACTTGAACTTTTAAAAAAGTTTTAAAAACAGAGACCAATTTCCATTATGTTTCATAATCATTGTGTTATTTAGTATAATTCAAGCATGTTTACCTTCAAGTACTTCTTTGAATCAACACAGATGTGTGTGCATACACACACACACATACACACATCACACTTCTAAGTAGAATGCAAGGATCCCTTGGTGTTGGTGATAACTCTCGAAATTTCTATGTTTCAGGTAGAGAAAGTAGTGTTTGGTCTGCGTATGAGCTCTCTATTAAGCCCATAGGAAAAACATTCACATCTTCAACATACATCTCATGATTGGATTCAACACATTAATGGTAGCAATCAGCTTCCCAACATTAATCTCTGATTGGATATCATATAATCATCAGGCTCCATTACTAGTCATAAACCATTTGATTGAACAAAATGCAAATCTTATTGTCTTTACTAGAAGATACCAAAGTTGTTGGCAATTAAACTATCTATACTGCAGATACTCCATTGACTCTTTCTTCACAAATTATTTGTCACTCATTAGCAATAGTGAAAAGCAGCTCTTGGAAGTCATTGAACTGCTCCTTCATCATTTCCCCATGGCAGTTAGCATATCTCTGTCTAATTATAATCATCATTAGAAGTTTTAATGTGCAATATTCTGTACCCTCAACCTCTTCATGGGTGCATACTCTTTTTTTGATAATTTTTTATTTGTTCCTTTTAGTTATACATGGCAGGAGAATGTATGGTTGCATACTATTTAAGGGAAGGGTCTGCGTTTGTGAGCAAAATTCAGCACAGCATCTGATTTTATAGGTATTTGATATATCTTTGGCAAAATGGGGAATCTGTCACCAAAATCACCCCAAAATAATATACTGAAATTTGAAAAAGGAAGTTTTATAATTGATTATATTGATAAACTTTTGCATTTCTTACAAATATGATATATTTTAGAACTTTAGAGCTTTCAGTATTTTGATAGATAAGTGAGCCAAGTTTGTGGAGTATGGATTACAGTGTACAGTCTTTCTCTAGTTTATTTCACCATGATTATTTCTGCAGATTGCTTTGAAAGAGTGAGTTCTGAAGATCTCATTTTGGGAAATAATAGTGCTGTGGACAAGAGGATGAGATTAAGAATATGGGCTATGTTCAATATTTATTGACCACGTACTAGCTGTGGTATATTTTATAAATTATTAAACTAAATCCAAAAGTAGCCATAATCAGATTGCTGACATGTAAAATGGTAATAAAAATAGCTACCCAGCATTTTTTGTAAGGACCACCTATAATATATGAGGTGTTTATCACCATGACAAATATGTAAAGCTTTTACTCATTTAAATGATTTAATCAAATGGGTCATTTTAGTACTCTTGCTGGCTATTAATTTTATTTCTATTCAAGCAGTTTTCAATTTGTCCTTTTTTGGAAATCCCTTTATTTTCCCATATATTTAGACCTATTTTCAAGGACTTTGTAATTAATATCTAAGCACTAAGAGCATGTATGAACTAAGGCCAAGCCAAAACAGAATCGGGAATTTAAAAATACCCTTTGGGAAAAGTGGCTCTTCCAAGTTTCTCATGCTATTTCAGTTCTTCAGTTTGCTGACAAATCAAGCTCCTTTTCCTGGTAGAATAGTGTTTTGCTTTTCTTACAGGATATTATTTCCATTGTTTGGCCAAAGTTCACCTCATTAATTTGTCCTTGGGCAAAGAATAAATCTATTGTCAAATACACATTCCAAGGACTGCAAGCTCTTTTGAGAGCTGCTCTCCCCCTTTCAGTAGGTTTTGGGGGAAAAATGTGTCTTTTCTCTAGCTATTTTCAGAAACCCTCCCTTTGTTTCAGAGACAATTCTGTTTAATTTTGGCCTTTTGTGCATGTGCAATAGCAGGTTTAATTCAATCAAGGGGCAGCTTTCCTTCATAGATTATCGACTACAGCCAGAGCAAAGGGCTATTGTCTGACCATGGACATGACTTGCAATTTGCATGCTGCCTAATTCCAATTTTACCCTATTGTGCTTCCATACTTTACCTTCTTCTCAGTTGGACGAAAAACCGACCAAATGTAGCAGTGTCTCAATAAATGCAGAATAACAAAACCACGTCTAAACAAAAGGTCATAATGTGAGCTCAAAGGCTTTCAAAGTAATCAGCAGAGGAAAACGAAAACATACATAGAAAGTGTTTTTCCCTCTTGTTGCTGCATTCTCTTTACTCTCTCCTCCTCCAGTGCAGCAGCCCTCTTCTTGAATAAAGTAATACATACGTCTCAGCATGATGACTTCCTGTTTGTGGCAAACTGAAAACAAGCAACTACAATAAAGAGAATAGTCACAGAAGAATATACTTCAGCAGGTGAATAAAACTCTTTTGCGAAATGAACAAAAGGTGCCATCAAAATGGATAGATACTGTATAAAGAAAAGAAATACATTACAAGTTCTGGTTCTTATTCCCAGGATCATTCAACACTGAGAGTTTTCTATTATAATCAACATGTAAAGCAGACAAAATTGCATAAACAGTAAACCCTGGGAGAGCAAAGGAATAGATTTTAACCCCGGCTATATCATTTAATAGTGAGAAATATAGAAATCATCCAGTTAACACTTAGCCTAGGAAATGATAACAACTATTTCCTTTTCCCTCTACAACTGTATCAATCACTCACAGATATTCTCAGGCAAAGGGCCTTTTGCACATCATTATCACATTGAAGGAAAGCAGAACAACAGACATGTTCTATGTTGTCTAGAATCT
Source organism: Geosciurus inauris (assembly GCA_004024805.1). Classification (NCBI taxonomy): domain Eukaryota; kingdom Metazoa; phylum Chordata; class Mammalia; order Rodentia; family Sciuridae; genus Geosciurus; species Geosciurus inauris. The sequence continues at coordinate 172,742 of PVHX01000862.1, read as the reverse complement.
GATGTAGCAAAAGGGAGTGGGAATTCCTGGTCAGCAAGTCTTTGAACTTCTGAATTTTGAATATATCTAGGCAGTGGTGTCAAAATGCTTTTCAATTGACAAATTATTTTGAATGCAAAGGAATAAAATAATTGGTTTGACATGAACAAGTGTGGACTAAGGTCAGACATTGATTGATTTTTTTTTTTTTGGAAACATGTATTTAGTGCCTATAAACATACTAAGTTCTAGAAAGTCAATGAATGGTCAGCAGGGTTCAAACCTGTGCTTGAAGAGTTCAGGAGACCTTTTTTACTCAAATCCCTGGGTTATAAAGTCTACTCAGTATTAGTGGGTGATGCAGATTTCAGGTAGAAGAGATTTGATAAATTCAAAGATTTTACTAATACCCTAAAGATGGGGAGATAGAGTTATAGTTTAGTTAATTAATTACTCTGCAAAGACTCATTTTGTTGTATTAATCACTCTATGATTATTCTTAATAAAGCAAGTTAAAAATAATTCTCCATAACTGTCAATACCTCTTGTGGTCCCTTATCTCCAGTTTGGTCATTATTCATTTCTTGCATCCCTGTATGAGTACGACAGTCTCAATACATCCTCTTCCACAGAACTGAGTTGTGTCACCATCACCAATGTATGAAACCAGAAGGATCGGTTTGCCTGTGAATTTTTAAGAATGATACTACTATCTTATTGATATATAGATACCATTTCAAGATGTACGTAAGCCTGAATCTTCTAATTGCAGCTTTTAGTCTCTTCATATAAGAGTCCGGTATGCACCAACATGTTTTGTCTTCCCATCTATTTTTCTCAATGTATTTTTCCTGTTGTCATCTCATTTTCAGGCAACTTAATTTGATTATAGTCTGGTAATTCCTGGTTTAGGGTTTTACTAAATCTCAAGGGTACAATAAAAATGCATGTAAGTCTTCATGAAGCCAAAGTGAATTCTGATAGAGATTGCTGAGGTTTGGACATGATTGGAATGTGTCCCCCAAGGGTTCATGTGTTGAAATTTAATCCTCATTGTGAGATATTAAGAGACTGTAAATTTAATGTAACCATGATATTTACAGGTAGGGCCTTTGCGACTGATTAGGATTAGATAAGGTCTTTAAACAGAAGCCCTTATGATTGCTCACTGGTGGCTTTTAGAGAAGAGAAAGAAAGGACATACATACATCTGCACTTCTTGTCTCTGCCATGTGATGCCCTGAACAACCTTGGAACTGGGCCAGCAAGAAGGCCATCACCAGATGAAGTCCCTCAAGCTTGGACACACACTGTGAGCCAAAATGAATTTTTTCTTAATAATTTTTCTGGCCTGTGGTATTTACCATTAGCAAAAGAAAACTAATACAAAGTTGTGCACATGCATTAAGTTTCAATTATGTCAATACTTCATAGATAGTAATAAAGATGATCCAGGTGTTTATTTTACTTTGACAGTAATATCTTTGTGTGTGCGTGCGTGTGTGTGTGTGTGTGTGTGTGTGTGTGTGGTGCTTGGAATTGAACCCCAGGGCCTTGTGCATGTGAGTCAAGTACTCTACCAACTGAGTTATAACCCCAGCCCAACAGCAATATCTTTTATTCTTCTGAAAATGCTAAATTTGTGAACCCAGAGCTTTTGCTAGTCATTGTTTGTGAAAGAAATCTGTAATGAAAAATGTGTAATTCACTTATAGAAATATCTTCTATCTCAGAACAATCCCCCAAAGCTGCCAAGAAACCTAAGGCTTTACAACCACACTCCTAGCATTCATGGAATTAATTTTAATGACATGTACCATATCAATGCAAAACAAGTCATAGACAGATTAGGTAAATCCCCAAATACAAAAACATATAGACACATGATGGCGTAAAAGCTCTACATATTTCATTCCTTCTCTTCATTATCCCCATGTCTCAATATAAGTGTTGATATGACTTGCTTGCTTGTCCTATGGATATAAATCCAAACATATCCTCTATAAATTTCATTTCCTTGCAACATATTATAAATCCCTTTTAGAAAGGGATTATCACTCAGAATAAGCAGTCCTTTTATCTATTCTTCTGTTAAATATAACTGTTGTTCTAATTCAGAGATTAGATTTTCCTGTAATCTTGAACAAAGACCTGGTGCAGTGTGAGAGGGACCTGAGGAAGGTATTTGAAGTCCCTGGTGAGCCAAAAATACATTATAGAATAAACGAATCAATGAGTGAATGAACAAATGATTGAACACATATACATACTCTTAGCCAATGAATGGAATTAATTATTTTACAAACACAAACAGAAAAAGCTCACCTTAATCTTTAGTCTAAACAAAGGACAAATGTACTTAACTGATAAAAGGACTGAACAATATAGCACATATGTCTTTCCCTGTCACCCTACCTCCTTCTGTTTGCCACCAGGCTTTGCATTTCTGTCATTATGGTTACACTACATCTCTCCTAGCAGTGTAGAGGTCAAAATATGATTTCATTGGTAATATTTCATATTTGACAGCCATGCTCAGTAGTAAAGAGGCAAATGATTGTATTCCATTTCCTACAAATGAATACATAAGGAAGGGTTTTTGTTGTTGTTGTTGTTGTTATTTGTCTTCCCATACTTTCCCTATTAAGATGAAAAGCATACACTGAAATCAATTCTTTCAATTTTGGAGTTAGTGCCTTTCACATAACTCATATGTTGGCACAGAATTAAAGAATAAGTTCAGTGGGCTTGAAATATCAAGGATATCCCCAGCTTATCTTTTGATTGCAGCAAGAATATCTTTATTATAAAGATAACATACCCAAGACCCAAATGAAGAAAGAGCATTGAGCCACAAAGTGACCAAATACATGAAAGAGTAAGATATTTACTCCAAGAGATCCTTCATCACTCCCATACCACACTGGACTAACAATAAAGAGGGAAACAGAATGACATGAGAGCCCCAAAGCTAAAGTACAACAAATTATTACACTGTAAAGGCTAATGATTTGCAAAAATCAACAAATCTACCTAACTCAATTTATATTTGAATGAATCTAAAAATAGAATTTTATTTGACTTCTAGTCTTGGTAGTGCACTCAAGCATGTCTGACATTTCCTTATGACCCTGGAGCATACGTGCTATTGCTTGGGGCCACCTTACTTCTTTTTCTAACCAGAGACTATGTAAGCAGGCATATCTCCCCACACTGTGCAGTCAGGATGAGCAGGCCCCAGGCAGGTCCCCAATTTTTATCTCTCAGTCAGCAGTGCATTGCAGACATGCAGCTCCCTAGTCTCCAGCTAGTCCCTAGAAGCACAGTGACAGGTAATTATAAGTACTAAATAGGTTTGGCATTGTTATTTTCAGAAATGACTTGCAAAGCACCCAGACTCCAGTTGCTGGCTCCTCTTGCCCCACCCCCTTTCCCCATTTCAACATCCAAGACAAATTAAAATTAAAAAGATTTTTATTTAGAATCCTATATTCCACAACCATTTTACGAGTATTTTTCTCTATATAGAGAACTTTCCTTTTCTCTGAGTAATAGTTTTTTTATTTCTTTCTTTCCTTTTTTTTTTTTTTTTTTGGTAACCATGCAATTTTACTGTGGCTGACTAATAGTCCAGTTTATTACAGACAATTAAAAAGAAAAGAAAAGATGGACAGGCTTCAACTCCACTGATGCATGAGATAATGGACGAGTCTCCATTCATCATGCTCCCAAATTTTCCCACAAAGGAATTTGTTTTTTAAGCTATCATGTTAGATTTGAACAGCAGTTTCATTTCCTGAGGTCTGTTCATATAGATAGCAATTCAACTCAGGTTTCTCTATTCCAGGATTGCAGGATGAGGTGTAATAGTATTATAAAGTGCTTGGAAACATACAGTTGAACTTAAAAGAGTAGTCATGCCCTGCACTGGCTTGCACTAGGATGTGGTCAACTTATACACATTAGTCCTTTTAGCATTCTTCCTTCATATGTGCTCGACTTTAACCATTTTAATTTAAATCACCATGAAAGAACTATTTTTATACACTTCACATCTTAATCAACCTTTGAAATGTACATATCTTAGGGTTGTCAAACACACATTTTTGTTTGTTCGTGTTCAAAGAAACATTAATGCCCTTCCATATGTAAATTTTACCCTTTGTTCCATCTCCATTGCTTTAAACTGTTTACCTGCTCAATAATTTGATCATAAAATACAGAACTCCAAAGTGGTAAACTCCAGTACAGCAAGGAAGATATTGTCAATTCTAATTTAGAGAAAGTTGCTGATTTTAAATCCTGAGGGTGTCTGCATAGCACTTATAGTTGTCATTGAGTGATAAATGCTATTTTTTTCTTCAGTTTCCCTAGTAATCCAACTCTAGGACTTTCCGTTATAATGGCGTCTACTGATTCAGTGTGAAAAGACATAAATTAGACTTGGTGTCCAGAGGTCAGTTCAATACGAGAGTCAGAGGAATAGGAAGATTGTCAAAGTCAGACATGTGCCTGAGAATTCTGGTAATTTTGTTTGCTGCCTGAACATCTGATCATTTATTTAGCATCCCTGAGAGATTTGGTAACGTTTTTATTTGCTATTTTGCAATTGGAGTTTTTCCACTGAGCTTGTGAAGGAGGATGGGAAAGATCAAAACCAGTTAGTATTAACAAATGTTGAAGCATCTCTTCTGGGTACTTAAAATAAATTGAATTCAAAAACAGAAAAGGGAGGAGGAAGAGAGACATGATATGCAGATTGGGAAAATGGAGAGATAAAGCTGCACTCCTTTACATTATGACATCTGCTTCCCATATCCGATGTCCTAACAAGAAAGGCTGAGCGAGGTGATTATGAGTAGCAGAGTTTCAGGGACTAGCAAAGGCCAAAGTTTAAATCTTCTGGAATTTAAATGGACCAGAGTATCTAGTCTCCAATGGACTAAAATAAGAATTTATTAATGTCAGATCTACTATGATAATGTTAATGGGATTAGATGAAAGAATTTTCATTGAAAACATGACATGCCCTGATGGAAGCCAGAGAACAGAGTGCAGGGGATGACTGCCTTCAACGATATTGAACAGGAATCTGGATTGTACATACACTATATCAGATTCTTGATTGAAAGGAAACCTCCAAATCACACTGGCTGCACTGTTCATTCTAGCAAATGTTAGAAGGATCCATGGGAAGTGTCAGGCTTCAGAATTTGCAGTGATGCAGATGGAATCTTCTAGTCTTGCTCTCATGGAGCTGGTGGCTTTCTCTTTTTGATGAGCAGAGATTGCATCAGTTCAAAGGACACAGAATATGCCTTTCTTCTAAAGTGCTCTCTTGTGATGGTTCCAGACTCTTTAATTCCACTGCTTCATACCATGTTCATCTCTTATTTCTGTCAGACATACTGACAGAATAGCAACCTGACTCATTCTAAAACTGATGTTGTCATCTCCAAATTAAGGTCCGCTTATCCTCACTGCCCACAACTTCCAATGCTTGTTAAAACTGCCTACTTCTCACCTTTTTTGGCAAAAAACAGAACCTTGATCTCAATGTCCTTGAGATCCAAGACATCACATACCATTCATTCTCTGACTCTGATTCACACATGTCCACTGATACATACAGAAAAACTTGGATTATCTTTTCATTCCTCTACTTTCAGCAACTCTTATCAATATGTTCTCAATATTTCAATTTTTCAAAGAGAATTGTCTCATCATTTTTATTCTACCATCTTCCTTGTTGCCTGATTTACTTTCTGAAGGTAAAACATAATGGTACTAATACTTTGCTTTATAGAAATTGAAAAGAAAAACCAATCTATTTAAATAGTATTAAACTCACTATTTCCAGCCTCCTCTCTCACTATCACCTTCACACACGTTGTGGGCTGAGTTGTGGCCTGCCCTCTTCCAAAATTCGTTATGTTGAAGTTACAACTTCAATAATTCAGAAGGTGACTACATTTGGAGATGGGTCCTTTAAAGAAGATATTCAACTGAGGTGAGGCTGTTAGGGTGAGTCCTAATCCAATCTGACTGGTGTCTTCATAGGAAGAAGAGGTTAGAAAACATCTGTGCTCACATGCAGAATAAAGGCCACATAGGACATGAGGAAAAGGCCCTGTGAAGGTCAAGGAGAAAGGCCTCAGAAGAAAGCAACTCTGCCAACACCTTGATCTCAGATTTAACCTCCACATTGTGAAAAATATAAAATTTCTTGGGTAAGCCACCCAGTCTATCATATTTTCTCATCAAAAATCAAATGAATGCATGCATTAAATTTAGTAAAACAGCACTATTTTCCACTCATGGAAACATCAGTTTTATTTCCTGCTGACCATTTTGTAAAATTTTCCTGATATTTACTGGCTTTCCCTGTCCCTGAACTTGTTTTCCTGAGTATTTTGCTCAATTGCTATCTTTTTTCAAAAGAATCTCAGATTCCTTCACTTGGAGATACACTTTTGGTCACCAGTAGCACTTTATTTGTAACTCTGATAAAGGAACGACCATGTCCTACCACAGAGAGTCATGCATACATTTCTCATTTCCCCTTTAGTCTTTAAAAGCAAGCAACTTGCCTAACACCTTGTTGTAGCCTTCCTGGAACCTTAACCACTCTGTACACAGTAGATCAGGCTGCACATTTCATTAGGGAAAGAGTTATGGTCACTTTATTCATCATCAAACCTCCAACACCATCACATTTTCATGTAAAGTATTCAGTATTTGTGCAATGACTGTTCACTTAAGCAAAACAGATTAAAAGGAAGCTTGGAAACCACATGGTCATTTTCTTTCATTAGAAGCAACAAAATTGAGGAATAAAGAATTCCGTGCCTAACTTTCAGTACTTAATTAATAGAGAAGCTAAGTCTGCAGGTTTGATACCCCAAACCATGGCTCTTTTCATAAAACAGCCTATGAATATTTCAGATACTGCCCACCTGAAATAATAATTTCAAATTCTATTAGCCCCAACTCATTGTTTGTTTAGTATATTTGCAATAGAACACATTTTGAACGCAATGCGTTTTTCAACAGCTAATAGTAAAGACTTACACTTTATCATTCATCTTCTGAGTGCAAGCTCTCATCTTCTGCACTATTGACATTTGAGACCAGATCATTCTTTGTTGTAGAGCTGTCTTGTGTGTTGTAGGATGTTCAGCAGCATCCCTGATCTTTACTCACTAGATGCCAATTGTACTTTTTTTTCCAGTTGTGACAATCAAAATGTCTAAAATTTTGACAAATGGTCCCTGGAGAGTTAAACTACCCCTAATTGAGAGCCACTGTTCATAACAGAACAGCTTTTTTGAAGTTATATTGATTAAGTCAGGATAACTGCTGTTACCTGCCACCACTTCCCAACACCTGCAAAATTTCAGTGGTTGAACACAGTAGTTAAAATTTTTGCTCTAAAAAAATAATGTGATTCTGGATTAGTAAGGACTAGCATGTTAGTATTGTTTCATGTCTTGACCCTGAATGACAGTGTTTGCTGACTGTTATCTAGCAGTCAACAGACGGGGGAAGCTGGGAGGACAGTGACTGGTGAAATATGGACTGGTGACTGATTGAAATTCAGTTACAAGGCCACACTTAAATGCAGAGAAACTAGAAATAGTGTATCTCTGTGGGAAACAAGGACATAAGTTTACTAAAACAGTTACTTCTATATATCTAATGACACTAGAAAAATTGTGTTAACATTAAATTTCCATTGACTACATCAGAGATGAGAGGACTGTTACTTGTGTTGGGTCCAGAAACTAGTTTTTTGTTTGTTCTCTTTTTAGGAATAAAATATTAACTACAATAATCCCCAGTTAGTTTTCTCAAATTTTGCACCAAGGATTACCTAAAAAAGAGCCTGTCGATAGGCACCTGTTGATCCATTTATAGAACTGGCCAAATGTGACTTTACCTATACTTAAGAAAAATAAGTGTATATTTCATGGAAGTTCTTTGGTGACTCCTCTGACGTGATATGTATTATTTTTATTTATCCAACTTTTGGAAGATTCAAAGTTAGAACAAAATTATAAGCAGATCCAAATGATGAGAAGTCCTTATTATGCACAATAGATATTTATACTCTCAAGAGAACAGAAGAATGAATTGATTTTTTGCTTTTGTTTTGGTAGAAACGTATTTCTACTGTTCCATTGAGCACAAATACTTTTAAAAGGGTTGGCAGGAATGAAAAGAGTCCTGCTTATAATCATGGTACAGAGCAAATCTATCAAATCACAAGGATCAACCCTGATTCCAGATCCATAATGCCTATACTACTACATATTGTGAAAGCAATCTGACCCTAGTTGAAATATCTTCCTTCCATTTTAGTTTTTAAATATATTTTACCCTTTATAGCTTTATATCCATTGTAGAGATTTATTTTTTTCCAACTATTTCCCGTTAATCCAACAAACTTCATCAAGAAAAATCCTGTTCTAAAGTACATGCATATGCCATGGGATGATGCAAAAACACCAACTCTGCTCTCCAGGAGAGAGTCATGCCAATAGCTAACTATATTCAACATGATGGAATGGCCAAGCTATGGTGGCTTTCATAGGGATGGAATAATTAAGTTTAATTGGTGGGCTACTAGGATATGATTCCTAGAGAAGAGTTTGAGGAACCTTGAAGGGTATGGCTTTCAATAAGCTGGCAATGGAGAGAACAAAATTATCAGCTAAAGAAACAATTCAATCAACAATGTAGAGGTATTTTCATGTATCTGGTATGTTGAAGGAAGATTAGGGGAAAGGGAGATTGAGTATTAAGACAGAGCAAATCCAGAGGTTGTGAGTGAGAGACAACCTGCTCCACCCTAGCTCCACCATACTTACGTTGTCTCAAAATCATCTACTTCTTTAAACATGCCTAAATGAACTATTATTTCATTTATTTCCAGTTTTCCTCTTATAGTTTTGGAGCACCAGATTAACCTATCTTCTAAATCTTATTCTTTGTCCTCCTTGAAGTTTTTCCCTTTAAGACTAATTTCTTATTATAAATCCATTTGCCACAGATTCGTATACATTCCTCACTTTCCTCCTAAACCATTTTTAACATGTAGGGGCAAATGCATACATGCAACATATCCTCTCATTTCTGCATATTTTATAGGCTTTATTCATTTACAGAACTGTACACTTCATTTGTACAAGAACCACTATTTACCCTTACAATTAACAATTGCGACTTTAAGACAGTAGCCAAAAAAGAGAGCATACCTCCATTTAGCATTTAGTATGATTTAAATCACTGAATGTTCCTTTGCCTATTATGTATCTTTTGTTGAGACAGTCAGATTTACACCTATAATCCATTTTCTTGTTCTAGACAGCTGTATTGCTACCAGAAAGACGTGTTTCTGTGTCATTTCACTAGAGGAAAAGAATCCCATCTTCTTTAGCTCATGGAATATATAAAAAATGTTTGAAATTAGGGCAAAGGAAACTTTCAAAAAACAAAACAAGGACTAAGAAAATATTAAAGGGATTGAGAGTTTGTTTATGCAGTAGATCAAGTTTCACTTGTAGAGAAAGATTCATGGAGAGAAGTTAACTTAGTAGCCCAGTATTGTATCAGTTTTCTCATCTGCTAGATAATTGCAACATATGGTAGAAGTATACTAATAAACTGTCTCACAGAGCTGTGAACTGAGTTAACACAGTCAAAAGGCTTACAGCAGCCCTTCGTACACTTAGTACAAAACTAACACCTACAAAGCCTTGGAAAGACCCACTAGGACTACGGGCTCATCCATGGAAATATTTCACAGTCCTAAAACATAGACTTTCTCCTTATCTTTCTTTCTCGGTTCAGTTCAAATGAGTTCCCTGTTCAGAGGAGATGAACCATGTCAACGTTTCATATGAACAAAGAGCTGATGTGAATACATGGTTGATATGAATAAAGTTTGGGGCAGCGATCATGATATTTCACAATTCTTAAAAGGATAAAGATCTCTCAAGAGATGTAGTAAGATCACTAAGGACAAAAATTAACTCCAAATTAGAATTGTACAAAGCCAACCAGCATGAAGACTTTGTTATCTTGGCATGATATTACTCTACACTAAAATCCACAAACTATCAGTTTTTACCATTTCAGGCATGTTTGATTGCAAAAATAAAATAAACTTTCCTAAAATTTTCTGGCCAATATCCATTCTACAGGAGTTCTTGATACACCAGTCATGTACAGAAATGCATTTTCTAACTATGGAATAAGAGACTTAAAAGAGTTTAGCATTCAGTGGTAACAAATGGCCTTGGCCCACTCTGAGCTACCTCCAAAGACTTGTTTGCATTTGTGAGAGTAACTGTAAGTCATGTTACCTTTAGTTCTCTTATAGTAAGAAAGCTTTTCCTGAAGGGTCCTTAAAAGGTACCTGAAGGACTATGCTCAGCATATTCTCAAAGGATTTATAGACATCTTTACAGTTCAGGGATGTGAGAGTATATGACCCAGTTACTATTTTCTTTTCAAGTACTATGATAAAATAATAAGTGAGTCGAATTTTCTCAGTGCTTACAAAGAATTTAATTCATAACTAAAGGTAAGAAAAACTAACTCTCCATTTTCAAACTGTTTTAAAAGTTAAAACTGGATTAAGTTCACCGAAAACCTGCTGTTACAGAAAATGGCAGATCAATGTCTTTAAAAAACTGCCCATTGTTTATGTGAATTTGATGTTCTATGAACATTTCTTCAAACAGACATACAAGTATGTCCATGATAGAAGCAGACCCTAGAACTCGTAGCTTTCTTGACATGGAAGAAGAAAAGAATGCAATTAATTCATTTCCTTATGACTATTAAAAGACAAACTCAGTTTACTTTCCAAGATAATCCACAATGCAGTCATTCCTTCCAAACTTAGAAAATGGTAACAAACATATAAGCTACTGTCTTAGTAGCTTAAGAGAAAAATGGAGATTTTTTCATGTACAAAAAAAAAAAAAAAATAATAAAAGAATTTTATTTTTTGCCAAAAAAAAAAAAAAAAAAAAAAAAAAAAAAAAAAAACCCTTATCTGCTTTTCTATCTTCGGCATCCGTGTCTCTGCTATGCATATTTTATGAAAATTCATTTTATGGCATTAAACTTGAAGCATTGATTTTAAGTTTTTAATAGCCACACATATTTTGTTATATTTTACACAGAAACATAATATATTTAAAAATATAGACCTATTTGAGAGTGGTACTAAACCCTTCCAAACAGATTTACTTTCAAGGTCATCAGATGCATCTCGATGCATAATTTGGAGATGAATGTGTTCTTTGACTGCAATTCAACTATATTTGGGCTGTGGTTTACATAAAAATACAATTTTTAGAGAAGAATCATCATCTTATCTGAAAGTGTTTCTTGAGATAGCTGGTTGCCCAGTAATCCATTTGTACAGATGATAGCAGATAAACTGAATATATTTAAAGGCAAGAAATGACACCTTGTGCTACCAGATGAATTAATTTTTCAGGTTTCCACCTTAGGTGGTCTGCTGGTGACTAGGACTTGGGCACTGGGTGTCATCATTGTGGTTATATTCCATAAGAGCAATCTCCATCATTTCTCTGCTACTGACTTCAAATTACTTAGAGCACTGTGCAGGAATAAACCATAGTGTATGGCTATAGCCCTAAACATGTGTGTATGACTTCATTCAGTGCTATAAAATGAGAATCCTGTGCAGGTAATCATTATTTAAACCACTTTGTGATAGAGATAGGCCACATGCTTACATCTACATTTTCACTCTCTTTCATACAGATGCACAGAATTATTATTGAGAGTTGATTGTTTCTATACAGAGAACAGAGAAAGGTATGACTTAGAGCTTGCCTATGGAAGAGCACATGCTCAAGTACTAGTCAAATGGGAATACAATACAAATGTATTTATTATCTCATATAACAAGCAGCCCAGAGAAAGGATATATTCCAGGGGTAACTGATGCAATGACCTAGTGGTGTTATCAAGTACTGTTTTTTGTTTTTGTTTTTGTAGCTTATTTTCTTACTCACTGTTCTTGAAGTGTTGGCATTATCCTGAGAATCCAGATGCCTCTGGTCTTATTAAGGCGTGATGGTCTGATAAGTCTATCCACCCTTAATTGAAAATGCCATAAGTCAAAAATGTATTTAACCTACCAAACCGAGCTCAGCAATACAGAACATGTAAGTATTGGTTGCCTATGCTTGTGACAGAATGGCTGACAGGAAGCTGCCCCTCACGGTCACTCCGCAGTGTCTAGAAAGCACCGTCCATCATATCATTAGCCTGGAAAAACACCAAAATTCAAAGTATGGCTTCCATCGAATGAGTATGGGATTTGCATGATCATAATGTCTAAAAATTGTAAGTCAAAAAAACCATCATAAGTCATGTACTCTATAGTTCTGGTATTGTTAGAATATACCTGCTCTGGAGTAAGAGAGCAGAATGTTCAAGTTTAATAATCACTAGAGGGAGAAAAAGACCTCAACATTGAATATTGATCATTTTCTTTGATCTGGCTGAGCCTGTCTTAATCCTGTGTTAATTCCCTATGCAATGCAAGTAAGCAGAGGAATATGTAAGCTGAAGATTTTAAAGTTACAGGGCTCTGTTTCTGGAGAGCTTTCAGGTGCAAAAGAATGAATACTTAACTAATCAATATCAGGAAGGAGGAAGAAAGGGGAGATGGTTGCTCTCGTATGAAATCAACAGCGTCCACCATAAATAACACCAAGACACACCTGACTACCCAATTCAAACAAGCCATGGACTATTAACGTGATTCCACATGGTAAGTTATCTTTCCCTGGTGCTCTTTCATCCTATCTGTAAAATAAGGATTATGATTTTTCCTCCCAGTGATGATAGAAAACAACATATGAGTACCAGTTAGCACAAAGTCTGGCATCTATGAAAGTACACAGGTACCTGCTCCCAAAAGGCAGTGAGAAAGAGAAGGAGAAAGTACTGTTGTTTTGTTACTAATATAATGGACTACACTATGGAGGACTTGGCAGCAGACCTGCAGATAAGTTAGATTTATTTAAGAAAAAGCAAATGGCAGACTCTAGAATGTGCCTAATTATCTTGTAAAGATGATCATCAAAATCTACTGAGACTTAACCATTTAGAAAATAACTATATTGATCTAATGCCAGCAGACGTCACTTCAGAAATAAGTCAGGGACTCTAGGGCCCTGGCTGTCACAATACCAGTCCTCACCTTGACTCCCTGTCTTGCCTGGGAAGGGAGGGAACACAAAGACTCTAACATCTGCTATGGGCCCTAGAGCTGAATAGAATAATATGACAGCTTCCAAAGGGAATTATTCTCAGCTAACAAAATATACATGCTTTCCAATTGTATTTCCTTCTATTTTAGGGTAAAGGGATTCTTTACTGTCTCTTAATTGATTCATTCATTAGTGCTATTTAGTGTATTTTTAAACCTGTGAAACATATACTACTAATATCTCTTTGTTATTTTTCCCTTTGTAAACATTCCTTACCTTCCTTTATAGAATGTAACTGTGATACAAATAAACTTTCTGTTCTGATTGCTATAGAATGCATTATATGATTGATTTCTATGCCAACAATGTACACGTTGATACTTTAATATAAATTATTTCCCAGACAATGACTCATTCATATTTTAATTCAATAGATCTAAAATGTATTTAAATCCTGTCTAGCTAGCTTCCTGCAAGATGCTGTAATAACCCTTTTAACCCCCTCTTTTTCTTTCCTATTTTTATCTCTTTATTCATATTTCAAGGTGCAACAGTGATGTGCCTCCTTCCAACTTTATATATGATCTATGACATACACATTAAAAGGTAGCAATCAACTGCAGGTGCATTGATTAAATTTGCCCTCATGAAGAGCTGATTGAATTTTACATTTATTTAAAGTTATTCATCTATTAATTCTGCCTGCCACTGTCTTTCATAGTATGTTCACTTTAGTTTTAGTGCATAAATCATAAGTTTCTATCTATAATTAGATGTTGATATAAAATAAAATAAATCTTAATTACTTCTTAAAAATTGAATTTGTCACTATATTTGTCATGGGGTATAGCATATATTTCAGTTTAAAGGAGTTACTATTCAGTATTAATAAAGTGAAAAGGGAACTAAAAATATTAAAGGTATATAATTCTTATCTTTGAAATTATTTAACATTTCAGATCCCAATAAAATATAACTGGTAAAAATGTACAAATTTGAGTGTTTCAGAAAAATTGAATGATAAACATTGAAAACACATGAGCCAGATACAGTGGTACACACTTGTAATTCCAGTGATTTGGGAGGCTGAAGTAGGAGGATTACAAGTTTTAGGTCAGCTTCAGCAACTTAGCAATATCCTAAGCCATTTAGTGAGATCTTGCCTCAAAATAAAAAATGAAAAGGGCTGGGGATATGTCTCAGTGGTAAAGTGTTCCTGGGTTCAATTGCTAGTACTAAAATAAATAAACAAGCAAGCACATATATGCAAATATATAAATGTGTGTGTATATATATATATATATATATATATATATATATGAAATAAATACTTATCATATTTCTTAGTAAGTTCAGTCTTCTATAACAAAACACCATAGATTGGATGCCTTAAATAAAAACATTTATTTCTCACTTTTCTGGAAGATCAAAAGTCCAAGACCATGTTGGCAGAAGATTCAGGTCTTAGTGAAGACTCTTCCTGATTTGCAGTTAGCCACCTCTTGCTGTGTTCTCACATGGAACAGAAAGGAAGCTGTTGTCTCTTTCTCTTTTCATAAATGCATTAATCCTGTCTTGGGGGCTCTAGCCCATAACCTCATCTAAACCTCATTACCCTCCCCAAAGGCCCACATTTCTAATACCTTCACATTAAGAAATAGGGCTTCAACATATGAGTTTGAAAGGGATATACACATTTAGCTTATAATACCATATGACACAGAAATAATATGCTTAGATGTTTCCTACCCCCAAAATTGAAATGTGTCCATATACTGAATGGTCCTTAGAGGTGTATTCATAATTATGAAAAGCTGGAAACAATTTAAATTCCTCAACTGTGGAAGAAATAAATAAAATGTGGAACATCCATAAATAAAATACTACTTACCAATAAAAATAGCCTAATACAGATCTATGTAATAACACCAGTGAATTTCAAACCATTGTGCTATGTAAAAGATGGCAGACACAAAACATAATTAATACATGATTTTGTGACAATCTGTTTATATGATTCCAGAAAAGGTATGATTATAGAGCCAGAAATCAGACTACTGGTTGGCAGGGGCTAGAGTTGATGGAGATGGGTAGTTTAATATCCTAAAGAAGCATTTAGGAAATTTTGGAGTTGATTAAAATATTCTATAACTTCATTGTACTGGTGGTTATATGACATAAATTTGTCAAAATGTGTGTACCTATACACCTAAATAAAACTTTACTTCAAAAATTCTGATATAAAACCCTTTAGACTAACCTACTCAAAGGACATCCATAGAAAACTTTGAAGAGACATCAACTCTAACACTCCTTTAAAATAGTTTCTCATTAAAAAGTCAATAGAACATTGATGTTTGAAAGCTGGTATATCTAGATGATATATTAATTTCCAGATGCAGAAAACATCACTACTACCACCCGATTCTCTGAGAGCTTCATAAATACTATAATATATACCAGAGCCATAGGCAAAATAGTTATAACTATATGAACATGTATTCAAGAAATTCAAGCCCAGTCTGTTCAAAAGTTTTCATCCATGGTTTATAACTAGGCATAAAACTTTTATCAGTATTTCTCTTTTAGAAGAAATAACTGGAATAAGAAACTGCAATGAGAACTATGATGGACCATATCAAAGCCAATGTGGCTCTTTAAGAAGTCACAGAGTTAAATGAGACAGTCCACAAGAAGTCCACTAAAGGAACATTCTAAAGCACATTTATGTAAGTTCTGATCTTCTCTTTCCACGGAAAGACACTACAAGTTACAAAGTAGACATTAAGGTGAATTGCAAATGCTGACTTTGTCTCTGAAAGCTTTGTCATGCTAGTCAGGTAACTTTTTCCTTTAGGTCTCCAATGTCTTATCCGCAACAGGAGGAAATAACATTTATCATTGAGAATGATTTTCAGTTAACACACACACAATAACATTCAGTTCACACACATATAGTAATTTGCACATAGCAAGTGCTCAGTAATGCATATTGTTATTATTACTATCATTTTCTTCCTACTTTAGGCCTTTTGGTCATTAATTCAGTATATACATTAAAGTTTGGTATTTACAAAGTAAAAATCCACATCTATCCCTTAGTAGCTTAAATAAAACATGATTTGTTTTTATTAACAAGTTCATGGATCAATGGTGCAGTTCTGTAGTATGTGTCAAGCTTTGCTTATGTAAGTTGTGCTTGCTCTTGTACCTTTGATAAGCTGGCAGGGTCTCTGGGGACTTGCTGTCATCAGGGTGATAGGAACTCTGGGTCTTCTGTCAGTTAGCAGTTAGCTGGGCTTTTTCACATGGTGGGGCAGCCCCTAAGAGGCCTCCAAATTTTTAAGGTTAAAACTGGCATAACATCACTCCCACACAAACCAGCTTTCTCTCCTGATACTTTCTCTTGATATTATTTAGTCTTGAGATATCCCCTGTCTCTCTCTGATTTTTAATCAGTCTTACAACAAATTCTAAGCAGATCTTTAAAAAAGTGTAATCCATAATCACCACAGAGAACAGCTGCCCTAAACAAAAAAGCATGAATAGTGATACTTAACATAAAAAATTTATACACCTTATATGTTCATTGATTGGAGATTGCACTTCTCCAATGAACATAATTCCTTATATATCATATCTCTTTTCTTATTACATTATTGTTGTTTATTTATACTCATGGCATAATGAATTTCTGGAAAATAGAGATTGAAGTATGTTTTCTTTGTATCCTCACTGCCTCATGCATTTTATATTGACAACACGTATATGTTGAATGAATCCTATTTGAGTCACCACATTGCATGAGAGAGATAACTGTGGCAGAGATTTTCAAGGAAGACTGAAGATATTGGTGAACTTTCTAGTCTAGAAAGGAATTGTTTTGGGGGACACCTTTTTGCTAGAAGTTCACTCTGTGTGAAGACGGCCTGGAGTCAGAAAGACGCTGCAGGTTAAATGGGCAAAGAACACTCATTTTTTTTGGCATGAGCAAAGTGTGTGCCAAACCATTAACAAGAATTGGAGATGAAACAAAGTCAAGAAAAAAATTAAAAAGTCCAAACTCTCTAACCTCAGGTTAGAGAACTTAGTTTAAATTCATTTATTTAATTAATGATAAATAATTAACATATTAATTAAATAATGAGTGATAATTAAGCCATTTACTATCATTGCCTATTAAGCTTATCAAACTAGTTAGCCTTTACCTCAATAAACAAGGACGTGGACAAACTTAACAGAGATAATTATACTCAGAAGAATTAGAATGACATTGATGGAAACGGTCATATGATAGTATATTGTATGGAAAGTCAAGTTCCTATGTATTATCAGAAAAATTAGGAATCTAAGAACTTCAAGAAGATAAAGAGATATTAGGTGTTTGAAAGAAAGTCACAAATCATGGCTCCGTTTGGAGTGTTTCACCGACTGTCTCTGAAACAGAATTATTTTGATATTTTATGATGCAATCTTGGACATGATACATATAAATGCTCTCTATCCAAACCTAGGTTCAAGTTCTCAAATTCCTGCAACAGAGCTTGGCAAAGGTAATCTTCATTTGGCTAATCCTCTTTGTATCACTTAAAACATGACATAAAAAGTTGTACAACACAGCTCAACCCTCAATGCAGGGCACAATGTAACACTTGGTGGGTCACATTCCATAAACTTAGTAAATGCACATTTGCACACAGATATACACACACAAACACACACACAAAAAAATTAGCATTTACAATAATGAATGTCTCAGTTGGAACTCCCACTCTAGTAAGTCAGCAATTAAAACCAAGAAAAAAATATAAGTCTAAGGAGAAAAAGGAGATATATGTCAGAGAAAGACAAATTTGTGATTTTTAAACTTTAGCATGGGTTTACATTGCTTGAGAATCTTATTAAATATATAGATGCCAAGATCTAACCACAGAGACCATAATCTATTTTAAGATCATCACTGATGTCATCAGGATTTGCAGTTTGAGAAACATTTCCCTGAACATTTCTATTATTGCCTCGTACATGGGATTGATCCATGATACTGAAGCCCATCATCATGGTAATGATATTGGCCCATCTAAAACTTTTCCAGCTTCCTGAAGAAAAGTGATCATTGATTTTTTAAACCTAAAAACTTATTTCCCAATTTTTTGCTTTACTCTGGTAGCCAAGTTTATGATCCAAGTACATATTTTCTTCAGAGAAATGGTTAAGAGAGAACCTGACGCTATAAAATGTAAAATGAAGCCATACGGTTTACCCAATGCATAATCTTCTTATTAGATTTTTTTAAGGCCAAAATTAATAAACAATTTGTTCAACATATTTGGGATTATCAGGTTTACTTTGAAAAATAACAACAACAAAAAATGGGTGGAAATCACCCTAGAGTATTTGCAGTAAAAAGGTAGAATATTTACAAAAATTCTTTTTGTCTTCATTCCCAGGCCTGTTAGGAAAGTCATTCTTTGAGTAACCCTTCATCTGCAGGTCACCAATAAATTCAATTGCATAGATGGCTCCATATGCCACACAAAGGAACTCTTACCTCACAGTACCTCATAGTGATTAAACAGACCTTAACTTTCACTTTCTCTTCTTACTCTTGTTGCCTGTTTTATCATTACATCAAGTTTTGAAACATTTGTACTTTTTTTTTTTAACATAGGAGGTATTTTTAGCTTAAATAATTTCAAAATAACAATTTACTTCTCAGGAAATGCTTTATTGGGAACACTAGTACAGATACATTTAAGGTATGTTTTTACATTAATACATCATAAATATTAGCTAAATCCAAATCTATCCTTAAAAATCTTTCATTTTCATTTTAATGACAGATGGCAAGCTTTTATCTCAAACCTGGGGGGTTTTTTTGTTTTTTTGGTTTTGGTACCAGGGATTGAACTGAGGGATACTCAACCACTGAGCCACATCCCCAGCTCAGCCCTATTTTGTGTTTTATGTAGAGACAGGGTCTCACTGAGCTGCCTAGTGCCTTGCTGTTGCTGAGGCTGGCTCAGCCTCCCACAGTGCTGGGATTACAGGCTTGTGCCACCACACCCAGCTTAAACCTGGGTTATTAATGAAATTATTTCTTACCTATTATAGTCTTTCACACTTTTAATATGTATTATGTACTCAAGCACAGTAGTGTTCAATATCCCCAAATACATTTTTTTAAAAAATATTTATTTATTTATTTATTAGTTTTAGGTGGACACAATAGCTTTATTTTATTTTTATGTGGTGCTGAGGATCGAACCCAGTGCCTCACGCGTGCTAGGCGAGCACGCTACCACTGCGCCACAATCCCAGCCCCCCAAATACATTTTTTTATCTTTCTGTTCAGAGTTTTTGTTTGTTGCTGCTGCTGTTGTTGTTTTTTAGTACTGAGGATCATGTCTATCACTTACCTACATCTGAAGCCCTTTTTGATTTTTTAAAACATTTAATTTTAAGACAATGTCTCACTAAGTTGCAGAGGTTGGCCTTGTACTTGTGATCCTCCTGCCTTAGCCTTCCTAGTAGCTGGGATTATAGTTGTGCCACTATGCACAGCACTAATCAAAGTTTTAATGACTTTCTACTTCCTAAAAGAGAAATATTAAGCACTTCACCCTCAATTTAGTATTGTGCAAATTCAGACATTAAACATATCATTCATTGCCTCAGCCTTTCTAGCTACACAGGTAGATCCATCTTCAGACAGACCTCACTCAGACTTTCTCTGTGGGTTTTATAGGTGATGCAATTCTCCCCTCCTCTTATTCCTACCAAATTGTCAGGCTCACATGCACAGTGGATTTTTCACTAAATCAGGGCAATGCCATGAATCACTCTTTAGTAAATGAGCATTCATTCTTTCTTTGTTTGTCTTGTTGCTAGTTCTGAAATACTGAGTGAGACTCCCTGTTTCTAAAACTGAGTCCTACTTTGTATCCCTGTCCCCATTAATCTTTCCAAATGAAGAGAGTGGTTTATTCATGTGGATTTCTCACCAGGCAGGAACTGAATCCCTGATGCTGAGCCTCAGTGAGGCCATTTTACCTGCTGTTTTCAGCGCTCCTGCCATTGACTTCCAGCCAAGTTAGCCTAGGATGATGGATGTGTCTGGACTGTCATGACTACATCCCACCTTAGGTTATGCACTGATGCAGGTAGAAACCCCTGATACCAGAAACTTCTCTGATTAATAACTCATTACTATGGCTTCCCATACAAGTCGAAGCAGAGTTGTGGTGGATTCTGCTTTCAGCTAGTGTCTCAAGGTGAGGGATAGGGGTTGGGGAGAATTTCTTGGAAATGTTGTAAGTGGTAAGCTCTAAGAGTTCAGACTTAGAGAGTATTCCATGGGGGGATGCAGCAAAAATGGGTAAGACAAGGATGCTGTTTAAAAGAAAGTATAGCAGTACTGGATTCTAGAAATAAAACTATAGAAAGAAGCCATTCAAAAATAACAATAGCTAACATTTATTGAGGATTCAATAAGTGCCTTAGGACCAGGTATTTCTAAGGTCTTTTTCTGTATTAATTCAATTAATAATTACAGCATCTAAGGAGACTGGTTCCATTATTATTCACTCTTTCTAATTGAGAAGGAGGACACACAAAGTTTAAATAAGTGGCCAAAAGTTTCAATGGTTAGTTGGCGGTAGAGCTAGTATTTCAAACTAAGGTAGTTTGATTCCAGAAATTAAATGAGGTCAATTTAAAATGCTGAATCACTGATACTATGTCAGGAGCTTTACATAAAACAGGTTACTTAATTCAACAACTCTGCAATGCAGAACTTAGTCTTTCCAATTTTTAGTGGGGAAAATAAAGCTCAAATTAGCAAAGTTAAATGTTTTGAGCTTTCACATCTGGCATATACATAGCAAAGTAAAACTTTGAATTCCAGAATGTCCAAATTTCTTGTCTTCTCTCTGATAAACCATGCTTTTTTCCCCCCTTACTTTGAGACAGGAAGTATTGCTGTTTTCTGTGTGACATTCAAGCTCCTCCTCGTTTTGTAGAGTCAAAATGCTTGAGGGAAAAAGGAGATGGCAGAAATATGCCCGCTGATCATAGGTTATAGGGAAATATTACCTTCTCCATGAAAGGATCTAGTTATCAAGTTCAATGTCAAACAAATGTAAACATAACCTATCCAAAAGGAGTTTCCTCGTCACAATTGCAGGTGGCTGAGAGGTGTTCATGAATGCTGAGTATAGTATGTATGTATATGGATGTGTAAGTTACTAAAAGGGGAAGATGGGGGGAAAGATTCAGTATCTTAGTCTACTAATCTATTTTACATTATCAGAATGTCATAGGGTAATTATAAAGAAAAGATATTTGTTTCTCATGGATCTAGCAACTGCTAGGCCCAGCATCAAAGTTGCCAGCATCCGGTAAGGGCCTTCTTACCATGTTATTCCATGGCAGTAGACAGAAGGGCAAGAAAACAAGAGAGCAAGAGGGGGTCAAACTCTTATTTATAACAAGACTATCCCAGGATAATAAATCCAGTCATGAAGTTGGGGTCTGCATGACCTAATCACCTCTTCTCAAGACCTGCATTCCACCTCTGTGTACTGGGGATGATGTTTCTAATACATGAATTTTGGGGGACACATTCAAACCATCACACATATACAGAGAGAAAAGGGAGTAGAAAGAGGAGTGGGAAAGGAGAAAGGAGTCACAGAAAGAAAGAAAGAAGGTCCAGAGTCACTGAGACACTATACTACTCTCCTTAATGACTGTAGACACAGGTTGATTTCAGAGTTTTCTGTGTACTGATTGTTTGGCAAGGATCAAACTACCTGTGCTACAGAAATGGCTGGGATTTATGGGTAGTTTTAAGGGAAGATCATTGACATTTGTAGAATATTTTTCTCTTCTGCACCATTAGCCATCCTATAATGAAGAGTTCTCCATTCATCTTCAGATGAAGAAACCAAGGTTCAGAATATTTATTTTCCCCAAGTCATAAATGCAGAAAGCTGCAGAGCTCGAATTTAAATCCATGTCTGTCTTCCACCAGAGTTCATCCTCTTTCCACAAAGACTTTGAGATCCTTAAGCTTGTTGCATAAGTAGATCACACTATTAAATCAACTCTTACTAATTACTGAAGCAATCCCCTATTTGCTGGCTTGGCCTCTAATAATCTTAGGCTTCAGTCTATTCATTATGTTTTTCTAAATTTAAATGCTGGCAATTTACTCAAAGACAAAATTGAAAATTCCCTGCCTGGCCTCCCACACCTGTCTAATTGTTTCCACCATTTCTTACACATACAGTCAGTCAATCCAGCTGATCTCTTCACTATCATAGACCACAAATTATTTCCTCTCAGCATTTATTCCCCCAATAGCCACTGTCTTCTTCCTTTACCTTCACACCCAATAAGTCTCCCAAGTCTTGGCCCTCATGGCCTCCACCTTTCATAGCTACTTCTCATATATATTTGTGTTTTTATATGCTTCAGGCTGCCTGTTCATACAGTCAATAATTATTTTATATTTTAAGTGAATTTAACCAAAAGCTTTTGAGAACAAGTTATGAGATGCACCAATGCTGCAAGTTTTAGATAAAGAGAGGCCAAAATGTCTGTCAACAAAATTGACCCATCTCTCTTCTAACATAGCACCTGAGGTCCTGGCATCACTCAGTATGTGCTTAGCAAACACACATGTAAAGGAATAGCTGAAATGACATCAATACTGGCATTCCATCCTCAATGGTCTCCAAGTTTTACATGTCTTCATAGATTTAAAATGCCTAGCTCATCTGCATCATCACCACCACTTGTCTTATTGTAGTTCTGGATCATTAGTTCCTCTGCATAGCATAGGTTTTCATAAAGCTCAATGGTTAACATTATTAAATTCCTCCATGGTGGGCTTCTGCTCAGATGATCGGAATAGCAGTTTGCTTCGTAAAAGTGATTTTGACTCCAGTGAGCTCCTCTACTCCCCTTTCCTTTCTTCTCTCTTTCTTTTTTTCTCTTATTTGTGCCTCTAAGCAGAGATACTGCTCTAAAGCGGCAATCAGCCACACACTCCCTTGAAAAAATCATGACTAAAGAAGATAAGGTTGCTCCTAAGACTCTCTACCATTTCTTACACATACAGCCAACAAACAGGAGCTGAGCTCTTCACTGTCACAAACACACATTATTTCCTCTTAGCATTTGTTTCTCCAGGAGCCAATGTCTTCACTGTCTTCACTTGACATCCTTGAGAGTTGATTAACACTATAATGGCCTCTAGGGCCTAGGTACTTCGAAATCCCTCTCTTCATTTGCAATTGTGAAGACTCAAGGTAATAAACCTGTCATTTCCAGATCATTTTCCTTCACTTCAACTACTGAACAAATGCTAGAAGCCTAAACTTACCTTCAACACATTTAGATATCACCACTGCTACCAAAAATTTCAAGAAAGAGCATTTTCTCTTTTTTTTTACATATTACGAAAAATCAAAGTTCTCTGGGAATAAAATTTGAGAGTCATTTCATAGAATTCCAGCTTACTAAATACAGTTGTTAGTAAATCAATGCAAAATACCACCAGTTTCTGTAGTTCTAATAACTTGGGACCTCCTTTAAGAGGGATATATAAATGTATACACATATAACACATGTACATGTGTGCATGCTCCATGTACATGTGTACATGTGCTTGAATTCATGAATAAAAGTACTTATGCCCCATATATATTCACATGGGAGTGTAGTATTTGTGGTTATATTATATATGTTATGGCATGTTTAAGTTCTATGTTTTTTCTGCAATATTAGTAATAATCATTTATTGAAGCATTTGCAATTGTCAGATATACTTGGAACTTTATAAACATTGGCTTAGTATATACTCCAAGAAGCAAAATGACTTTATTATTCCTCATTTAAAAAACGAACAATCTAAAGATCATAACAGCTAAAGTTAGTTCACCAAAGTTCAACCTTTAGTCTTCTGCATGATTTCT
Organism: Geosciurus inauris; assembly: GCA_004024805.1. Lineage (NCBI taxonomy): Eukaryota > Metazoa > Chordata > Mammalia > Rodentia > Sciuridae > Geosciurus > Geosciurus inauris. The sequence continues at coordinate 148,516 of PVHX01000862.1, read as the reverse complement.
CAAACAATCTCTCTTTTCTTCTTTTCTCAATCAGATGACCGGGTTCTTCTTTAATTATAAAGGGAGACATGTTCTTCCTTTCCCCTCATCTCTCCATTTGGTTGTCTTTTAACATCGTCTTAAAATCAACTGCATTCATCTTCTAAGAATCAATTTTGGGGAATTGAAGGCTGATGCTGGAGCAGAAAAGAGTGAAATGTGCAATTGAGCAGCACTGCAGTATTTGATAGGAAGAGATGTCTGCTGCAAAACATAGCTGCAGCCCCTGAGGGCAGGAAGGTGTTCAGAACTCAAACACCTACTCTTTGTCCTAGTTTGTACAAAAAATGCACAGAGGACAATGGTCTAATTAGTAATAATTATGCATATGATGCTGATGGAAAGCAAAATCCATAGGCGTAAAGGTGCACGCAGTCTTAGTTCATTTTGTTTTATAAGATGAAAAAAACTTGATGTTTTAATTGTGTTCTTCATGAGTATTTTATGAAACCTCATGGTTTCTAACTCACCATTAAAGTTAATTTTCTTTTGCTGTCCCCTTGAGCTGACTTCTGAATTCTGTCTGTGTGTCTATATTCTTTCATTGTTCACATTCAGGATTTTTTACATTCATATTACATATCATGAATTACAATGTAGAAATACTTATCAAATACTGAAAGCCAAAGGATTAGGATGAGATGAAGCAATTCTCTGCTACATTTTGATTTAGATAGAATATACTCAATTGGAAAGAACCTCTGACAAGTTAAGAAAAGTGGCAAAAAAAAAAAAAATCAGTAGCCTGCCAACCTACTTGACTGGTATATAGATTTGTCTTGTAGAAGATACTATTCCTGTGAATGGGCATGAGACATTTGGATCAGAAACATAAATGTTAAATTCACAGGTTTCAGAGCAAGGCTGGATTAGACTACTCTCCAGTAAAAAATTTAAAGGAGAATCATAAAGTCAGTAACCAAAATAAATAATACTTTAATGCAATCTTTAAAAATATCAAAATTAATTCAGAAATTCATGATAAACAAAATAGCTCAAGTGTAAAATAGGATCAGTAACAGGTCCCAGTAGAGGTCTTAGAGTCTGAGGCAAAAAGAAACATTGTCCTTTTAAAATGTTGAATATGGAGCACACTCTTGACTTCTTGTCCTCACCTTCTTTACCTTAATCCTTACTCTGTTTTAAAGATACAGATTTATATTAACCCAATGACCAAAGCCTTGTGTATCAACCAAAGCAAAACATAAAACCCACTAGGTAATTTTCACTGAGAGATAAGCTAACGTGACTGACCAGTCAACTCTTAGCCTATGAGAACAGTATTTGTTGATAGGAAAATCTACCAAAACAATTTCATATCTCAATCGTAATTCAGAGAACACCACCTTCATGTTAATTAGATTCCCCAATGATTTGAAAATATATTAAAGTCTGAAAAGTTCTGCCTTCATCTCCCATATCATGTCCTACACTTAATGTGCAAAAGCTCTGATTCTGTTTCATAGAATACATCGTGCTTTTCCTGTTGTTGAACCTATGTGTCCTGTATGTTGTGACTAGAATGCCTCTATCTATCTCTTTTTTGGGCTAACTCCTACACATCTTTTGAAATTAGCCACAGGAACGAGCTCCATTAAGAAAGTATCCCTGTTCACCACCTTTTGCTCTCCTCTAGCATTTCCACAGTATTTGTTTATTTTCTCTCATTGACTATTATCTCTTTAAGGTTAAATTTTCTAAAATATGTAGCTTTGTCACTCTTAGATCTTAAATAATTCTTTAAAAAACTAGATATTTTTTGTTTTTAAACATGACCAAGATCAGCCGGTCATTCTTGCTGAAATTCAATAAATAAAAAATTACCTCTCTTCCACCTACCCACTCCCACCTACTTCCTTTCTTCTTATCAGTAACTGGGGCTTCCTTACAATTACTAAGTAACTGAAGAATAATCAGATATGATGCAGATTTCAGAACCGAAGAGAAGGATGCCAACCAGCAGTGTGACACTAGGTGACAAAATAGCTTAAACTTGGCTGAAAAGAAAGTATTCAGGCAAAGCTTGGCTAGATTATTGTATAGAAGCACAAATTTTCACCTCCATGAGTGGAGTATTTTACATGCAGCAATGTATACAAAAAACATTTTCAGGTTAACATCACCTCCTTGTGGAACATATGTACAGTCCTCCTGTGCACCTCCCTTGCCCTTCAATAGTTACTGTTCTGTGGGCATAATGAGCAGACAACACCAGGACAAGCAGGGAAATATACCTGTAATTCACCCTCACCTTGGAATGTCTGTCCTTAGGTCCTTATGTGTGTCGTAAGACAATCTTATCTCCTTTCAAGGGCTCTAAGGCTGCAATAAATGAGTTCTGCTCACATCTTGGTACCAATTGAATCAATTAGATACACATGGGGGATGGGAATATAGCAATTGTCTAGGATTCTGGCTCAAATAACTTATGTATTTGTACTCACAAGGGATACTGCAAAATGTTCAGAGATAAAAGAGAATTCAAAATGATAGAATGTTAAAGCAGTATCTTTGAAATCATTTAGAAATAGATTTCCAGTCAAGGTAGGCTGATTGCCATCTTAAACTGTGGGAAGAAAGGTTTATTCAATTCTATTTATTTATCTGCTTTTTCAACTTTTGCCATAATGCACATTGCTTTTTGAATAATAGGGCTGCAAAAGAAATGGAAAGTAGCAGTGAGAAGATTTATTTCTTTACTTTTGAAATACCTGTGATATATGAAGAAAAAGAAGTCCAAAATTGCCTAAATCTTTGCATATCCTGAGATTAGAAAAGAAGATCCTCTTTTGTCACAAGCAAACAACTAATTGGAAGGAAATTTTCTCTGATGGGAAGACTGAATCTGTGGGTGAAGAAAACTATCACTGAAATATTAACTGCATTTTGACATACAATTAACATTCATATAAAAAATACATTTGTCATTTATGATAATGCTAATGTGTACAGATTAACCACCTCCAATTTCCATATTTTTTCCATTTCTTAATGCAATTAAATTCCATTTTCCTTTGTTTTTTCTTAGTTTGAAATCTTTAGATAACCCAGAGGAATTTGTTCATTCTATGGTATAAAAAGTATTCTTTTCAGACAACATATTCCATAATTAGATACTTGATAAAATTTTGCCCATTTTCATAAATATACATTTTTGTAACTATATAATTATATTCCCTGTGCAGTCTCATAGCCATTTTGTACTCACTTTAACATTTTACTTGAGGGCAGGTTAGCCTCTGTTAAAGCCTTTGGCAAACACATTGATAATACATTTAAAAAGTTGTTTCTGCTCCATCAAGTCTGGTCTAGAAGTCATATGACTGTCTTAATCACTGCTGGGAAGAGCAAACTGTCTTGGTAATATGCTATTCAGAAAGCCTAACTCATGAGAACTAATTAAAATAACAACCTGACATGCATGTTCCCCTTAGATTGCTGTCTTATGAATTGGTTGTTCATGACTTCCCAATGCCAAATCAATGTCGGCAGAGCATAACTGCTAATTAGAATGAGAAACTGGCTAATTCACAATCAGAAAACTGTTGACTTAAAAACATAAATGTCAACTATCAAGGGTAATGAGTCACTAAAACACAGAATAAAAACTGTCTTGTCAAATATTACAGAGAATATTTTAAGACCACATAATAAAAATATATAATAATATAAACAAGATGAAAAGATATAGGAGGAATAAAGGAGAAGGAACAAGAGGAAGAGGAGTTGGCAACAGAGGAGGCAATGATCACATTAAAGATGAATAAAAACTATATTCAAAAGCAGTTTATCTCCAAGTGCTTATATGGAAGCTCTCACCAAGCCACATGAGAGACAAGCCTCAGGAAGGCTAAAAGATTTTCTAGATGACACATAATGAGCATTTGGCTATACCACAATGGACAAATTTTCTGGGATGAGGTCTTACAGCTGGATTTCATTTCAATAGCCAGTCAATCAACAGCACACAATGATACAAAATATGTGTAAAGGACTTAATATATCAAAACTTTAGAAAGAAAAAATGGTTCTAATTCATGTCTTCAAGGAAACTTCAAAAGCAAACCACACATAGAATCTTAATGAGTCCATGAATAAAAGCAAATTAATAGTATAATTCAGTGTCCAAGTATATCTGCTAAAACAGAAAATTATCAAGTACATCCACAGTATCATAACACCAGTAAAGTCCAAGATGTTTTTAAAAATTTACCCATGATATCAAGAATAAGGAAAATCTGAGCTTTAGTGAGCAAGTACAATCAATGGATGTCAATATTTTACTGGAATTACACTAATGTTGGAATTATCCAGCAAGAATATTAAAGCATTCATAAAATGCTTTAAAAAGTGATTATAAGCATGTTTGAAGTAAATGCAAAAGATTAAAATTCTCAGTAAACTGAAAGAAAGCCAAGAGAAAATCTTAGATTGCAAAAGACAATAACTGTAATAATAATAACAAATAGTGTATAGAATCAATAGCAGAATGTAAGAGGACAGAACAATGAATTACTGGATTTGAAATAGAATAAAAGAGATTATACAATGTGACCCACAAAGAGAAAATAGACATAAAAAGTGCATAAAAACTTGAGAGCTTATAAGACTATTAAAATATTTATTGTTTTTTCCCATTATAATTAAAGAAAGAAAGGAAAGAATAAATAGGACTGAAATAAAATTTGAAAAAATAAAGGCTAAAAGTATTTCCAATTTGGTTAAAAACTACATAAACCTATTGAGTCAAGAAGAGAACCCTAAATGTAAGAAACCCAACAAAATCCATTTCAAGAATTGTTACAATTAAACTTCTGAAAATAAAAAACAAAAATAAAATATTTAAAGTGATGAGAAAGTAAGTGGCAATTTACCTATAAAGAGAAAGTTATGCAAATGACAATGGATTATCATCCTGACAATGGAGGGCAGTAGGAAGATCATTTCTCAAGTGTTAAAAGAATTGTCAATCCCTAGTTTTACATTTGAAAAAATTACATTGGAGTACTGAAGGAAAAATAAAGACAGGCTCAGATAAAGGAAAACTAAGCACTTTTCACTTCTAAAAGAATGACCAAACTGTTTTGAAACAAAAATTATAGATTTTCCTTCTCTGGATATCTCTAAAATATGTTTGAGATTTGAAGCAAAAATGACATCAGTGTCAAATGTGTTTCTCAAAGTAAATAGAGGAACTATGTAAGACAGTATATTATACAGGAGGGAGGTCAAAAAGATGTAATTAAAGGGACATGAGTTTTCTATACTAGAACTGGTAAATGTTGACGTTAGTAGAATGTGATAAAGCAATATGTACACATGAAATGGTTAATTTTATGTTTAAACTTGACTGGGCTAAAGGAATCCCAGTTAACTTGTAATTTTATATTAAAATTTGATCAGTACACTGAGTAAAGAAGATACACCCTTACCAATATGAAGTGGTCACCATCTAATATATTGAGAGCCCAAGCGGAGCAGAAAGATGAATGAGGTGTGAATTCTCTCATTTTATCTTCTTGAACTGGGATATCCATCTTCTGTTCTCAGACATTGGAGCTGCTGGCTCTCAGACTGTAGGTTCTGTTACACCAGTGTCTCATCCCATTCTTGAGTCTTCAGCCTTGAATTAGGAGTAAAACCATCAGCTTTCCTGGTTCTCAGGCCTTTGGCTGATACCTGATTTTCACCACTGTATTTCCTGGTTCTTTAGTTTGCAGAGGGGTATATTATGAGGTTTATCTATTTCCATAATCATATGAGCTTATTCCCATAATAAGTATCATCTTAAATATCCATATGTATCTTATTAGTCCTTCTCTCAGGAGAATCTTGAATAATATATAATGAAACATCTAAAGGAACCACTAAAGCACTTGAAAATACTATAGATAAATCAAAATGCATTAAAAAATGTTTAAGTACCCCATAGGTAGACTAGATAAGTGGAAAATATAAGAAACAAAAGCAAAATAACATACCTAAGCCCTAAGATATCAGTAATTATATTAAATGTAAATGGTATAAATATATCAATTAAAAGTCAGAAATTGGGAAAGTGAACTTAAAAAAGAAAAATCTCTATGCAGAAGGAAAAGTTTAAAAAGCCAGCACGTGCAGGTCACATACTCCTTGATTCCATTCATATTTCATTTTTGAAATGACAATTAGAAAAATGGAGAGTTTGGCAGTTGTTGCCAATGGTTAGAGACTGCCAGGAAAAGGAAGAGTGGGTACAACTAAAAAGGGATAAAATTAGCTATATCTTTATGATAATGAAACATTCTGTATTTTTATTGCAGTTATGGTCACGTGAGTCTACATATGAAATAAAATGATGTATTCCTATACACACTGATGGTACCAATATCAATTTTCTGGTCTTAATATTGCACTTCATGTACTATTCACTTAGAGTCCCCAATTATTGAATAGTACATAAAATCCTTCTATACCATCCTTTCAACTTACTGTGGATCTATGAATATTGAAAAATGAAAGTTTTAAAAAAGAAAAGCAATATATTTGCTTTTATATTTGTGTGTGTGTATATATATATATATATTATATATACACACATATATATTTTTAATTTAAGGGAACTTGAGGAAAATATCATATAGTAGAGTAATGGTAAGAAAAGCAACAAAAGTTGAATATAATTAATGACTAAAAAGACTGACTTAAAAGAGTAAGTTTATTAAAGGTGAATAAAGATAATTAAACAAAAAATTTATTTCAAATATCTACAAAGAAAAGTGTGTGTGTGTGTATGAAGATGTGGAGGGGTTAGTCTGTGTAAGAGAAAAATGTAGTGACTAATGCTTAAAGAAAGATAAAAATTAACTTGTGATTTTGAAGTTGCAGGTTTTAATAGAGTGTGTTGGAATTTATCAACTGAATGACCTGTTAACCTCCTGAGAATAAACATTTTTTGAAGGGATTTGAAAACACTTTATGATAGAGCTCAGGACAATTATGATGCTTTTTGTAGCCTTTTATAGTTTATTCCTTGTAATAACTAAATCTTAAATACAGCCTAATTCTAGGAGAAACTCAGTTCTTGAATTTTAATTTCCATCTATCTTTACTTAGTCTTGGCAATTAAGTATCTTTCTAATACCGAACTTTATTGGTGGTAAAAAACAATTGAGATAGAGAAAGTGGCCTAATGGTCATACTAATTTCCTGCTTGCATAAATATATATTACCAGTGAACAGAATTAAGGAAATAACTGTAGCATTTCTTCAAAATAGATAGTTTAATTTCATAAGCCTGAAAGAATTGTTGTAAATCTACTGTGGTGATTTTCAAAGAACCATTCATGTAATAAATAGAATAGTTCTTCAAAGGGATGTTGTCATCACTTTTTTTCTTCATTATCCTCAAACATATAATCAGTACCCACTTGAGTATAGCTCGATATGTACCATATAGAAGTTGAGTATATGAAATAAACTCCAACTGAATTCAGTTCAAATAGAATAGACAGGCAAACAACCAAGTTTATGTTAGTTATATGAGTCACTGAATTTTGTGATTAGATATATAAGTTTATAAAAACTGGTGAGGGAGGAGAGAACAAATATCCATTTGAGTTCTACATAATGCAAACTCTGGAATTTTGAAGAATAATTGTAAGGGTTCTGGCTGTGGAAATATATGAGACAGTGAATTTCCTCTGGTGAGCAAACTCCTGGGGAATAACAGGCACCTTGTTTACCACAGCTGCAATGTTCTGCAGTTTCTCCTAGGAACTAGTAAAATAACTAATCCATGCTCAGTGCCTGAGAAAGTTTCTGTGCAAAGGTGCAGGATGCCTAGCTGCTGTGGTAATGCCCTCCATGAGAAGGCTCTGTGTTAGAGTGTTATCAGCCTGGGCCTGATCTCAGACACTCAGCTCCTGGGAATAAAGGAACTCTCTTGTTAGACAACCACAATGTTTCACCAAGTTCTTGCTCCTGAACCTGTCCACATAACAGTAGCTTTAAATAATGGACTTTCTTGAAAGCCACAAAGCTCCTAACATTGCACATTGCAACTGAGAAATAAGCTACATAATGTTGCTAACTCTGTAACTTGCCTAGTGATACAATGAACAATAATGTACTAATGATGCCAGTGACCTAAGGTAACCTATTGATATAAATAAAGCTAGCAGATTGGATGAGCAGCTATCTTTTGCTTCTGCATCTTGCCTCTGTGTCACCTTTGATTTCTTTACAAATAATATGACTACTCCAACACTTAATGTTTGCAGAATTGTTTGCTCAGACTTCGTCCTTTATCCTGAAGCACACCTCCATACCACATGTGGAGTCTGTACATATCACATGTCTTGAGTTTACACTTTTTGAACTTCACTGAACATTTTTCTCTAACAATTTTTCCCTTACTTGATAAAATATTTTTGTGAATTGTTTTATTTTTCTGTTATTCTAGAACTGTAAAGAACTCCTTGCCAACACACAAAGAATCATGACCTCCTGTAATCTGGCTATTATATAAATAATTTTTTTAGTTTTAATTCTTACTGCAAACTCAACAATAGTCATATCAGTACATTCATTACCTGAGTGACTATCTTCTCTACATCAAATAATAATATTTAAATATTGCTATATTGGGGGGTTAGATAAAAGTTTTTCATTATGTTTGGAACAGAATTAGCTAGAAGCACTTTCATTAAAAGCGGATAAATAGAAAAATCATATTTTGTTCTTTTGATGGTTTCTCACTATCAAATAAACCACACAGAATAAATGGTATCTAGAGTAATGATTTATGTAAAAAATTCTGTCCGTTCATTACAACTAAAGTAAATTTAATTTCTTTAAATATTTTGCTACTTAAGTAAATAACTTATTATTAAAACATTTTTGCAAATTAGTTACTATAAACTTCCTGTATTAAAATTATTTTCTTCACCAAGCACAGTGGCACACGCCTATAATCCCAGCACTTTGGGAGTCTGAGACAGGAGAATTGCGAGTTGAAAGCCAGCCTCAGCAATGGCAAGGTGCTAAGCAACTCAGTGAGACCCTGTCTCTAAATAAAATACAAAAATAGGGCTGGGGATGTGGCTCAGTGGTAGAGTTCAATCCTCAGTACCAAAAAGAAAAAAAAATTATTTTCTTCAATGATGAATAAAAGCATCTCTGAAGATGACTATCAATACAATGAGTACCACCAAAATAATGGTACATATGATTTATTTTCAAATGAGACCTTGGGTGCACCTGTGTAATTTTTAGCAAACTAGTAGTATTTATTAACCTGTGATTACAAGACTATACTCTTTACTTTGAACTTTTCTTCCTCATCTTGTAGAGATAAACAAAGTGTAGATTGTTTGAATTAATAGATTTACACACAAGAATATTATTCAGGATTATCTCTGGAATTGAATTGAGTGTAAAAACTGTTTGGCAGAACTGATGCCTTTATAATATTGTAGCATATTATTCCAGAAGACATCTTTCCATTTGCTCAAATCTAGTTTTGAATTTTTCTAGAATGTTTTAAAGATCTTCCCTCTCCTGATTTTATACATTGCTTTTTCCATTTATACAAAGTTTTTAGTTTCTTGGCTACTGTACATGAAGGAATTTTTTAACATTAGGATTTTCTTCACTAACTGGTTATTGGATGTGTATTTGGTCAATAACTTTTATATGCTAATATTTTATCTTACTACTTCACTACTTTTTTTAATTTTTCAAGTTTGTTATATCATTAATTATCTGGAGTTTATCAGGTTTCTAGTTTTCATATTATCTACAAATAGAAGTTGTTGCCAGGTGCAATAGCACATGCCTGTAATCCCAGCTGCTCAGAAGGCTGAGGCAGGAGAATCAGAAGTTCAGCACCAGCCTCAGAGAGTAATAGAGGTCCAAAGGATCTTAGTGAGACCTTGAAAAAAAATAAATAGTAAAAATAGGCTGGGGATGTGGTTTAGTGGTTACACCTCCCTAGGTTTAATCCCTAGTACCAGAAACAGAAAACAAAAGCCAAACAAACAAACAAAACAAAAATCCCAAATGGATGTTGTTTAACTTCTTCTCTACCTATTTTTATATTCTAGGTTATTACTCTTTTCTAATTTTATTGATTATACTCAGCACAACATTGAATAATATAAAACTACATAATATCTTTATCTTATTATTAATCTTAGGTGAAATGTTTCCCAATGTCCAAATAATTTCTCTCTCTCCATCTCTCTTTTGCCTAAAGAAAGTATGCTTTTCAAAATTCCCCCTTCAAATCAATATGACCTTTTAAGTTCCTTTCTGTAGATCATGCTTCATTGTATGGGGCTATTCTTTTTATATTCTCAGCCTCAGGTTATCCTTACTTGGGGAATGGATTTAGATCAATCTTTTTTATTTCTTTTACAATTTATTTATTTATTCTATTTAGTTTTACTTGATAGCAAAGTGCATTTTGATTCAGTGTACACAGATGGAGCACAATTTTTCATTTCTCTGGTTGTATGTGATGTAGAATCACATCATATATGTGGTCATACATAAAGCTAGGGCTATGATGTCCATCATATTCCACCATTTTACTGTCCCCCTACCCCCTATTCCCTCCCACCCCTGAGACCAAAGTTCCTCCATTCTTCCCTTGTCCTCCCCCACATTGTGGATCACCATCCATTTATCAAAGAAAACATGCGGCATTTGGTTTTTTGAGATTGGCTTACTTCACTTAGAATGATATTCTCCAACTCCATCCATTTACCTGCAAATGCCATAATTTTTTTCTCTCTTATTGCTGAGTAATATTCCATTGTGTATATTCATGACAGTTTCTTTATCCATTCATCTATTGAAGGACATCTAGTTTGGCTCCACAGTTTAGCTATTGTGAATTTAGCTGCTGTAAACATTGAAGTGGCTGCAGCATTGTAGTTTGCTGTTTTTAAGTCTTCTGTGTGTACACCAAGGAGTGGGATAACTGGGTCAAACGGTGGTTCCATTCCAAGCTTTCTAAGGAATCTCATACTGTTTTCCAGATTGGTTGTACCAATTTGCAGTTCCACCAGAAATGTATGAGTGTGCCTTTTCCCCCACATCCACGCTAACACTTATTGTTGTTAGTATTCTTGATGATTGCCACTCTGACTGGCATGAGATGAAATCTTAGGGTAGTTTTGATTTGCATTTTTATGATTGCTAGAGATGTTGAACATTTTTTCATATGTCTGTTGATCAATTGTATATCTTCTTCTGAGAAGTGTCTGTTCAGCTTCTTGGCCCATTTATAGATTTGATTTTTTGGTGTTCATTTCTTTGTATATCCTGGAGATTAGTACTTTATCAGATGTGTGTGTGGCAAAGATTTGTTTCCAGAATTTTAGGTCTCTGTTCACTTCATTGATTATTTCTTTTGCTGAGAAGAAGCATTTTAGTTTGAATCCATCCCATTTATTAATTCTTGATTTTACTTCTTGTGCTATAGGAGTCTTATTAAGGAAGTAAGGTCTTAATGTGACATGATGAAAATTTGGGCCTATTTTTTATTCTATTAGGCATTGGGTCTCTAGTCTGATTCCCAGGTCCTTGATCCATTTTGAGTTGAATTTTGTGCATGGTGAGAGCTGGGGGTTTAGTTTCATTTTGCTGAATATGGATTTAGAGTTTTCCCAGCACCATTTGTTAAAGAGTCTATCTTTCCTCCAGTGTATGTGTTTGGCTCCTTTGTCTACTATAAGATGGCTGTATTTAAGTGTGTTTGTCTCTGTGTCTTCTATTTTATACCATTGGTCTACATGTCTATTTTGGTGCCAGTACCATGCTGTTTTTATTACTACAGTTTTGTAGTATAATTTAAGGTCTGGTGTTCTGATGCCTCCTGCTTCATTCTTCTTGCTAAAGATTGCTTTGGCTATTCTGGGTCTCTTATTCTTCCAAATGAATTTTTCTTGATTGCCTTTTCTATTTCTATAAGGAATAATGTTGGGATTTTAATTGGAATGTCATTGAATCTATATAACACTTTGGGTAGTATGGCCATTTTGACAATATTGATTCTGCCTATCCAGGAGCATGGGAGATTTTTCCATCTTTTCACGTCTTCTTCAATTTTTTTCTTCGGTGTCTTGTAGTTTGCATTGTAGAGGCCTATCACCTCTTTCGTTAAATTAATTCCCAAGTATTTTTTTTTTGAGGCTATTGTGAATGGGATAGTTTTCCTAATTTCTCTTTCAGAGAGTTTATCACTGATGCATAGAAATGCAATTGATTTGTGGGTGTTGATTTTATGTCCTGCTACTTTGCTGAATTCATTTATTAATTCTAGAAGTTTTCTGGTTGAATTTTTTGGATCCTCTTAGAATCATGTCATCTGCAAATAATGATAGCTTGAGTTCTTCTTTTCCTATTCATATCCCTTTAATTTTTAAATCTGTCTAATTGCTCTGACTAGTGTTTCAAGGACTATGTTGAATAGCAGTGGTGAAAGAGGGCATTCCTGCCTTGTTCCCATTCATAGAGGGAATGCTTCCAATTTTTCTCCATTTAGGATGATGTTGGCCTTTGGTTTAGCATAGATAGCTTTTACAACATTCAGGTATGTTCCTACTATCCCTAGTTTTTCTAGTGTTTTGAACATAAGAGGGTGCTGTATTTTGACAAATGCTTTCTCTGCATTGATTGATAGAATTATATGACTCTTATCTTTAAGTCTACTGATGTGATGGATTATGTTAATTGATTGCTGTATGTTGAACCAACCTTGCATCCCTGGAATGAATCCCACTTGATCAGGTGCACTATTTTTTTGATCTGTTTTTGTATGCGATTTGCCAGACTTTTATTGAGAATTTTTGCATCTATGTTCATCAGGGATATTGGTCTGAAATTTTCTTTCTTTGATGTGTCTCTGTCTGGTTTTAGAATCAGAGTGATACTTGCCTCATAAAATGAGTTTGGAAGTGTTCCCTCTTTTTCTATTTCATTAAATATTTTGAGGAGTATTCATATTAATTCTTCCTTGAAGGTCTTGTAGAACTCATCTGAGAATCCATCTGGACCTGGGCTTTTCTTGGTTGGCAGGCTTTTGATGTCCTCTTCCATGTCCTTGCTTAAAATTGATCTGTTTAAGTTGTGTATGACCTCTTGGTTCAGTTTGGGTAGGTCATATGCCTCTAGAAATTTGTTGGTGTCTTCAGGGTTTTCTATTTTACTGGAGTATAAATTTTCAAAATAGTTTCTAATTATCCTCTGTATTTCAGTAATGTCTGTCGTGATATTTTCTTTTTCATCACAAATATTAGTAATTTGGGTTCTCTCTCCTTCTTTTCATTAGGGTGGCTAAGGGTTTCTCAATTTTGTTTATTTTTTCAAAGAACCAGCCTTTTTTTTTTGTCAATATTTTGAATTGCTTCTTTTGTTTCAATTTCATTTATTTCAGCTTTGATTTTAATTATTTACTGTCTTCTACTTCTTTTGGTGTTGGTTTGTTCTTCTTTTTCTAAGGCTTTGAGGTGAAGAGTCAAGTCATTTATTTGTTGACTTTTACTTCTTTAATAAATGAGCTTAATGCAATGAACTTTCCTCTTAGCACTGCATTCTTGGTGTCCCAGAGATTTTGATATGTTGTATAGGAGTTTTCATTTATCTGTAAGAATTTTTTTTATCTCTTTCCTGATGTCTTCTGTTATCCATGCATCATTCAATAGTATGTTATTTAGTTTCCAGGTGTTGGAGTAGTTTCTGTTTTTTAATCTGTCGTTGATTTCTAATCTTATTCCATTGTGGTCAAATGGGATGCAGGGTAGTATATCTATTTTTTGTATTTGCTAAGACTGGCTTTGTGACATTATGATCTATTTTGGAAAAGGATTCATGTGCTGCTGGGAAAAAAGTGTATTCACTTGTTGATGGATGGAAACACTCTATATATGTTTGTTAAGTCTAAATTATTGATAGTCTTATTGAGTTCTATGGTTTCTTTATTTAGTTTTTGTTTGGAAGATCTATCCAGTGTTGAAAGAGCTGTGTTAAAGTCTCCAAGTATTATTGTGTTGTGGTCTATTTGATTCTTGTATTTGAGAAGGATTTGTTTGATATACATAGAAGCCCTATTGTTTGGGGCATAGATATTTATTACTGTTATGTCTTGTTGATATATGATTCCCTTAAGAAGTATGAAATGACCTTCTTTATCTTTTTCACCAGCTTTGGTTTGAAGTCCACTTTATTTGATATGAGGATGGAAACTCATGCTTGTTTACGGGTTTCATGTGAGTGATACATTTTTTCCCACCCTTTCACTTTCAGTCTGTGGATGTCTTTTCCTGTCTGAGTCCCTTGAAGGCAGCATATTGTTGGGTCTTTTTTTTAATCCAGTCTGACAATCTGTAATTTTGATTGGTGCATTTAAGCCATTCACATTCAAGGTTATTATTGAGATATGATTTGTAGTCCTAGTCATTTTGGTTTATATTTGGTTTTTAACTTGACTTGGTTTCTCCTTTGATTGCCCCCCCTTTTGTTTTAGTGTAGTTCCTCTCTTTGGGTATTTTCATTGTTGGTTTTCATTTCCTCCTCCTAGAATATTTTGCTGAGAATTTTGTGTATTACAGGCTTTCTTGCTGTTAATTCTTTTAACTTTTGTTTATTGTGGAAAGTTTTTATTTCATCATTGAATCTGAAGCTCAGTTTTGCTGGATATAGGATTCTTGGTTGGCATCCATATTCTTTCAGAGCTTGGTATATGTTGTTCTATGATCTCTTGGCTTTTAGGGTCTGGGTTGAAATATCTACTGAGATCCAAATTGGTCTCCACTTATATGTAATCTGCTTCCTTTCTCTTTAAAATTCTATCATTCTATATGTTGAGCTTTTCATTATAATGTGCCTTGGTGTAGATCTGTTGAAATTTTGTACATTTGGCTTTCTGTAAGACTCTTGTATTTGATTTTTCAATTCATTTTTCATGTTTGGGAAATTATCTGATATTATTTCATTGAAGACATTGTGCATTCCTTTGGTTTGTAATTCTGCGCCTTCTTCTATCTCAATAAATCTTAGATTTGGTCCTGTGATGCTGTCCCATAATTCTTGTATGTTCTGTTCATGATTTCTTACCATCTTCACTGTATGGTCAAGTTTATTTTCCAGATTGTATATTTTGTCTTCATTATCTGAGGTTCTGTCTTCCAGGTGATCTAGTCTGCTGGTGATGAGTTTTTTATTTGGTTTATTTTTTCCTTCATTTCAAGAATTTCTGATTGTTTTTTTCACAATATCTAGCTCTTTCTTAAAGTAATCTTTTACTACTTGTATTTGCTCTTTTATCTGTTAGAGCTCTCAATGGTTGCTTTTATTTGCTCACCTATTTCTTTGTTGGATTGATTAATTTTTGCCTGTATTTGCTCACTTATGTCATTCTTTAAATCTCAGATCATTTTAATTATGTACATTCTGAATTCTTTCTCTGACATTTCATCAACTGTGCTGTCAATGGATTCTTTTACTGTGGTATCGAGGTTTATTTGGGGCACTTTCTTCCCTTGTTTGTTCATGTTGATTATGTATCTTCCTTTCTTACAATGCCAATCTGCAATACTGTGGCTTCTATCCTATAATCTTGTATTGACACTCCAGATTACCTGTATCTCACCTTGGAGTTACTTCTGGTCCCCAGCAGGTGTCCCCAGATGGACACTACTGTCACTAAAGTTGATGGCGGCAGTAATGGACATATCTCAAGAGGGCAGTGGGAGTGGCTTTGGCTGGGCTCCCATGGTGGTCCCTGAGGGTGGTTTGGGGCCCTCTGTTGTGTTTCTGCTGAGTTGCAGGAACCCTGGAGTGGAAATGGGGGTGGGCCCAGGTCTCACTTGGGCAGAGTATTAAGCAGGAGTCTCTCATTGCAACCCTTACCATGGATGTGGGCTCCCCTGAGGCTGGCTGCTAGCAGTCTCTGGTCTGCCCTTAGCTGGGCACCTGTGGAGCTCTCTGAGGGCAGCTTTGGGCCCTCTGCTCTAGATCAATCTTAAGTTAGCTTTCGCCTTTGCTTCTTAATAATGTTTATTGCCTGCATTCTCTTGCCACTAGGCTTGTGGCTGGGCCAATACCTACGATCTCATTTGAAGTGATTTGATGTGCTCTATTGTTTTACTACAGTTTTAATGAACTTTGTGTAGTCTCTGTATTTGTTTTATGATGCAGGTCTAACTTTGGTTTTACTTGTATTTCTGTTTTCCTCCATGGTTTTTGAAGGTAAGACTAGGAGACCTTTGTCTCCATTAGTCCATTTGTCCTCCTATAACGAAGTACATAAATTACCTAAATCACTTGCATAGGTTACAAAGAACAGGGATTACATTTCTGATGCTGTGAAGGACGGGAAGTTTAAGATCAAGACACCAGAACTTAGTGAGGGCCTTCTTGCTATATCAACACAGGGCAGAGAGTCGAAGGGCATGCCAGCTCAAGGCTGCATGAACCCTCTTCTATAAGGGCCTCAATCCCTTGCACAGGGAGTCACCTTCATGGCTTTATTGCTCCTTAACATTTCACCTCTTAATACTATCACATTGACACACCTGCATTTGGACAAGACTCACTCAGACCATAGCAACCCTTATTTCCACAGCTACCACTGCTTTCCACAGCATGAAGATCAAAAAAGGCACAAACTGATACTTTGCCAGATACAGTAAAATTGACTTCTGAAACTCTAGTACCTATGCATTTATTCATTAGCCATGTAAAAGTTTACTCTCACTGGAGTTTCTCATTCTAAACTGAGGAAAAATAGTAATATGCTTTAGTTTTATTTCCATGATCAAAGGTAATAGAATTTTATTATAAGTGCCTAGGTATTTTGTATTTCTCCTAAGAATCATATGCTCACAGACTTTAACTGTTATTCTCTTGGATTCTTTATCTTTTTTTAAAATTTTTTTGTAGAAATACAATGAATTTAGGCTTAATGATCCTTCTTATATATGACAAATATATTCTCATTTATATTCTATTTTACCCCTAAAAATTAAAAATAAATTTAATGTTTCATATTTCAGTCATCACTTTTCTGATATTCCATTTTACATCTTCCTTTAAAGGCCCTTCTCTAATCCAAGTTAATAAAAGTATTATTTTCTCCTGCTATTTTTTTAAGTATCTTTATTATTTATGTATTTATTATAATACTTTAACTTATCTGGAATTTATTTTTGATTGTGTGTTAGAATAATGCTGCTTAAAGTCTTCATTCAAAGATTAGAGAAATATTTAATTTTTTCACCCATATATATCCAACAATAATAGGTTGGTAATGCCCATTTGGGGAAAATACTGTATAATAAGCTCTCTGTGAAAAAGACATTTATTAATAAAAACTGTTTAGTCAAGTTCTTATAACATTATAACTATGGCACCATAATAATAATTACTTAGCAAATATTATAATAATTAAATTATTTTGCATAATCTCAAATAGCGTTTGAATAAATTTTGAAATTAAATTTGTTTTATTATATTTCAATTCTTTTAAAATCATGACCTGTTTTAAAACGGTAATCAACATTTATTAAATTTATTCAATTATACACTCTTCATTCAATGAACATGCTAAATTAAGTCAGATTCAGAACCTCATTTTTCAGTCAAATGGAATATAGCAGCCTTCTATCGTGAAGCCAGAATTTGTGTCCAATTGTTGGTTATTTAAAATAAAACTATCATATAATCCACTTCTTTTGTCATTGCCATTGTTTTTCACAAAAGCATAACTATCACATAATGTAATTTTGAGAGTAAACCAAAGATCTCTTAAGTTTTCCCTCATCATGACCAATTAAGTGCTAATCTGAAACATTGATTTCCATGTTATGAGAATTCAAGGAAAAGAGAAATATGACTTACCATTTCTAAAAACAATCAATTAGGACATGGAGTGTTCATTATGACAAATTTATTTTAAATCTTAAAGATATTTTTCTGGATGGCTAAAGCTTTTGATAAAGCAGATAATTAAATCATACTTCTATAATGTCAAAATCTAAAAGCATGATTTTTTTTCTTTCCAGAATATTTTTTGATATTAGAATCCCTAGTAATTCGATAATGTAAACTTTGGGCTGGTGAAAGATGGAACTAAAATCCTGTATGGTGGAACATGCCTATAATCCCAGAGATTTGGGAGGCTAAGGCAGGAGGATAACAAGTTCAAGGCCAGCTTCAGGAACTCAGAGACACTCTGTCTCAGAATAAAAAATAAAAAAGATCTGGGCATATGGCTTAGTGGTAAAGCGCCCCTGGGTTTAATCTCCAGTACTATAACCAAAAAAACTAAAACAAAAAAAGAAAAGAAAGAAAAATTTAGCACCTAAAAATATATTTTAGGTAATACACTGTTTCCTCACTTCCCTTACTTACAGTTGCTTTCTCTGCTCTGGATTTAGCAAAATCTTTGCCACTTCTTTCACAGAATAACAGGTTAAATGACTATTTGAATTTATCTAAAATTGAATGCCAATCTCTTTGCCCTTCCTCTCTGAATTGGAAACATTCCCTGAAAGTCACTTCCAATCATACATTCTAAGTAATTCATTTTATTTTCCCAGAACTTAAGAAATAAGCCAGACTGATGAAAGGGGAATGACCTGTACCATAAATTAACATTTGGTATTCTTTATTATTATGAAGAAAGGTGCAGAATCAATGTAATTTCAGGCAAAGTAAATATTTCTATAGTTGAATTTGATAATACTTCCTTGGTAAGAATTCTTTTTTTACAGCTGAGTGTAATATTGATTCCATTAAAGATAAACTCCCATTGTGCATTTAAACATTAGGAGAGTCCATAAATGTCATTACAAAATGTAAAGTGATTGTGGTAATTTTAAGAATAGATCTCTGTATATATAATTAAATATTGTCCAGAAATTTCATGGAGGAACAGATTTCCTGTTCTGGTGGGTTATTTCTGTATTCACTTGGATTTCCTCTTTTTAAATTTATTTCAAATTTTTATCCCTCCTCCTTTCTACCACATTAGAGGAGATGTGAATTGGATCTACAACAGAGAAACTGTAATTTCAGGAGCAGGATCCTCAGAGAAAAATGAGACCCAATCAATTAAAGATCGCCGTGGAAAGCATTTGCCACTATTTCCCATTGGCACTAGCAAATCATATCTTATAATTTGAATTTAAACTAAAACAATGAGTGGGAGATGCTATTCAGAAACAAGAGATAGAATCTTAAAATGGTAGTTGAATCCATATACCATTCCAAGTGAGTCGTAAATGAAAGTCTACCATGGATATGTTCTTTAAAAGCAGAGAGTTTCATGGTGAATACCAATCATGCGAGCAAACCTATACCATGGGACTGGTTGGCTAATTCCAACAACTTATCTGAGAGGAAGAGCGCCATTTGGTTGGCAGAGTCTCAACTTAGTTTGTGAAATTGTTTACACTTTCCCAAGTGTAAGCTCTAAAAAGTATTCTTTAATATACAATGTTAAATCACACAGGAATGCAGAAAATTAAAATACTCAACAGATTAGAATGTGTAGCATATCATACTATTAAATATTTAGTGAGCACTAACAAATACTAATTCTACAAAATGTAGAGTAAGGTTCTGCTGCTCCCCAGGATAGTACTAAAAACAATGTAAAACAATAACACCTGCGATAGCACACTTAGGTGTAGCTCACAAGACCCACAAATTTACAATGAAATGTACCACTTACACCAGAGCCTCATTAAGCAATTGCTTTAGTTTCTCTAGGGGCTTATGTTCCCACAATGAATGATCTTTCTATCTATAATTAGCACCTTTGATCACACACTATGTATTTCTGAAAATAATCTAATAATAAAATATTGTGTTTCCTAATTACAGAATGATTTCCAATCTCTCTTTTGAACTTAGATATCTGTGTTGTTGGTTGTCTAACTCTAAGAGAGCTGCTCAGAACCACTTTCTTATGATACAACATAATCACTTAATGATCATTACACTGGGAATCTTTGTTTTAAGTCTGAATTTAGGCATAATAATACTAATAGGATACAGACCACATTGTAGAGCACTACTTTGTTTAAAATCAAACACAAAAACAAACATTTTCTAGAAGGTATCAAGAACAAGTGATACAAGATAAGGAGGTGTTTATGACAAGCCTCATACTTCTAAAGAGTTTTTCATGGTTTGAAAATGTCAACCCCAACAATAACAACAATATAAGTTGCATTGAAATGAAACATTTGCTTTTCCAAACAAACATTCTAAGTCTTCCTTCTGGGCTGACTCCTCCATCTGTACCTTCTCTCTGGAATTCCATCTGTCTGCCAGACTTGATGTTTGCCAAAACTCATTCAAAATATGATGTATCAATTGGTTTCATTTGCTGTGATTCTGCATGGTGGTGTTTCATATTGAAACATGGCTAGGGCCTGGGAACCGAACATGCCCCTAAAAAAGGCAGACAGGTGTGAAGATCAGAGTGAGACTTCCAAGACCTGAAAAGAGAGTGAGGAATGCACCCCTAAGTTCTACCTTCTGTTGAAATGCATACATGATTAAATAAACCAGATTACTGTTCATTCATCACACATTTGATGACAGCATTAGTAAGATGAAAGCCACTGTTCTGGATGCTGAAAATATCAACTAAAGACACCATTATTCCTTTGAGATACTTAAAGTCTAGTAGAGGACTATATCAAATACTGAACTCAAATACTATTTTAATTTTTCTAATCTCTTAGAATATATTTATTCATCCACTAAAATGGAACCACTGTATTTATGCATGTATCTTTAGGACAATGTCTTTTAATAGACGTTAGTCTGTACATTAAATACAATACTTATATCCTTTTAAGAGGCAAAACTGATGAGAGACTCAAGAGAGAAAAATTAGATATTTGTATATTCCCATTCCACATTATTCTTCACAAAAAAAGGGAAATAAAGAGAGGTGCAAACTGCAGGATAGTTTCTCCAAGTAGCCTTAGAGCAGCCTAGTTCTCCCCCATTTCTTTCTGGTAGTTCTAGAGAAAAACTATGAATGTGCCAGGAGTAAAACATCCTGAGACAGGGAGGGGCTAACTAGAACATCACAGCTTCTCTTTTGGTTCCCACCTAGAAACAGAATGTCCTTTCATGCTTCAGCCCAGTATGTCATATGTCCCCTGAAGTGTACAAACCAGTGGGCTATATATTTCAGGGCCTTGTAGGACTATTCCATTGTAGTGCAAATGGGACCCATGTAGATCAGACTGTCCACTCCAGGCAGCTTGTGTAACTTGTTACACATTCACCAGATTCAAATACATGATTAACTAGTGCACAATCAGCCTACTTTACTCCAACATCTTCCTATGGTCATATACTCATCTCTATATCGGAGGTTGACATCAGAATGTGGGGTTTCCTCAGTTACAGTGTTCCCATTTTCCATCATGTTCTTAAATCCCCTGTGTTTACTCGAATTCTTCCATACTCTCACAACCCAGGTCAAAATATACTTTTTCCAGGGAGATTTCCTTAGTTCTTACAGTCTATATTGTCTTCCATTCCGATGTTCAATAACTAGCATTATTCTACAACTTGGAGCCATACCATTTAAGAGGTCAGGCCTTATTTGTAGATGGTCTTATAATAATTGTTCTGTAATTTTATTTATGGAATTAAGTTTCAGCTCTTAGAAAGAGCCATTGTCTTTGAATTTGAATGGATTGGTTGGCTGGTTGCTAGGTAGCTCCTGTCCAAGTCATACTAATATTCACTACATAAGGAAGTAAACATAATCTGCTGCTGCCACTTTCCACATTCACACTTTGATGATATTTTGCTGTATATGTCTAAATTCTGCATTTTTATACTTCTAGGAAACTATTATTCTGACATTCCTATGATTTTTATTATGAGAGTGATGATTAATTTGTTTCTGAGAGTTTTTCTGAGTAGTTTGTCTTTATTGTTAAATATTCCCTTGTATTTTTATCATGCATTATTTCTTTTATCTTGTTTTATTTCTATAAATTGTCAAACATTTTGATATTTTTTTCAGTTCATACACAAGTGATAAAAATACTGGAACTCTTCTTCACCCTTCTTTGTACATCTTACCTTTGCAAAGAGACCTCTTCTTACCCAGTCCCCTTGGATTAATGTCCTACTGCCATGAAAAAAATATGAATCACAAACCAGAGGTATAAAATAGCACACATCTGAGTTTGTCAGGATGAACCCAGATACTATGTATAACCATAAAGATCTAATAAAAAATCAAAGATAAGAACAAAACAAAACAAAACAAAAACTAAAAAGATAAACATGATTCAATCCTTTATTTTTTTTATTGCTATGCTTGATATGGATCAAACAATTTATTTTTACTATACATTTGGTTCTTTGATTGTATTTATACTTTTGTAATCTTAAATATCTAGATAATATAAGATAAACTTATTTGATCAGTAAACTTAGGTAGAAAATTTTAAAAAGCACACACTTATTATCTCACAGTTCCCATCAGGGGAAGTCTAGGCATTTTTAGCAGGGTCCACTGCTCAGATTTCACTAGACTTCAATCCATGTGCTGGCCAGAGCTGAGGTTCTCATCTGGGACCAGAGATTTCTCCTTTAAGCTCAAAGTTGTTGAAAGAAATCACCCTTTTGTGGTTGAAGATTAAGTTCTGCCATGTACTTACTATGTTTCAGCTAGTCCCTTGTCATGCAACCTCATCATGGTACTGCAGAGCAGTCTGCTTTACTTCCTAGGCCAGCAGGAAGCTCTCTCTGATGCTTCACCATGTTTTAAAGGCATCAAAAAATTAGGTCCATCCACCCATCATATCTCATGAGTCCTCCCCACAGGAAGGGGAGGGGATTTATACAACAGCAGTTATCACTGGGGCATCATTTTGGAATTCTGCGTACCACACTCCTTAATCCTGTTCCATTCTCTACTTTGTTCTCCATAATATTTTTTACTTTCTACATGCTACATAACATATTTCTTCTTGTGTTCCCTATCTTCCTTCAAGTTGCCTAAACAACAGGGAACTTAGTCTATTATTTATTGATACAGCCCAAAAGCCTAGAAGAGATTGTTCCATTTTAGGTGAATAATAAATAAGTGATAGATGAATAAATGAAGACTCATGGATGTGTTCCACCATCTATATGAAAGATATTTAGAGAAAATGTTTTGTTTAAATCAAAATGGAAGACTCTACTTTGTTTCCCAGGAAACCATTATTTGATCATTGTATTCACGTACCATACTAAAGAAAAATTAAACAAAGATAAAGCATGCAAGATTCCACAGATAACATAAACAAATTTCAATTGTTTTCTCTCTGGAGGTTAGGTAAGGTAATGTATTTTTAAGCTTTAGTTCTTCTAGTTTGCATATTTTATATAAGTTTCTACCAAGACTTTGCATTACTTCCAAAATTGTGAAAATAAAAAAAATCCTGCAATAAATCTCTTAATACTTACTTTGAAATAGAAATTTCTTGACAAATGTCCCTTTGGTTATGTTGTAAGTGGCTATGTTATGTGTAAAACTCATTCTTTAATGTCATTTTATTTGAAGATGAAGTGGCTTAGTGGTGACTTTTCAAACGGGCTTAACTTTAGTAATAGTTTCCATACAACAAAAATGGAAAATCCCCCATAAATAGTAAAAACTGAAGAACCAGGCCAGGCAGCGTGGCTCACACCAGTAATCGCAGCAGTTTAGCAGGATAAAACAAGAGGATGCAAATTCAAAGCCAGCCTCAACCATTTATCGAGGCCCTAACCAAAAACTGGCTGAGAATATGGCTCAGTGGTTAAGTGCCCTTGAGTTCATTCCCAGAACAAAAAAAAGAAAAAAAAAGCCTGAAGGGCAAGAACATTTCAGGCACGTAAGAAATTGCCTAGTGATTTTGTTTAACAAATCTGCTATCTAATATGTTATACTCAATCTAGAATATATAACATTAAAGATGAACTCATTAATCATAATTCAAATTGTTTCTCAGGAAATAATTATTCAATCATTGTATGCAATCGTATACATGTACAATACCAAAGAAAAAAAATTTTTAAAAGGTACAGCACACAAGACTGCACAGATATCATAAACATTTTAATAGTACTTTCTGTGGTGATTATCATCATTACCTAAAGGAATCTTAAGAAATGTGATCGAAACAAAGAAATTATCCAACCAATGAAATAGTAGATATTGTTAGACTGGGTATTAACTAATACTCACTAAGCTGTGTGAATTAAAGCAACTTATTTAGTTTAAATAACTGCTTTAATGCTTACCAGCTGTGAATTCAATAATCGTTAAACTGTGCCTCAATTTTTTGCTGTTGTTGGTTTAGGATTTTTTTCCTCCAGTTCAGTTCTGGAGATCAAACTCTAGGGCACACTACCACTGACTTACACACCCTGCTTTATTTATGTATTTATTTCAGATAGGTCTCACTGAGTTTATGAGGCTGGCCTTGAACTTGCAATCCTCCTGCCTCAGAATCCCCAGTAACTGGTATTAGAGGTGTACACCACCGTGCTTAACCTGTGCTTGGATTTTACCATATGTAAAGGGAAAAGTACATGGAATAGTACATATTCTTTGCACTGAGGATGGAATTAAACGTGATAATTCATGCAAAGTTCTAGGATAGTGCAAGAAACAATGTAAGAGCTCATATATTATTTTTATAAATGTAATTATGCATAGTATCTGAACTCCAACTAAATTGTAAAATTCTGAAGAGAAACTGAGATTTTAGGCCAAAACTGCTTTTAAAATTAAAATAATACAGTTTTTTCTTATTATTACAGGAAATAGTTGCAATATGTTTATATAAAGAATATTTGAAAGTAGTTATTTCTTACTTGCAAAAGGTGTTTAGGCTAGAGTTTTCTTCTGCAGTTGCTATCTATGAGATGGCACAGGGTTCTTTCAGTTTTCTGGCAGAACAATATGTCTCTATTTCTCTGGCCAGGGTATGGTTAAAAGAGTCAAAATAGGTGTACTTCCAATAACAAGAAGTACAATAACAAGAAAGAAGGGTGAGTTCTGAGCATCCAGCAAACATTACAAATATTTTGGTTATAATTCTTCACAGGAAATCATTTGATTTTTCTTATTATGTCAGCAAATCATTTATTAGCGAGTTTCTATGTTTAAAATATACATTAAGAAAAAAATCGTAGGAAAAAGTTAATTTCCTTCTTTTAGTGAGAATTTGGAAAACTGGAAGCAATGCTGTACTTTCTTTCTCTTAATCTCTTTCTTTTTAACCTTCCTTCTCAGTGTGTAGGAGTATCCTTTATCCCTAATTAGTAGCTCAAGAAAAAGATTGCTCCTACAGTTTCTCCTTAAATAACTCTCAGTCTATTATCAGTACATACTGGTAAATGTGTACTATGCCATATATTTTATATATGCATAATATGATATAATTGAAGAATATTTTATATCATTAGGTTAATATTATTATAATAATTATAACATTATTATATTATTGAATAATATTATATATTGTATATTGTTATTGTATAATATATAGCATTTTATATTGACAATACTTTAGTAATAATACTTTATGTATCATAATTATAACAATCATACAGTTACATCATTAACAATATTATTAATTATAACATTACATGTTCATTACATATAATATGTTCATTGTATGTTTATTATATATAACATGTATTATATATGTTCATTTTATATGATATTGTGATTATTATTTTACACATTATATAACATACATGATATTTTTATATATGAATAAACATGCATATATTGTGACTAAGATAATTGAACACATAGTTCCTCAAATTTCAAATATATTTTAAGTGAAAAAGCTTCAAAGTATGTCTCTGCTTCTAAAATGAACTTATGTATATCCAAATTAAAAATTTATGATGTATAATAATGCTATTATGAATGTTACTATTATTTTGATAATGCTACCATCTACTTTTGGTGATCATTTTTGGATAAAGCTAAAGAACTATCAGAACTATCACCTAAATTTCTGCAATTGTTAGCTAAGTTTATAAATTCAAATCACTTTACCTTCCCTTAAAAACAACGTACCAGAGCAAGGCTGTAGCTCAGTGGTGGAGTGCTTGCTGAGCATGTGGAAAGCCCTGAATTCAATTCCAGCACCACAAAAGTACCACCAATAAACAAGGATTAATAACGGCAGCAACAAAACAGAGCACACCAAAGAATTTCTCAAACATATAAAGTAAGCCAGTGACTATTCCTTATAATCTTCATATTTTAGTCTTTCAAGGGACATTATTGTAATATTTCCTTTCAAAATCTATAAACCATATGAATCACAGAAGAAAATATAAAATGTTTAAGTGTAAAGAACTCATCTAATATGTTGATGGTCCATTCCAGCCAGCACATTTCCTCTGAAATGTATGCAATTCCAGACAAAATACACAAATATTGAGAATAACAGGTTAAGATACATATAGGACCGAGAAAATTAGGCTTAGAATATGCCTAACTGAAATGTTTTGAACAGAGGCCTGAGAATAGGGGGAAGAAGAAATGTGACAGAGATAATGACCATGAAATCAGAAGCTGACTTAGCCACAAATGAATAAAATCAACACTGTAGTGCCCACATCTACTGATCAGGGTAAATAACTGTCAAACTCTGAATAATATGCACAACAAAATTATCATTCATGACTGACTGCAATAAAGACAGTTTGACAACAGTCTGTGGATGTACATCAGGAAAAAGGAAAATGATCCCACAAGGAAATTCTGAGACATGAGAAGAAATAATGAGTAAAGAAAATAACAGCTATGTTTCTGAAACTATAAATAAATGAAGGAACAAATAAATAAAAGAAATTCATATTAAATAATAATGACTAATTTGCATTGTTAAAAGTATAACATTGCAATTTATAGGTAACTTAGAAAAGTAATAAAACATGATGTAGAATTTCCAAACCATTAAAGAGATAAACTGAGTTGAGAAAAAATGGAGAAAAATTTCCTAATATATATGGATAACTAAGACAAATAATAGAAAATTAGTGTAATTGAATCTAAATGTATGAATACTCAAAATAATTGTATTAAATCTTCAGTTTATTGGAGTTACAAATCTATTAAAGAAATAAAAACATTGTTAAGCAAACAAATAATTCATTAAAGAAATACAAATTACCTAAATACTGTTGAAAGTCTTCACCTCTAAAAGTTGAAGCCACATAGACCAAACTGGAAAAGACTGGAAAAAATTCCACCAGGCAAAAGTTACTCCAAAACTGCTACTGTGGCCAACATATACACTTAAAGGTAAAAAAAAAAAAAAAAAAAAAAAAAAAAAAAAAAAAAAAAAAAAAAAAAAAAAAAAAAAAAAAAAAAAAAAAAAAAAAAAAAAAAAAAAAAAAAAGAATGATTGAATTAGCAAGAATCACCTGACAAAGTATTCAATTCACAATGAACACATGAAAATTCAAAAGTTATTGTACATAGTAGTTAATCTAAACACTATATAGAGAAAAAAATAACAGAATTACTGGAAGGAAAAGGCAAATTCTCAACCAGAATTAAATACATTTAGACTCCTCTTTCAGCAACTGAAAGATGAAATACATAAAAATTGAGCAGAATTAATAGAACTGTTATTAATAAAACAGCATATTTTTTAACCTCAATTGAAATATTTTAAAAGGTATCTCCATCTGAGATCTTTTTTTTTCCATCTGAGATCTTAATGCAGGTTTTTAAATTGTTAATGCAAGAATTTTTCAAATTATTAATACATATGTATATATATATGTGTATATATATATATATATATATATATATTTTTTTTTTTTGGTACTGGGGATTGAACTCAGGGGTACTCGACCACTGAGCCACATCCCCAGCCCTATTTTGTGTTTTATGTAGAGACAGGGTCTCACTGAGTTGCTTAGCACCTTGCCATTGCTGAGGCTGGCTTTGAACTCGTGATTCTCCTGTCTCAGCCTCCCTAACTGCTGGGATTACAGGCTTGAGCCACCGCGCCTGGCTCATATATTTTATATATAAGACATATATACAATACATATTTTCTAACCACAAATAACTGGTTAATAAATCATTATACATAGCTAATAAGTTAACAACAATATTATTGGAATTAATGAGTATTTATCAAGGTTATTAGACGTTAAATAGGCAGAAGAGCAGGGAGTGGGGAGGAAGTGCTAGGGATTAAATGGGTGCAGGTGGGTTTCCATACTTTTGTGATTATGTCAATGTGTATCTTAGTGTTGCATCATAACTTAAAAAAATTAAGATGAGTTGGGTTTCTCTACATTAGTTTCAAGAAGTCAGAAAATGTAGAATACATTCATACCTTTTGGGCAACAGATGACTTTTTTAAATGACACAAGCTGGGCATGGTAGCTCATACCTGTAATCCCATCTACTTAGGAAGCTAATGAAGGAGGAATTAAGTTTGAAGCCAGCCTCACTGACTTATTAAGACCCTGTCTCAAAATAAAAAATAAAATGGGCTGAGATATGGTAGAGCACTTCTGGGTTCAATACACAGTAAAGAAAAAGAAAAAAAGAAAGAAAGGAAAGAAAAAACTCAAGACACAAAAAAATGATTTAAGAGATGATTAGTAATTTGGTTAACTAAAATGTAAATCAACTGACCAAAATATGCCATCAGTGAATTACATTTTTTGGAATATTTGGTAATAATGACATTTTTTTTAGTTCAACATACTTCCTGTTTCATTTTTAATAACAAGTGATGTAATTTCATTCTTTATGGCTAAGTGAAACTCTCTTGTGTATGTGTGTCATATTTTGTTTATTTATTTATTACTTGATGGACATATAGGCTGGTTCCACAGTTTAGCTATTGTGAAGTGGGCTATTATAAACATTTGTATGCATACATCATGAAAACAAAAGAAAGAACAGTAGAGTAGAGTGAGGGGATGGACAGAGAGAGAAGAAGGGTGAGAAAAGGGAGGAATTGTGGAATAAAATTGACCAAATTATGCTATATGAATGTATGAATATATCACAATGGATTACATTTTTATGTATAAGAATAATGCACCAATTTAAAAAAACTTAAAAAAGAGAAAAAGTTGACAACAAATGCCTGTGTAATTGAGATGATAATTATACCTATCTCAAAAGGGTTATTTTGATTATTAAATTAGTTAATATTAAAAAACTCAGAAAGGTGCCTGAAATATAGTTAAGTCCTAATAAACATCAGGCAGAGTGCCTTTAATATAGATTATGACATCAACAGAGACAAAAAAATATATTTTATTAGACCCAAGAAATTTAATATGCAAACTTCAACATAATAAAATGTTCAGCTCATTTAGTTTTACCCAAGTTTGAAAGGCTGTCCTTTGAGTATTTTTTTTCTCATAAAAGGATCATTTCAAGCAGGATCCTGTGCCCTTTGGAAGATCCCAATAGTCTTTGAGGATTTCTTTGCTTTTAACTCAAAAAAGATGCTTAGACTTAACTTGTGCTTTCCATGAACCATATCTGGAATCAGTTATCAATCCAGGGAGCGCTTGTTTCTTTTCCTGGGTAAAGTACTTAGAAACCAAGATATGGACACTAAATTTGTTCATTGCTACCTCAGAGCCCTTTCTGTGGACACAGGTAGATGCATATTTTTAAGTCCTGAATTCAGTTCCATTTGCAGCCATAAGAGAGTAGCCAGTATTGGACTTAACTCCCCACCTTAATCAACTGTAAAACTGAACAACAAAGAGTATCCTTATATTTTTAGTAGGCTAACAACTGGAAATTACTATTGATTTTAAGAACTTAAATGATAATTTTAATATAAAAATATGGCCTAGACTTTTCTTGATCTATTTAATAAAGGGTATGTGTATGTATTTGTGTATGCGTATTTAAATACATAAATGAATGTGTCTTCTTTGATTGATGGGTGTTAGGAGAGTTCCCTTGGACAAGATAATAACGAACCACTCTGTTCATTTATGCTCAGAATATAACTCAGGAAACCCAAATATCCCTAGTGTCTCCAGCACCAGATTACTTATTTGCAAACATCAGCATAGCTAGAGTCACTCTGCACCATGCCCAAAAGAAGTCCAATATTTGAATAAGCATCTCTGAGATTCCTCAGGCTTTTTAATTATATAAACCGGTTGTTCAAAAGACCCCACACCCATTTGAAGGTAAATTTCAAAAGTTCCATAAATCTGTGTCAGATATTATTAATGCACACTTATAAGTCATTACTACCACAATGTTAAAAAGCCTAGAGTCAATTTCATCTTAATTTTGTTTATTATAAAGAACATTGATACAATAAAGAAACTTAATTATCCAGTCTCTATTAAGATAACAATCAAAGATTTAATTTTAATCAATGTATGCTGAGCTTTTGATATTAATTGTTTTAATAGTTACACAAGACAAGTTGTATGTGAGAACTCCTGCATAACCTATGAGCATCCATCCTATTGGCAAATCCAGTTGCGTAACTAAAGGTTTTGTTCCATTTTTTAAACCACAGCATGCATTTTACAATCAATATCTTCAATGATTTTCAGTAGTCTTGTACTGCAAAACTTAGTAGAAAAAAATTGATGTGCAGTAATAATACGAATGCATAATAGACACTATCCAGTTTTATTTTTGAACTTCTTTCTTTAGCAGTTATTTGCCATATCTTATAATGATGCAACAGAATGAGTCCAGAAAAATTTCCATCTACATTTCATGTATTATTCATATTAATTTAAAAAGCAGCTAGCTTTCAAAGGGTTAGCTCCAGAGAACAAAATTTTATGGTCCCCTTTAAATTATATTAACATAGCCAGAAGCTAAGGACTTTAGTTGTATTAAACACAACCTAAAGTAAATTCAAATCTGTGCTTGATAAATGCCCCCATTTTCTCAGTAAAAGCCTTTTCTAAATCTCTTATGATATTTTAGAATTCAGACAAGGTTACTATGATTGCCTGACTTCAAAATGGAAAAAGAGTTGCCAATATTCTCTTATAATTTTGCTCAGAAGACCCAAATAAGGGATCAAAGCCTAACCCAATAATAGTTTTAAGTGACTACAAAATACATAACAGATTCCCAAATTTCAACTATTTAACTTACTTTGTGAAAAAAATCTATTTTGAAAAAAAATGTACTGTATAATATTATGTTTTAATGAATTTTCCTCACCTGAATGTTATAAAAAAATTAAACTGGTAATACTTCATTTGACTGAGTGCCATTTCCTAAAACAAATAGTGGTTTAGTCAATTGGAGATTTAAACATTTGTTTTATAGATTATCATAACTGAGTATTTGCTTATTGATTAACCATAACAATTTTGGTTGTTTTAAATAGGCACAGATATGTTACTTAGTATCTTTGTTCCAGATGCTATAAAACATCACCAAAGTAAAAGACTTAGAATAAAGAATAGGACTGGCTTCAGATTTGATTTGACTTCAAATAGTCTTTTTGAATTATTTTTCTTCTCCATATTTTGCTTTCTTTTTACTGGCCCCATTTGAAAAAAATCTCTACCCTCATACTACCGAGAAGACTGCTACAGCTCCTTCATCACATCATGTTGTTCATACTTGTTCATATTGTCTGGAAAAAGTAAGTCTGTAACCCTGGTAACTAAAGCAAAAACAAAACACTGAAATATACTCTCTTTTGGGCCAATTTAGGGTCATGTGATGATCTGTGAATTAATGACTCACACCAAATGTCTTTGTCATGTGGGCGGCATTTTGCACCCAACCTCAGACCTAGAGTAAAGGCTTCATTTGAAGCGTATAGTCTGAGAGTTTTAGGCTGGTGGTTTCTATAAAGCACAAAGCGGGCAGCAGGGTACAAGACATGTTGGGCAATGAAAACTAAAACAAATCTGCAATACAGAATAAGTAAAAGAGAAATCAACAGTAGAGAAATAAAAAAATGCCTTGTTCTAAAGAAAAAGATAACTAACGAAAAGATCAACAGAAGGTCAAAAGAATATCTAAGAATGATGTCATCCACAATAATCATAAATTCATGAGGCCGACCAACCAAATTATGGATATATGAATGTTTCAACTCACCTGCTGAGATTCATGCTGTCAAACAATTTTCCATACCAGTTCAAGATACAGTAAAATCAAACTTAGGAAAAACTTTAATATAATCTTACTTGTCAATTAATATAAATAAATAAAAATAGAACTTCATGTGATGTCAGTATTATGGATTATAATTGGTGTGAGGGCTGAAGGGTCATAAAATTAGAAAGTTTACTGAGTGTGTGGGCAATCTATTGCTGCATGGGAAGTCACCACAGAATTTATCAGCTCAATGCAATAAACATTTGCTATCTCATGGTGTGGGTGGATCAGGAATAATTACGCAGCCTAGCTGGGTCCTCTGACTCGGTGTCTCAGGAGGCTGCAGTCAAGTTGCTGACTGGTTCAGCTCATATCAAGATTTGTCTGGAGGAAGGTATTTTTCTGGCATAGTCATACATGCATATAACATAATTTGATCATTTTCACTCCCAATTACCTATGTTGCTGTTCCCTCCTGCCTCTAGCTTATCCCCTTCTTCTACCCCAATGGTCTCCTCTCTTCTTTCCTCACATACTTTTTCCTCCCCTACCCCTCTAGCTTCCCCATGTGAGAGAAAGCATACTACCTTTGATCTTTCTGAATCTGGCTAATTAAACTCAACATGATGATTTCCAGATCCATGCATTTTTCTGAAAACTGCATAATTTTGCTCTTGCTGAATAAGGAGCCACATACTGATTTCCACAGTGGCTGTATTAATTTACGTTCCCACCAACAGTGTGTAAGAATTCATTTTCCCCCACATCCTTGTCTGCATTTATTGTTATTTGTATTCTTGATGATTGCCCTTCTGCTTTGAAGAAGATGGAATCTCAATGTAGTTTTGATTTGTATTTGCCTGATGGGCAAAGATGTTGAACATTTTTTCATATAACAGCCATTTGCACTTCTTCTTTGAGAGGTGTCTGTTTAGTTCATTTGTCCATGTACTGAATGGTTATTTGGCGGGGTGGTTGAGTTTGGTGGGTTCTTTATATAGTCTGGATATTAATCCTCTATCAGAAGAGCAGCTGGCAGAGATTTTCTCCCATGCCACATGCTGTCTCTTCACTCTCATTTCCTTTGCTCTTTAGAAGGTTTTTAATATGTTGTCATCTCTTTTACACTGAAGGTTGTACATTGAGGAGAGGAAGACAAAGAGAAAAAGAGATAGAAAGAGAACAGATTTATAATAGAGGAAAACACCTTTAAATTAACTATCATATATTCTTGCAATGGCAGTGGTTGCTTCTAGAGAATGGGACAAGGGATAGAATACTAGTAATTTTTATGTTTGTAATGTCCTAATGCTACTAATATGTTTATGGGTTTACTTCTATCTCGAGGGGGAAACTACTCTGTATCAAATCATGAAAACAATATTTAAAGTCTATGAAAATTTTCCTTTGTGTCTCAAACAGCAATGGGTGCAAGTGTGTTTTGAGTAAATCTGCTATTATTATTTACAAACAGCTCTATCTCTTATTGTCAGATTGTTTGATAACATAAAAACTAGTAGTGAGTGAGAATTATTTTCTCATAACCTCTTTTACATTGGGAATCATCAATATTTTAATAAAACTTCTAGTTGTCTGCTAAAGGATAGTAACTGATGGCATTAATGTTGAGGATATGAAACAGAATTGACTATAATAGCTTTGCTAGGAATGGAGATGGAGGAAGAGGTTAGGTAGGATAAGACTGCAGTCTTCTGATAACAGGGCAAGTGGGACATCTCATTTCATTTATGCATCTAGTAATAGCTTTGGGAGTTCTTTTGTCAGTTTTGACTCCCGCATACCACAAGTGTTTAAAATTATTACATATAACCAGGACCAGAGCACTCAAAAGCACTCCACAGAAATAATACAGACAAGGAGCCTCAGTTTAGAAAGAGTATTACTGAATGACATAAGCTACATATGTAATCTAGAAATATATTTGCTACTGAATCTGTGTAGATGGCTGGGCTTAGTATATGGGGAGAACTGAGAGAAAAATTCCACCCATGTGACAGCTATCTTGTTAATTATGCCAGTTAAGGGTTATCATTTTCAGAAAAAACAAGCTAGTAGTAATTAATTAATTAGTTAATTAATTGGGTATAATTAAGTTTCTTATATGCAAATGCATGCCATAATCTGTACTTCCTCAAATATTTTTACCTTTAATGTCCATAACAAATTTTTTCATCCTTGTGTAAGGAAAGCAAGGCCCAAAATATTTTAAATTGCTTAAGGATACACAGGTAATAAATTGTAATTTGGAATAATAGCTTTTCGTCTGTATTCTCCCTCTTCCTGAAAATTGTAGTCAATAAAGCATAATGCTAAGAGCACAAACTCTAATCACAATATAGTGGTCAAGAACTTTGGTTCATCTCTGTTAACTTTATGAATCTGGACAACTTACTAACTTTATGTTTTGGTTTCCCTAGTTATAAAATCCAGATTGTAACAGTTCCTATGTTATTGAATTACACTAGACAAAACAAGAGAGGACTTATAAAGCTTCCAGAACATACTGGTATATACTATCTGGTACATACTTTTTTTTTCTTTATTTTATAGATAAATTGAAATCCAGTTAAATTAAAAGCTTCCTCAAGTGACCTAGTTCAGGAGAACCCAGGTCTTCTGACACCTTATGAAATGACATCTCTGGCCTCACACTTTCGGGTTAAGACATCTGCTGAGGTTTCATCAGCCTCTTAACATTTCAGCCTCTTCATGGGAAATTAGCCAGAGTGAGATACATATTGAAAGTGATAAGACATAGTGACATGTAAAACCAAGAAAATATGTAATTAAACTCAGAATCTATAATTTTTTCTCTTTTTGAATTCCATTAGAATTTATTCATTATAAGTTAATTGATTTTCACTACAAATGCCTGAATTCTATGATTGACCAAGTATACAAGATCAGGAAAGAATGTTGAGGAGGCAAAAATATAATCAAAGATTGTATTTAAAAGAAACAAAAACCTCTATTACTTAAGAGATAAAAGAAAAATGATATGATCTTACTGCTTTTGTTCTACATGTTTTTACTTGTGCATTATGATTGTACATACTAGTGGGACTTGCTGTTACATATGCATAAACATATAATATAATAATCTAACTTGGCCAATATCTCTTTTATTAGAATAATCAATGAATATGACTCCCATTTAGGGGATTATCATTCAGCTCCTCTTTTAGAGTCCACAGAATATAAAGACAAGGACCTTCTCTGTCTCACTTGTGTCTATAATGCTGGTGACAAACAGTAGACAGTTAAACAATTATTAAATTAATTATTTCATGAATTAATCTAAAAACTGCAGGCCTTTACTGACTGTCCTACATTCAGTGGGGATTTCCAAATATCTATGTACTCCTTTGGTTTGGTTTAACCAATGGTTACATATTCATTTATAAGCCATAATCATGTGGAAAATTTCCTTAAATGTCTATATGAATTGCTTTCATTATATTCTGGTTATGATATCTTGATTAAATTTGATTAAATTACTTAAGCTCTCTAGGCCTCAGTTTTATACTTTATAAAATACTAAATGTTTTATATTTATATTCAACATAAAAATGAAGGTGTTATATTATGAAGATCAGAATACTATCTGCTTTGGGAGTAATTCTGGGGATTAGACATGCTAATGTAACTAGAAGCATTTGAAATACTGCTTGGCATATAGGAAACACTCAACTCAGTTTATTCACAACAATAGAGAAATCACTATGAATTTAAAATAAATTATTGTATCAGTTAAGGCTAACTTTTAATATGTGAGCATTAAAAGCAAGAGTTCATTTCTCTGATAACTTTTAGGCCCAGATAGGATTTGGTGGCTATGGATATTATTTGCATTATTCTGTGTCCCATGTGGGTTGTAGAGTATATTTTCCTCAAAGGAATATATGTTTTTACTATATTTTCTAAATCATTTAGGATGGTCCCTTGCAGGTGGATATTCAATACATTATTTCCTATTTGGCCCCTTAACGAGAATATAAATATAAAGGTAAGTGATCAAAAAAGCAATGAATTTAATATAATAATTAGTGCTTATAATTATCATAGCTTTTCAATATATTCTGGCTCACTAACTTTCTTAAACAAGCTACCTTTATATAGGTTTAAAAATAATCAACTCCATTGCATGAGAAGATAAGGGAGACCTAAAACACATGTACATTAACAAATGAGAGGAATATAGTCAGTGATGAAGCTGCACCAAATGGCAGCAGCCATGCAGCCATGCTGATGGACAGACAGGTAAGGGAAAGCAAGTGAGCAGCCAGCAACTCAGAACCACCAGTGGTTACTGCCTATTCTAAATTACCTTGCATGATCTCTTTAGTATTTAGAAGGGGAGGAAGAACATTAGAGTTGAGGATGGTAATGGGCACCAGATAAGTTCTGAAAGGTTGTGGGTACACTAGCAACTGTGTCTTCCTTCAGTTTGACATAGAGTCAGTAACACAAGAATTCCAATTACTCTATGCCATCATGTTAATGAAAGTCAATACTAATGAACTAAAAGCCCTTGAAAATCTAGGCTGTAGAACGTGAAAATAATTGGTAACTCACAGTTCAGTGAAGTTCATTTGGAAGAAGAGGTAGCAAATAATTCTTAGGTTTTTTT
The DNA here is from genome assembly GCA_004024805.1 of Geosciurus inauris. Lineage (NCBI taxonomy): Eukaryota > Metazoa > Chordata > Mammalia > Rodentia > Sciuridae > Geosciurus > Geosciurus inauris. The sequence goes on along the minus strand of PVHX01000862.1, from coordinate 111,701 downwards.
GTAAGAGTCTTTGGCCAAAGAAAAGCTGCATTTTTCTAAAGCAGTAGATACTTACACATGTTTATGTCCAGCAAATGTTGAACCTAATAGCATGTGAAATATTACACATCTTAGGGTCCATTAATGTGGTATAACCTAAACATTTCTAATGGAGTACTCTTGCTCTTTCCCTCTGTTTGTGTGCTCTCTCTCTCTCTCGCTCACTCTCTCTCTCACAGACTCTCTCTCTCTCACTGTCATCCTCAATCATTTACTCTGTGTATACTTTAATCCAAATCCATCATAGACCTATACATTGTTCAAATGCCCATGACTTGTTCATAATTTGTATCAATGTAACTCACTAAGTAAATCCAACCAATCTACTCAATTAAACCCAGTTCAATGAGACATTTTAAGACTGAATGTTTGAATGTCAAGGCAGTGTCAAATTGTTATACAATTTGTAAATGTTTAAACTTTATTTCTGTACTAACCTTATTATGGATCAGTAAGTTGCCTCATGCACCAGACTTTCAGTGGCAATGAATTTAAGAACTTCTGAGATAAAATAACCTGGATAAGAAATGAGGGAAAGATGAAACAGAGAAGTCAGAAAACTTTACAGGCAGATTACCATAATGAGACAGTGGGAAACACTATCATAGAAAATCTCAAGAGTAAACATAAGAATTTTAACTTCCATAATTGGCTAAAACAAACTTCAGGCAGTAAACCATAGCAGTGTACATTCCATGAATGGAATTCTCTGGTCAATTGTTAGGAGATCTATAAAGAAACATTATATTTAGTGTTGTTTTTTAAAGAGCTAAAAATAGAGATGGCAGGAGAAAGATGAATGAAAAGTTTACATAATAATATAACACCTAAACACTAATATTAAACTAATGAAACTGAAAGAAATTATTGCATTCCATATGATATTGAGATTAATTTCTGCTTGTAACACAAGACATTTTAGATAGAAATTGATAAAGGGAAATGATCAAAGAAGCAGAAGTATATGTAAAATGTTTCTCAAGATTGACATATTACAGCAATAGTCACAATAACCATTACCTATCGAGACCATATTGTATCCCACGCATTGTTTCAAATGCTTAGAAGATCTTATTTAACTATTATAATAATATTGAGAAATGAATGTTATTAGCCTCATTTAAAAACTTATGACTAAAGATGTTAAGCAACTCATTCAAGGCCATGCAGATAATATACAACACAGAGAGAAATTGAACCAGTTAGTTAGAATCTTACTAAAATACATTTACTAAATAATGGTTGTAAAACTATACCATTTAGAAAGTTTAGCTCTAAATATTACCATTAGTTATTAACTAATGATAATCTCCTTGTTTATTGTATAAAATGTTGGGTTCTATACAACTGTTATTGTTGTCCTTGTGTCTACAAACATTGCACAAAAATCAAAATATATATTATTACTGAGGACAGAAAGAAAAGAGTTGATAATTTCAAAAGAATTTGTATATATATATATATATTTGAATGACTAGTTAAATATGTGAACTGAAAATATAGCATTTATAAATTCATGATGAAACGATTAACTCAAAGAAAATTGAAAGTCAAAGATCTTAATCACAACTTCTCTTTCATTTGAGCTTCTATCAGTTAGAGATAGTTTTAAATAATATTCAAGTAATTATCTCTAATGTAAAAGAAGTCTAAAAGCAGACAACTTAGAATAATAAGTTATGATTTCATGATTATTGTAGATATATTAGTCCTCAAAGCCACTCAAGTTAGCTGCTATGAATGGTCTCTATATGAATTTCTACAGGTTCATCTCATCTGATGTCCTTTGGCTTTCTGGCTCTGGATGTTTATTTACTTTCCCAGATTCTGTGTTCCTAGGAATAAGCTTTCCACCTTTCTTTCTGTTTGACTATAAATTCCATAAAGCTCATATTGGTCCACCTGCTAATGCCTCATAACCCTTTTAAACTTTGTTCACATTTTTTTTCGTTCTTTTCTCTTTAGTTTCTCCATCTTCATGGTTTTTAATGACTTGTCATTTAATTCACTTATCTTTTATTCTGCTTGATATTTTCTGCTGTTGAATTTCAGATCAGTTGTATTTTTAATCTTTGTGATATCTGTTTGGTACTTTTCTGTACTTTCTGTCTGTCAAACTTCTCACATTTTAACGCATTATTCTCCAACCTCAGTGAGTATACTTATTATCATTATTTTGAATTCTCTGTCCAGTAAGTCAGATATTTCCATTTCATCAGGGGTCAGTTTCTGGAGATTTATCAAGTTCTCTAATTTCGAAAATGTTTCTTTGTTTCATCATTTTCTTTGATTTTCTGTTAGTTTCTATGTATTAAGTGAAAAAAACACCCTTCTTCAGTCTTCATAGTCTGCCTTCATACAGGAGGTAACCTTCATAAAATGGTACAGCCAGAAATTCTGAGTGCATGTCAAAACTCATGTCTTATCAAAATTGCTATCTTTGTCCATAGTATCCCCTAGAAACCCCATGTCTCTTCAAAGACATAACTGTTCACTTGAGCAGACAGAAAACATTCACTTGAGAAATAAACAGAAAATTTGGTTGGCTGTTTAACATGTGTTCCAACTCTTTATATCCCCAGGAAGAAGCTAAGAGCTGAAGTTTATCATCAATGTGCTCTGCTTTGAGTCAGGGAGAGGAATTATGATCAATGCATGCATGGTTATTCAAACACATGCGTTTTTGTCTTTTGCCCCAAGGAGCCTAGCAAATCCTAGGCGCCACTGCCTAAGAGACAAATGGGATACAAGCCATTCCCTTGGGTAGCAGCTAAAAAAGTTGGGATGATTGATGTGTAGTCCTCCTGCTAATAGCAAGGAGCTAGAGGCAGGTTTTATTGCTGGAGCAATTCAGGAAGAAGGGGCCCATTAAAAACCCCAAGAGCTAGTTGTTAGAACTCCTCCCTCATGTCTGAATTCCAGCTTAGTTATTTCCTTTTGGAATGCTTTTTCCACTCATTACTTGGTTTCATTTTATTGAGCTAGGAACACAAACTCACATAGCTACAAGGAAAAAGGAAATGTCTTTCAGGTGAGCATGTTGCTGTCTGGAATAAAAGCAAGATGAGTTAGAAAAGGAAAATGGATATGGATGAATGACTAGCATTTTCTGTGACAGTCTTTGTACCTAATTTATGGAGAAAGAAACAATATTGTAAAGCATTCAGGCTTACATGGTCACCAGCAAATTAATAATAAACACATTTGAGAGGATTTAAGCAACAATTTTATTCTCATTTAAATATTGGCTCTGACACTAACAAAAATACTTAAATTAACAAAATATGGTATCAAAAGGATTTGATTTGCTCTTCTGATTATATTTGTACAGAAGTAAAAAGTAAGATCAGCACAAATTTATTATTCAGAGTGACTGAAAGTTGTCTGTGCTGCCTTTCATCTCATGACAAAAAATAAACAAGATAATCTCGTGTACTAAATTCCATGCCCTTTAAAAGGAATGTTCAAGTACTAAAGCTATGTAACATTTGAGTTTTATAGAAAGATTTCAAGAAAAGAAGAATAATTTATTTGTAATTTTAAAACGATCAAAGAAGAAAAGGCCCAGTTACCCATGAAAGGCATAGAGGAACAAACAAGTTGTTGCACTTGTCAAATATGTTGAGATGAGAAAAAATATTCAAGTCTTTGAAACTATGCCTATGAATTGTTAAAAAATATTTGGAATTAAGAATATGTAGAGAGCTGCATAGCCTATGATTTATGACACAGACTTTATCTGGGCTGATACAGACAAATACAAGGGAAGAAACAGGCCACAGTGTACAGGTAAACGTACCAAAAGATCAAAACAGTTCTATACAGAAATGTACAGCAAACAATGGGTGATTTACTTAGCAGCATAGTAAGATGGTAAAATAAAACTTTGATCAAGATGAAATATAATCAGAACTAAAAGAAAAATTAACAATATTTACTTGTCCTGTTTTTACTATTCATGATTATTCTCTTTAAATGTCTTAGGAAACAGAATTGTCTTCCCTAAAAACTATAAACCTCCATAAAAATCTATAAATTTACCTTTACTTTTAAAATATTTAAATAAATAGGTAGAAGATTAAATTATATATAAAAATGAGGAAAATACTGAAGTTTACATTTAGCTGATTTATTATTGTAAGCACTAGATGAGAAAGGAGGTAAGGGTTAAATATTTAAAAAAGAAATAAGAACAAATAATTACTCATTTCTAGGGGAAATTAGTAAACCAATAAGAAGTAATATTTAATTTTAAACTGTAACTTTATAGTAGTTAAAATTATATTTATTAAGGATTCCTACCTACTGAAATACTAAATCAACATAAAGAATAAAATTATGGGGGCTGGGATTATGACTCAGTGGTAGAACGCTTGCCTCACATGCATGAGGCACCGGGTTCGATCCTCAGCACCACATAAAAATAAATAAAATAAAGATACTGTGTCCATCTAGAGCTAAAAAAATATTTAAAAAAAAAAGAATAAAATTATGGTATCACCCAAAGTAGTTAATGAGTAATATAATGCAAACTTATCTAGAATTTCCTCCTGCCAAGTAGAACATTAAAAGGAAAAGAAATTTAAGTAAAATGTAATATATTTTTTAATTTGTCTATAATTTTTATTGGTGTATTATAGTTGTTCATAATGATGGGATTGGTCACATATTCATACATGCACAAAGGATAACAATATAATTTGGTCAATATCATTCCATTATTTCATCTTTACCTTCCCCCTTTCTGTTACTTTTTTTTTCATATTTAATTTATTTATTTTTTCTATTTAGGCTTACATCATAACACAGTGCAATTTGATTCATTGTACATAGAGAATAACATATCAATTTTCTAGTTGTAAGTTGTATACAATCACAACATATATGCAGTCATACATAAAGTTAGGGCTATAATGACCATTATATTCCACCACCTTTACTGTCCCCATGCCCCCTCCTCCCTTACATCCCTGTGAACAGTGTTCCACCATTGTTCCCATGACCTTCCCCACATTGTGGATCAGCATTCACTTATCAACGAGTACATTTGGCATTTGGTTTTCTGAGATTGGCTTACTTCACTTAGCATGATATTCTCCAGCTCCATCCATTTACCTGCAAATGCCATAATTTTATTCTCTTTTATCACTGAGTAATATTCCATTGTGTATATATACCACCGTTTCTTTATCCAGTCATCTGTCGAAGGGCATCTAGCTTGGTTCCACAGTTTAGCTATTGTGAATTGAGTTGCTATAAACATTGAAGTGGCTGCAGACTGTGGTTTGCTGTTTTTAAGTCTTCTGAGTATAGACCTAGGAGTGGGATAGCAGGCTTCATTCCAAGTTTTCTAAGGAATCTCCATACTGCTTTCCAGATTGGTTGTACCAATTTACAGTTGCACCAGCAATGTATGAGCGTGCCTTTTTCCTCACAATCTCGCCAACACTTATTGTTGTTTGTATTCTTGATAATTGCCATTCTGACTGGCGTGAGATAAAATCTTAGGGTAGTTTTGATTTGCATTTCTCTGATTGCTAGAAATGGTGAACATTTTTTCATATGTCTGTTGATGGATTGTATATTTTCTTCTATGAAGCCTGTGTTCAGCTCTTTGGCCCATTTATTGATTGGGTTGTTAGTTTTTTTGGTGTTAAGCTTTTTGAGTTTTTTATATATACTGGATGTGTGTGTGCCAAAGATTTGTTCCCAGAATGCCGGCTGTCTGTTCACTTCATTGATTATTTCTTTTGCTGAGAAGAAGATTTTTAGTTTAAATACATCCCATTTGTTAATTCTTGATTTTACTTCTTGTGCTATATGAGTCTTTTTAAGGAAGTATGGTCCTAATACGACGTGATGAAGATTTGGGCCTATTTTTTTTCCTATTAGGCATTGGGTCTCTGGTCTGATTCCCAGGTCCTTGATCCCCTTTGAGTTGAATTTTGTGCATGGTGAGAGATAGGGGTTTAGTTTCAATTTGCTGCATATGGATTTCCAGTTTTCCCAGCACCATTTGTTGAACAGGCTATCTTTTCTCCAGTGTACGTGTTTAGCTCTGTTATCTAGTATAAGGTAACTGTATGTAAGTGGGTTCATTTCTGTGTCTTCTATTCTATACCCTTGGTCTACATGTCTATTTTGGTGCCAGTACTATGCTGTTTTTGTTACTATAGCTTTGTAGTATAATCTGAGGTCTGGTATTGTGATGCCTCCTGCTTTGCTCTTCTTGCTAAGGATTGCTTTGGCTATTCTGGGTCTCTTATTCTTCCAAATGAATTTCATGATTGCCTTTTCTATTTCTATGAGGAATGACGTTGGGGTTTTATTGGGATTGCATTGAATCTATATATTGCTTTGGGAAGTATGGCCATTTTGACAATATTGATTCTGCCTATCCAGGAGCATGGGAGATTATTCCATCTTCTAAGGTCTTCTTCAATTTCTTTCTTCAGTGTCTTGTAGTTTGCATTGTAGAGGTCTTTCCCCTCTTTTGTTAAATTGATTCCCAAGTATTTTATTTTATTTTTTTTTGAGGCTATTGTGAATGGGATAGTTTTCCTAATTTCTCTTTCAGAGGGTTTATCACTGATGTATAGAAATGCAATTGATTTGTGGGTGTTGATTTTATATCCTGCTACTTTGCTGAAATCATTTATTGATTCTAAAAGTTTTCTGGTAGAATTTTTTGCATCCTCTAAGTATAGAATCATGTCGTCCGGAAATAATGATAGTTTGAGTTCTTCTTTTCCGATTCATATCCCTTTAATTTCTTTTGTCTGTCCAATTGCTCTGGCTAGTGTTTCCAGGACTATGTTGAATAGCAGTGGTGAGAGAGGGCATCCCTGTATAGTTCCCATTTTCAGAGGGAATGATTCCAATTTTTGTCCATTTAGGATGATGTTGGCCTTGGGTTTAGCATAGATAGCTTTTAAAAAGTTGAGGAATGTTCCTACTATCCTGAGTTTTTCAAGTGTTTTGAACATGAAAGGGTGTTGTATTTTGTCAAATGCCTTCTCTGCATTGATGGAAATAATTAAATGATTCTTATCTTTAGGTCTATTGGTGTGATGTATTACGTTAATTGATTTCCATATGTTGAAGCAACCTTGCATCCCTGGAATGAACCCCACTTGATCATGGTGCATTATTTTTTGATATGTTTTTGTATGCAATTTGCCAGAGTTTTATTGAGAATTTTTGCATCTATGTTCATCAGGGATATTGGTCTGAAGTTTTCTTTCTTTGTTGTGTCTCTGTCTGGTTTTGGAATCATGGTGATACTTGCCTCATAGAATGAGTTTGGAAGGGTTCTCTCCTTTTCTATTTCATGAAATAGTTTGAGGAGTATTGGTATTAATTCTTCTTTGAAGGTCTTGTAGTACTCGGCTGAGAATCCATCTGGCCCTGGGCTTTTCTTGTTTGGCAGGCTTTTGATGGCATCTTCTATTTCCTTGCTTGAAATTGATTTGTTTAAGTTATGTATGACGTTCAGTTTGGGTAGGTCATATGCCTCTAGAAATTTGTCAGTGTCTTCAGGGTATTCTATTTTACTGGAGTATAAATTTTCAAAATAGTTTCTAATTATCATCTGTATTTCAGTAGTGTCTGTCGTGACATTTCCTTTTTCATCACGAATTTTAGTAATTTGGGTTTTCTCCCTTCTCCTTTTCATTAGGGTGGCTAAGGGTTTGTCTATTTTGTTTATTTTTTCAAAGAACCAGCTTTTTGTTTTGTCAATTTTTTGAATTGTTTCTTTTGTTTCAATTTCATTGATTTCAGCCCTAATTTTGATTATTTCCTGTCTTCTACTTCTTTAGGTGTTAATTTGGTCTTCCTTTTCTAAGGCTTTGAGATGAAGACTCAATTCATTTATTTGTTGATTTTTACTTCTTCTAATGAATGAATTTAGTGCAATGAACTTTCCTCTTAGCACTGCCTTCGTGGCATCCCAGAGATTTTGATATGTTGTATCAGAGTTTTTGTTTGCCTCTAAGAATTTTTTTATCTCTTCCTTGATGTCTTCTGTTATCCACGCATCATTCAATAGCATATTATTTAGTTTCCAGGTGATGGAGTAGTTTCTGTTTTTTAATCTGTCATTGGTTTGTAATTTTATTCCATTGTGGTCAGATAGGCTGCAGGGTAGAATCTCTATTTTTTTGTATTTGCTAAGACTGGTTTTGTGACATAACATATGAACTATTTTGGAAAAGGATCCATATGCAGCTGAGAAAAAGTATATTCACTCATTGATGGATGGAACACTCTACATATGTCTGTTAAGCCTAAATTATTGATAGTTTCATTGAGGACTATGATTTCTTTATTAATTTTTTGTTTGGAAGATCTATTCAATGGTGAGAGAGCTGTGTTAAAGTCTCCAAGTATGATTGTGTTATGGTCTATATGATTCTTGTATTTGAGAAGGATTTGTTTGACATACATAGAAGCTTCCTTATTTGGGGCATAGATATTTATGATTGCTATGTCTTGTTGATGTATGATTCCCTTAAGAAGCATGAAATGACCTTCTTTATCTCTTTTTACCATCTTTGGTTTGAAGTCCACTTTATTTGATATGAGGATGGAAACTCCTGCTTGTTTGTGGGATCTATGTTAGTGATATGTTTTTTCCCACCCTTTCACTTTCAGTTTGTGGATGCCTTTTCCTGTAAGATGAGTCTCTTGAAGACAGCATATTGTTGGGTCTTTTTTTTTTTGATCCAGTCTGTCAGTCTATGTGTTTTAATTGGCGCATTTAGGCCATTTACACTTAGGGTTATTATTGAGATATGATTTGTAATTCCAGTCATTTTGGTTTGTTTTTGGTTTTTACCTTGAGTTGTTTTCTCTTTTGAATGGTCTTTCTGTTAGTGTAGTTCCTCTTTTTGTAAATTTTCATTGTTGGTTATCATTTCCTCCTCGTGGAATATTTTGCCAAGAAATCTGTGTAGTGCAGGCTTTCTTGCTGTAAATTCTTTCAACTCTTGTTTATCATGGAAGGTTTTTATTTTGTCATCAAATCTGAAGCTCAATTTTGCTGGATATAGGATTCTTGGTTGGCATTCATTGTCTTTCAGCGTTGGAATATGTTATTCCATGATCTCCTGGGTTTTAGGGTCTGGTTTGAAAAATCTGCTGAGATACAAATTGGTCTCCCATTGTATGTAATCTGGTTCCTCTCTCTTGCAGCCTTTAAAATTCTATCCTTATTCTGTATGTTAGGCATTTTCATTATAATGTGCCTCGGTGTAGATCTGTTGAAATTTTGTACATTTGGTGTCCTGTAAGCCTCTTGTATTTGATTTTCCATTTCATTTTTCATATTTGGGAAGTTTTATGATATTATTTCATTGAAGAGATTGTGCATTCCTTTGGTTTGAAATTCTGTGCCTTCTTCTATCCCAATAAATCTTAGATTTGATCTTTTGATGCTGTCTCATATTTCTTGTATGTTCTGTTCATGATTTTTTTTTACCATCTTCACTGTATGGTCAAGTTTATTTTCAAGATTGTATATCTTGTCTTCATTATCCGAGTTTCTGTCTTCTAGGTGATCTAGTCTACTGGTGATGATTTCTATTGAGTTTTTTATTTGGTTTATTGTTTCCTTCATTTCAAGTATTTCTGATTGTTTTTTTTTTTCACAATCTCTAGCTCTTTCTTAAAGTAATCTTTAGCTACTTGTAATTGCTCTCTTATCTGTTGGAAAGATCGAAGGTTGCCTTTATTTGCTCACCTATTTCTTTGTTGGATTGATCAATTTTTGCCTGTAATTGTTCACGTATGTCATTCTTTAGTTTGCTGATTATTTTAATTATGCACATTCTGAATTATTTCTCTGACATTTCAACAACTGTGCTGTCAATGGATTCTATTACAGTGGTGTCGAGGTTTATTTGGGGCACTTTCTTCCCTTGTTTTTTCATGTTGCTTTTGTATCTTCCTTTCTTGAAACACCAATCTGAGATATTGCAGCCTATATCTTATAATCTTGTATTGACACTCCAGATTACCTGTGTCTCACCTTGGAGCTACTTCTGTTCCCCCAGTGTCCCCACTAAAGTTGGTGGAGGGGGTAGTGGATGTACCTCTAGAGGGCAGTGGGAATGGCCTTGGCTGGGTTCATGAGGTGGCCCCTGAGGGCTGTTTTGCCCCTCTCTTGCACTCCTGCTGGTGAACAGGAACTCTGGAGCGGAACTGGAGGCGGGCCCAGGTCTCACTTAGGCAGGGTCACAAGCAGGAGAGTCTGTGTGAGCTCCCCTGGGGCTGGAAGCTCTCAGGCTCTGGTCTGCCTTCAACTGAGCACCCCTGGCATTCCCTAAGTGTGGTTTTAGGCCTCCTGTCTCACCTGACCACATGAACTCTGGAGTGGAACTGAGGCAGGCCCAGAGTGCACTTGGGTGGGGCCTCTTTATGCTGGGATCTCTGCAGGCTACTCTTATCCTGGGTATGCCTTCCTCTGTGGCTAGCAGCTAACAGCCCCTGTTCTCCTGTTGGCTGGACACCCATGGAGTTTCCTGAGGGTGGATCTGTGCCTCCTGCTGGTCCACAGGAACTCTGGAGCGGAACTGGGGCAGGCCCATGCTGCCTTTGGGTGGGGCTGCCTTGCGTTAGGGTCTCTGCAGGGACTCTTACCCTGAGTTTGGTCTCCCCAGCAGCTAGGGGTAGCAGTCGCTGGTCTCTCATTGGCTGGACACCCGTGGAGTTTCCTGAGGGCACATCTGGGCCCTCTGCGCATCCTGCCAGTCCACAGGAACTCTGAAGCCAAACTAGGGCAGACCCAGGCTGCCCTTGGGAGGAGTTGGCTCTTGCTGGTGTCTCTGGAGCAACTCTTGCCCTGAATTTGGGCTCCCCAGTAGCTAGAGGTAGCAGTCCCTGGTCTCCCTTTGGCTGGACAACCGTGGAGGTTCCTGAGGGCAGATCAGAGCCCTCTGTGGCTCCTGCCAGTCCACCCCTTTCCTTTACTATTTAACACCAATCTCCTTTTCTCTCTCTCTCTCTCTCTCTCTCTCTCTCTCTAGCTATGACATATAAGAGAAAACATAGAGCCCTTGAATTTCTGACTTTGGCTTATTTCACTTATAATGTTCTCGAGTTCCATCAGTTCTCCTACAATCTTGCTTAGATTCATTCCTAGGTTTTTGTGGGGTTTTTTTTATTATTATTATTTTTGTTTGTTTGTTGAGGCTATTGTGACTGAAATTATTTTTTAACAGATGCATTTTTGGTGTATAGGAAAGCCATTGATTTTTGTGTGTTGATATCGTAAACTCCTATTTTGCCAAATTTGTTTATTAGCTCTTGCAGTCTTCTGGTGCAGCTTTTTGGATCTTCTAAGTATAGGATCATATCTGCAAACAGAGATAATTTGACTTCTTTCTTTCCTTTTTTATCCCTTTTACTTTTTTCCCTTGCCTAATTGCTATGGTTAGAATTTCTAGTAAGATATTAAATCAGAGTGGTGAGAGTGGACAACCTTGTCTTATTCCAGATTTAAAGAAAATACCATCAGTTTTCTCAAATTAACTCCAAAATTGGCTTTGTGTTTGTCACATATGGTATTTATGATGTGGAGGTAGATTCTTTATATCCCTAATTTCTTCAGTGCTTTTATCATGAATGGATGCTGAATTTTGTCAAAGGCTTTCTCTGGATCTATTGAGATAAATAATTGATTTTTTTCTTAATCATATTTATGTGATTTCATCCCTGGGATAAAATCAACTTGGTCATGATGTATAATCTTCTTAATATGTTGTTGAATATGACTTGCTAATATTTTTTTAAAGATTTTTGCATCTAAGTTCATCAGGGATATTGGTCTACAGTTTCGTTTCCTTGGTGTCTTTACCTGGTTTTGGTATGACTGTGATACTGACTTCATAGAATGAGTTTGGAAGTATTCCATTCCTTTTTTATTTCACAGAATAATGTGAAGTGCATTGACTTTAGTTCTTCTTTAAAGGATTGGTAGAATTCAGCTTAGAATTCCTGTAGTCCTGGGGTTTTTGTTGTTGAAAAGTTTTTTTTTGGGGGGGGGTTGTTTTTGTTGTTTTACTGCTTAGTGTTAAGTATTATTCTATTTAGCTTTTTGATGTCCCCTTGATTCAATTTTGGCAGGTTGTATGTTTCTAAAAATATATTCATTTCTTCTAGATTATCCAGTTTATTGACTTAAAAATGTTCAAATGATCCTAACTATCCTCTGGATTTCAATGGTGTATGTGGTAATTTCTCTTTTTTCATGCCTAATTTTATTAATTTGGATCTTCTCTCTCTTTCTTTTGGTTAGTTTGGCTAAGAGCTTGTCAATCTTCCTTATATTTTCAAAGAATCAACTCTGTTTTGTTGAACCTTTGTATTATTTTTATATTCTCAAATTCATTGATTGGGCTCTGATTTAATTATTTCTTTCCTTGTACTGGTTTTGGAATTGGTTTCCTCTTTTCAAGGGCCTTGAGATGCAGCATTAAGTTGTTTATTTGAAATCTTCCTGATTTTCTTATGTAAGGACTCATAGCTATAAACTTTCCTCTTAGATCTTCCTTCATAGTATACCACAGATTCTGGTATGTTGTATCACTATTCTCTTTTGATTCTAAGAATTTTTAAAATTTCTGCTCTGATTTCTTCTTATCACCCATTCATCATCCAAAACTGGATTGTTAAATCTCCATGTTTTTATATAGTTTTTGTTCCATTTGAAGATGAGACAACTTTATATGTAGAAAACTCTAAAGACTCCACCAAAAAACTGTTAGAAATAATAAATTAATTTTAAAAAGTGGGAGAACATAAAATCATATGAAAACTCATTATCATTTTTATGTACCAACACCAAATCCTCTGAAAATAAATTAAGAAAAAAATTCCATTTATATTAGCATGAAAAAGAATAAAATAGCAGCCGGGCCCGGTGGCACACACCTGTAATTCCGGCACTTTGGATGGCTGAGACAGGAGAATTGCAAGTTCAAAGCCAGCCTCAGCAACGGCGAGGTGCTAAGCAACACAGTGAGACCCTGTCTCTACATAAAACACAAAACAGGGCTGGGGATGTGGCTTAGTGGTCGAGTGCCCCTGAGTTCAATCCTCAGTACCAAAAAAAAAAAAAAAAAAAGAAGGAGAAGAAGAAGAAGAAGAAGAAGGAGAAAATAGCTAGATGCTGTGTAATACACTTCCAGTCCCTTGTTCAGGAGGCTGAAGCAAGACAATTGCTGAGCCTGGGGGTGTGAGACCAGACTGCAAGACCAAGACCATGTCTTTAAAAAAATAAAATAAAATACAAGTAAAGTAAGCAAAGAAATAAAAGCCTTGTATAGTGAAAACTATAAACTACAGAACATTATGAATAAACAAAATTAAGGAAAAACACAATTAAATGGGAAGACATCCTATATACATGGATCAGAAGACATAATATTGTTAAATTTCCCATACTATACTGTGGGAGGCAGGCTCTCTGGGCCCAGGAGCTGCCCCGCCCTTTCTAGATGGCGACCTGGCTGTATGCCAGAAACTTGCAGTAAACAGGTGGACAACTTAAGGAAGTGCACAGCATTGGCTGGCGGTAACGTCACTGTGCATGCTTGGCTCGTGGGCATTGCCTGCTCTGATACACGCCTGTATTCTGCTCATGCATTCCCCTCGTGCTTGATAACGCTATTCCTTCTGATTGGTTGTAACTCTGCTCTGTAATACTTCCTGCTGTATGAAAAGAGAGAGAAGGAGGCTGGGGGGAGAACAGGGGAGAACGAGGGAGAACAAAAGAGAACCAAGGAAGGCAAGAAGAGTGCTCAACAAAAATAAAGATTGCTTTCTGAGAATAACGGCGTGATTATTGTCTCCTGCCGGCGGGCAACAATACTATACAAAACTATATATAAGTTTAATACAATCCCTATCAAAATCTCTACAACATATTTTTATAGAAGTAGTGAAAATAACCCTAAAATTCATATGAAACCACAAAGCACACACATAACCAAAAAGCGGAGGGTGTAATTTTTTTTGATTTATAAAAATAAATACAAGACAGCACTGTGGCACACATCTATAATCCCAGTGTCTCAGGAGGCTGAGGCAGGAGGATTGGAGTTGAAAGTTAGCCTCAACAACCTAGTGAGGTCCTAAGCAACTCAGTGAGACCCTGTCTCTAAATAAAATGTAGAAAAGGCTAAGGATGTGCCTCAGTGGTTAAATATCCCTGGGCTCAATCCCTGGTACCAAATAAATAACTAAAACTAAAACTACAAAAATAAATAAATCTATAGTAAATAAAAGAGTATGATACCATTATAAAAACAGACATTTAAATTAATAAAACAGAATGGACAATCAATAAATAAATACTTGCCCATAAAATCAATTGAGACTTTCATAAAGTTGCCAAGAATACAGAATGTGTAAAGTCTCTTCAACAATTGGTTTTGGGAAATTGGATATTCACTCTATAAAGAATGCAATTAGAGCTGGGCACAGTGGCTCAAGCCTGTAATCCCAGCACTTAGGGAGGCCAAGACAGGAGACTTGCGAGTTCAAAGCCAGCCTCAGCAATGGCAAGGTGCTAAGCAACTCAGTGAGACCTTGTCTCTACATAAAACACAAAATAGGGCTGGGGATGTGGCTCAGTGGTCGAGTACCCCTGAGTTCTATCCCCAGTACCAAAAAAAAAAAAAATGCAATTAGACTATTAATCTTACATCATTCACAGAAAGCAACTCTAACTCAAATAAAGAGTTAAACATAAAGACCTGAATTAATGAAAGTCTGGGAAGAAAACATAGAGAAAATATTAACATTGAGTTTAGCAACAGTTTCTTGCATAGGCTTGCATATTACAGCAAAAGCACAAAACAACCAAAAGTAACAAGTGGGGCTATGTCCAACTAAATAGCTTCTGCACAGCAAATGACAATTAACTAAATGGGAAAAATATTTGCAAACTGTATATCTAATAAGGGATTAATATCCAAAATATATATAAGGAACCCCTTCAGTTCAATAGCAAAGAAAAACCAAATAACCCGACTTAACATGGGCAAAGGACTTGAATAGACATTTCTTCAAAGAAAATATACAAATGTACTAGGTGTAAGAAAAGATGCTAAACATCACTAATCATCAGGAAAATGTAAACTAAAACCACAATGAAATAGCATCTCATGCAATTATGGATATAACAAAATATAAACATTGGCAACGATATGGAGAAACTGGATGCTTTGCTCACTGTTGGTGGGAACGGAAAATGGCACAACTGCTGTGTAAAACAGTATGGCGTTTCCTTGAAAATGTAAAATAGGTTTATCATATGATACAGTAATCCTACCTCTGATATTTATCCAAAGGAATTGAAATCAGGATTTCAGATAGATATTTACATTCTCATGTTCATTTTAGCATTTTTCACACTAACCAAAATTTAGAAACAATATAACTTTCATAAACAAGTTAAGATAAAAATATCACACACACACACATAGTAATCTTATTCAGTATTTTAAACAAAAAAGGAAATCCTATTATTTTTGACAACATGGATAAACCTTGAAAACAGTATGATAAATGAAAGAACAAGCACCATTTAGATGAGGTATCTAAAGTAGCCTAAGACCTATTAAACAGTAGAGTAGCGGTTGCCAGAGACTGGGGAATAGAGGAACAGGGAGTTGCTATTTAATAAGATTCCAGTTATGCAAGATGATTAATTTGTAGTGGTCTATTTCACAACATTAAACCTACAGTTAATAATATTGTATTGTACACTTCAAAATTTGTTAAGAAGGTGAATTTTATGTTAAGTGCTCTTACTACAATAATAATTTGAAAAAGAATAACGGAAAGAACATCCAACCTCCCAAATATACATACTTACCTGACAGAATTTGACATGAATTAGAATTTATTTTTAAAAATGTAATGCAAACTTGGAGAAGGGAAAAATAATGAGGAGGAGGAGGTGGTAGAGGGAAGGAAGATGGAGAAGAGGGAAAAAAACATCTTTTAAGAAAGAGGGATAAAACCAAAAGCCTAACAGAATAATACCGTAAATCCATGTCATCTTAAAAGATAATATCCCATAATCCTGTGATGACTTGAAAGTAGCCCAGGGGTTTTTAAAAATTAAGAAACAAAGATAAATGAAGGAGCAAAATAAACCTTAAAGTTAAAACAATTGTGGAAGAGCAGAATATTTTATTAGATAGTGAAAGCAGGAAATTACTCAATGAAATCTGAAAAGTACTTGGAAATTAAATCAATGGTACGATGAGCTGATGCAGCCCATCATAGATTCTGAAATAGCTACAAAGCAGATGGCAACCACTGAGTTTAAATTCAGCAATAAACTAAAGAAGATGGTCAAAATTTAACTCCCTGTGAATGTTTCCATCAGGTTTGTGATGTAAACATTAACCAAGGTTTACTAAGGTATCCAGGATCCTGGAGAAAAAATGTTTCCTATTATACTTTTCCTTTATTGAGGAGAGGGACACTTTTTGTTAGTTTGTTTTATTCAATTGAGATTTAAATCTTTAAGTGAGCTATCTCAAGACAATTTTTCAAACACATTCATCATCTATAAGATATTTTCTTCTTAACTTTCAGTAGAAGACAGAATATATGTTGAATGGCAAATTCATCTTGCTTTTTAGAAAACAATGTCAGCCACTTGCAGCTAACAAATGTAAAAAATGCTTTTAAAATAGGATCAGAAAGCATGACATTATCTCAGGAGAACTATAAAAGTTATTGATGAAATGCAGCTAGGTTACAGATAAGTGCTATAGAATCTCAATTATTTAGAGAAACTCTTTTTACACAAACAAAAGCAGGGGAAAAAAAGATAAGAAAACACCAAAGTCTATGCTGTCAATGTAAAAAATTAAATGATAAAGAAGTTTTCCCTACATGCAAATATCTTAATACTTGCTAAGAGTTGGCCTCATTTTCACTTTTTATCTAGATACATGAAGTCAAGTATCCATGGCTTATTGGTTTCAGAGAACTGGTATGGTCAAGAGAAAATGTTATGTTTGTTTTACTTTCTCTTTTAATCCTCCCATCCTATTCTACCAATGTCTTTATTTTTCATGCCTTCTCTTTATTTTCTCCTCTACTACCCACATTCTTCTTATAATTTTTCACCTTTAAAAGAACAACTTCCCAGCTCCCATTCCTGAAAGCCACTCATTGACTAATGAATATATCACAATGCTCCTTTAATCACTGTGTCTTTTTCTCTGCAATTTTCATCAATTCTATCCATTCTTCTGCTCTTGACTTAGACTTTCCTCAAAATTTAAGCACTCCTTGGTATCTACACTTGTCTCTAGGTGTTTGGTAACAGTTTTTCAAATAGCAAGCAATTTGAATTTTGCAAGAAAGTGTTTTCAGAATGCATTAAGTAAAGAGGGGAATTTTCTGGATCTCTAGTCTTTTTTCAATGATCTGTATTTACTTATATTTCTCATTTTATTAATTCTCCCCAAACACAAAACAGACTCAATTGACAATTTCCTAATGGTGTTTTACTAAATACCTTGGTACAGGACAATTTGAATAAGGTCTATTTTTTTTTTTTCATGAAACTTTTGTCAGTGAGGGAACATTTCTTTAATGTAACTGATAAGCATTTTGGAAGATACGTAGACTCTGGTAAGAAAAGAAGATCCAAAACATACTTCCTCACTAAAAATAATAAGCATTTCATCCTTTTTAAATGATTCAATCCATGTTTGTTACTCTAGAAGACAGTATTCAATTAATCATAAAAAACATTGATAGTGGTTGGACAGGAATCAGCTAACTCCTTTAAAAATAAAACAAGTATAGCACATTAGGTACAAAATGTTCTAACAACTGGAATGCTTTGATGTGAATATATAATCTTGGTCTCAAAACTTTTCAAATGATGTTCATAATCAAGCACGTATTACTTGATAACAGCCAGTATACTAAAAGAGAATAAGAAGAACAAAAAATACTCCCAGAAATGATAGGGACAAAATTTTCTGAGCAACTCGAGTCAGGCATAAATGAATGCCTATTCATAAAGTGTGACTTCTTTAAGAAATGCTACAGCTATACAATGTGGTTGTCCTGTTACTCATACTAATGAGCCTGACTCAAGAATTATTAGAGAGAAAAGTCATCTAGTATAACTGTGATTCCAACACTAGGACTTCTAGGATATAAGGAATCCATGTGATAGTGAACCTCCTCAAACTAGACCACTGAATTTTAAAAGCCTAATGGAAAATGAACAGTTTCTATGAAATACTTTCATTGTGCACTTTGTACTGTGTTGCCCTAAAAACTATATATGGGGAAATAGCTTAATATATATGTGGTCAAAGAAGAAATTAAGCTGATATTAAAAAATACTTCAAAGGAGTCACGCTCCTAATACATTACTGAGTTGAAGTTGATAAAGGCTTCTGAATTCCTTGAGATGTGAGGAAGAAATCTCAATCAAAAAATATGCTGTATAGACACAGAAAATGTCCCTTATATTTAAGCTAGATGTCCCAAGATGTCTCAGATGGCTCAAAATTTGACCTTGCTCAGCCATCTAATGTTCTGTTGCAGGTGGTTCTGTACTAGTCGCTGGGAATATATAGATTTTCACTAAAATTTACAAGGAAAAGACTGCATTTACCTCAGTTGAGCTTAACTTGTGAACAGGAAATTTTCTAGACTATTTTCTTATCTTTAAGGTCATGGTCCTTTAAAAGTGGTGGAGCAGATTACCAAGGATGCTTTTAAGCAGATGCTTAGGGAAAACTGATCTATTAAAATTTACCAGGTTTCTCATCACTCACATATCTCCATATTCAAATTCATTCAATTCAATGTAATATGTTAGTAAGGTTGAAACTTACAAACTGTAAATCAGATATGCAAAAAAATGTTTTCTTATTAAAACTGAATATGACTTTGCTCTCAAGCTCCTCATCCACCTAGACTGGTTAACTTAGACTATTCCTCTCCTGTCTCCCCAGTCCAATCCAGTCATGCTTCAGCCATATTCAGGTAGTGTTTTTTCAGATAATTCCATATTAATGTTTAGTTACTTCTTGGAAAATAGTCTTTCAGGGTTTCTTCAATTTTATTCTAGTTTGGCCCTTTAATTGGGAAAGGATCTGAATTTGGGGAAGGCTGAAATGAAAGGTTTTGCCCCAGTTTCAGGGAAAGAACATGGGCACTTCCTGATCTCATCCAGGTGTTCTGCTTGATCAAGGGCTGACCACTGACTAGCCTCCTGCTCTGGTATCTGCTGAGACAAAGACTGGTCCTTCCTGGGCCCTGGTTTTGTGCTTCTGCTTATTGCTAATGAAGACTGACCAAACCCAGAGTCTTGAAAAAGTCCCCATGCTCTGCAATTTACTTTTTTTCTCTCTTTGTGGAAAAAATTTAAAAGATGTACAATTTACACAATGTTTTCCAGAAAAAAGAAAAGTACGGAACATTCTCAGATTTGCATGATGTTAGTTTTAACCTGATACAAGCCCAAAGACAGCACAGAAACAAAAGAAGGAACTAAATAAGACCTCTCAGATAATTCCATCTTCCAATTCATCTTAGTATTAATGTCAATGGATTGTCTTCTCTCATTCAAGTTTTTATTTTCCCAGTTCTAATTATGACAGATGTTTGTTATGGAATCTTGGGTCTTTTGTTAGAAGGCTCTGGGTCCTATTTAAATCTTTTATTTTAGCAGCAAGTCCCTCTGTTTAATTTAGCTTGTGAGTCTTGGCCTACTTTTGTGGACTTTGGTTCCAATGGCAATTTAATTTTCAAAGCCTTTGCCATGTTAGTTTGATCTGCTTGTTTTATCTGGCACTGCTAGAGCTCCCATTGAGCCCTGTTGATGACACATGAGAGAACAGAAAGCATTTCCCAGGCCATTAATAGTCTGTCTGTGTGTATTGGGAAGTCTGGGTCCTGACAGATTAGGATATATTACCAGGAGCCTCAGGAATTCCAAACTTTGCTGTAGGACTGTGGAGGAAGACTCTTGTTCTTTAGTTCTTGTAAACTGGACAGTATCTCTACCACCTAGCCATAAGTTAAAACCTAAGGGGGAAAAACAGGAAGACAATAAGAGTATTGCCAAATGTTCTAAACCCTTGCCTTCTCCTATTCCTATATAGCTCCGCCATCTTGTAAAAGGAAAGGCTATCCACTTCTCTTTCCTGTCTGTCAGAAATTAGGATCATATTTTACCTTTTTTCTTGGAATATTTTATAGATAAAGAGGTAAAAATGCCCCCCAAAATGAGATTTGTCTCTTTATTTTTATCTTATTAAGATTTAAAATGATATTGTTTTATATTTTCTTTATTTCACCCAAACCTCATTTTCACAAACCAAAAGGTTTAGAGCATATCAGTGCTTAAATCTTAGAAGATTTTTGAAAAGCAGAGCCAAACACTGAGTTTCTAATTCTGATCTGCTATCCACCTTGTCCTAAAGTGATAAAAAAAAATTATTGTAATGGATCCAAAGCAGGCTGACAACTAGGAATAATTAGTAGGTTCCTGGAAATGAAAATATTTTAGTTTAATACATTACCATTATAGGTGACATACTAATGGGTCTTGGAATATTATTCATTCATCTTTTTTATGGAAATGTGTGAGACAAACAAGAATAGAGACTGCATTTAAACTTTATTTATTTATTTTGGCTTTTGGTTGTTTTCTGTTGCCCAGGCTGCTATTTAACTTCTGGGCTCAAGTCATCCTCCTGCCTCAGCTTCCCCTGTGCTGGCATGAGTCACCACGCCTATAAACCTCATTTATTTTTATGAAACAAACTAGACATCAAAAACTTTAAAATTGGATTCATTTCTAAAGTGACCCTGGAGGATCCTGAGCATGGAGGTTTTGTTTTACTCTACATTCTTCCCAGGATAAAATGATAATGGAAGCATGTCTTCTAGAGGAGGGATTGACAAACTTTCTGAAAAAGACCAGATAGTAAATATCTTAGAAAAATGAGCCATACTCTGTTGCAGCTACCCAACTCTGCCTTTGCAGCATACATATAGCCATAAACCATCAGTAAATAAATGGCCATATTTGTGTTCCAATAAAACTTTATTTATGACACTGAAATCTGAGTTTTACATAATCCCACATAACATGAGAAGTTTCCACTTTTACCAACCATTTAGAAGTATAAAAGCTAATCTTAATTCATAGGCAGCACAAAAATAGATGATAGACTAAATTTAACATACAGGCCCAAATTTGCAAACACTTTGTGTAGAACAGTGACACCCTGCCTTTGCTATGGCTTCCAAGAACCTCTAAGACTGTATTTCAAAGGAAGTCATATATCTTTATGAGTGGTCTACCTAAGATTTTTTACCCTGTTAGTATATAAAGAGGTATATACAAATCCCCATCCCCCCACATACACATCTCTTGTCTGTTAAACTGTTTTGTTAACGGGTAAGAATAGTGCATATGACAAAGGACACTGAAATTCAATTGCAATGATAAAATCCTTACTTATCACTCATACACTATCTAATGGTTCTTTCTTTGTAATGTCCTTAAGTACTGATCTCTGGAATTTAGTCACCTAGAAATAGACAGCAAAAAAAAAAAAAAATAGATTTTAATTAAAAAAACAGCTGTTCAAGTCCTTTTAAAGTTGTAGAGATCTCAATATAACTTTGATGTCCTGCAGTTTACTTCTTCCTTGAGCAGTATATCTTTCTCTTCAGTGAAATCCACCAGAAACTCTTAAATCAATTTTATAATATAATTCTCAGATTTATACTTATTTAATTATAATTGGTAAGCTATCTAGTGACTACCATGTGCAAGATGCAGGTTTTCTGATTCAAAGAGGAATAATTTATACTAAAGAGGAATAGTTTATACTAAAGTGTGCCAAACAAATTATTTTTTATATAATTCCTTGAATACACAAACAGAATATACACACTCAGAAATACATAGACACAAAATCAATTCAGATATAATAGAAAACAGAAATAGGACTTAAAATGTGGAGGAGTTATTAGGGAAATAATGCCTATGCATAACTATAAAGAATTTTTCCAAATCAACTAGTAGAAAGGGCATTTTAGAAACAGGAAATCAAATATCCCAGGTGTTGGGAATGGGGCAGCCTGATGTCCTCAGGAACTACTGAGGTGATATCATGGGTGGATGTAAGTATGCTAGTATGGTTTTCAATATGCTCAAATTGAAATGCCTAACTCCCATCAAAATGTTAGTAAACAAGTTTAAAAAATAGTTTCAAAAACATTCAGGAAAAATGTCCCCTCTCCCTTCAGATCAAAAATAGCATTGACATCTTAGGGTAGATATTAAGAGAGTCAGAAAACCTTACTCTTTAAGTGAAAGACATGCTGCATTTTAGTACAAGAAATGTAAGCCCTAATAAGGACCCAAGTAGGAAGTAAAATTTAAAATGTCAGTGACATTCAGTGGGCTTCCAGATTTCCACAGAAGGTATTAAATTAGCTTAAGCACTAGAAGAGAATTCAAGAATTAGACATTGCAAATAGTATATGCTCAGACTTCAAAAGTTATTTCACCCAAGATGTAAAATCTGTTTGCGGTAATTTCAAACAGCAAATAGGATGATGTGTCGCCTCAAATGGGAAAAAATAATAGCAATATTGGAAGAAAAGAAAAAAAATCAGTTTCTCTAGAAGATAATTTTCTTCAAACATCACAGTGTAATAGAAAGCATGGTCTTTTCAGTAAGACAAACCTGGACTGGACTCCCAACTCCTTATCTCATTAAACATGACAAGCAAGTAACATAGTATTTATTCTCTCAGAGCTTTAGTTTTCATATGTGTAAAAATGTCTCTTTAATTAATCTGTACAAAGCAAATGGGGTTATGTTTATAAAATAACACAGTAAGTGATTAATAATTGGCATTTATTTCTGTTTCAATCACTGAAAGCACCTACCCAGGAAATGCAATGCAACCAGATCTCGAAAAGACCTCAGATTCTTCCTATATTTTTATGGGACTGTTTTTCTCCTTCTGGTTATGGGGTATGAACTGAAAATGGAGTGTATACTCAGCTCATTAGAAATGTCTGTATTAGCAATTATAATACACAATACATGAATGTTCTGAAATATCACATTTAATCCAATAAAGATACATAATTATTATTTATCAAAAATTAAATACTTAGATGTTTTAATGGTAGAGAATTGCTTAGAAAACTTTGCAACACTCCCTTACAGTCCAAGATTCCACAATGTACCCACGACAGAAAATGAGGCAACCTTTCACATTTTTTCCTCACAGTTATGCCTTTGCTACATCTCAGGCTTTGTTGCATCAAAGATGAATAGGTCAAGGGCCTGGCAACACAACTCAGATTGATGGTCTGCCCCGGGGCAGAAGTCTGACTTGTCAGAGACAATGATTTCAACCTTAGTTTCCAGATCAAACCCAAGACTCAATGTCTTGGTTTTAAAAAGATCAATAGTATCTTGGAGGGAGGAAGAGAAACATCTTGCTCTGAAGATTTCTCCTCCTCCCCTCTGGAGTTATTGTATTTTCATCTTGTGTATATTTTCCAGTTGCTGGACTGTTTGCACAAAATGCAAAATAGGTAAGTGGAAGTGTTCACCTCTAGGAGTCCTTCCCAGGGAGGCAGTCTCTGAAACAAGTTGTCTGTGGTTGAGGAAAAGATTATTAAAATAAATTGATCACTATTTCTTTGCAGGGGGCATATCCCTCCTTAGCAAAAAACAGCATTGTGTAAGGACTCATAGGAGGATGAGTTTCATGGTCATGATGCCTGGAGAGATCCTAAGAGTCACATGTATTTCACTTTCAGCAAAGGTCAGATGCCTGCTTCATTCATGCCTCAAAGAACTTCCAAAAACATGGGTAAAAATACAACAGTCAAGAATTAGTGAATCTAGTGGTATATAATGCTTCCAGGTAAACTTAGAGAGTATTATCATCAGACACTAGTAGAAAAAGCTTTTGTTCACTTACCAGCTTCCAACCTAAATTGCCTTGGCCAAATCAACTAAAAGCTGAAGTATAAGTTTCTTCACCCATGAAACAGGTACTATGTTCCCACAAACTTAATACAAACTCAAACTATAAGAAATATTCATGATTGACACTAATTCATTCAATGTGAAAGACTGTAAATAGAAAACAAAAGTGTATACCAACTAGTAGGAAACCTTTGTCTTTTCATTTTATGTTAATATGCATACAAGTTATGCTAAATCAAGATGTTAAGTTGCAAAGGAGTGTGTGAATTCTTCATTAGAAAAAATCAGGTACATTTTTTTTCATTCTTGAGCTTTTTCTTGGAAAATCATTACTTTTACCCATATCCATCAGTACTTCATGGTCAGTAGAAGGCATTTCTCACCATAGTTTGAGTAAAACAATGGAAAACTAATGAACTAAAGTGCTATCTCCTTGAATTGCTATGCTCCTAAAGAGTTACGTTCACATGATAATAAAACTTATATAAGAGGGATAAGAAAATCATTCATTATTTAGACCTTCCATAAGTGATTTTATCTCTTTATAATCTATTGAAAACATTAAAGCTTTTGAAGTTCTTCGGTGGATGTAAATTTACTAAATACATGAAGAATCAAGTGAATTACCAGAAAGGTCCAGAGACATTCCATAATATTTCACATTCTTGGTAAGTGATAAAAGGGCAGCCCTCCTGATAGTTCAATGAAATTAATAGCATCATGAGTCTGCAAAAGTAGTCAAGTGGTCAATCAATATTTTCCAGGTATTTGTTATATACCTGGTATATTATGTGAGATATGGAATGAATAAAATATTAGTACTTGTTAACAAAACATTTAGGCTTCAGAGTTCAGAGAAATATCTAGCATGTTTTTACATTAAGGCAAAACCTAAAGAGGTGATGATTTTGATGACTACTATGTCATCAAAGTAGAATGCATATCAGGAAATATTTATGCACACCTACAATAAAAAATATAGGCCAGTAGAGCCAACTCCCTTACCCATGCCGATGCAAGGAACTGTTTGATGATCAACTAAACCTTATTTTTCCAAAAAATAGCCAAAAGGGGCTATTGTGACCTTGCCAAATTTTCTTGGTTGAATAATTGGTACCATCCACCATCCTTTTGGATGAAAACCCCAGGGTACTTGGTTGAAGAGGGAAGAGAATTCTGATCCAGCAGCTTCCTACCATGACTCATACTAATGCTGATTAAGCAAATTAAAGGAAATGGTCCTTACTGCCTGACACAAGAAACAAAACCTAGACTCCTGCCGCCATGCCTGATTAATTAGATTTACTCACCATGAGCACTGAGCATGAGTCACTAGTGTGGAAGCCTCCTCTGCACAGTTTAATTATATCCTAGTTCATTTGAAACCAGAGTGTGCTACCAAGATAACTGGAAGAAAAAGAGATGCCAGGAAATAATTCTTGTGCTGGGAAAGACAAAGAATGATTATTATGACCTACATGCCCTTCAGGATCATAAAAACACTTTCAAAATAAAAGACGGCATATAAAACCCTTGATGAAAGAATGTAGAGGAGACTTAATAAAAGTACTAGAGGAAGGAGGTTTGCTTTAATGAGAGACTATTAGCTGAAAGGCATATGCCTTCAGGTTTCCCTACCAAATGGGGATAGCTATATGTAATATACTGCCACAGTCAGAATAATAGAACTTTGTCCATTTTCCCTTTGCATTTTAAGAGCCACTGTCAAACACACCTGAACTGGGCTTGTTAGTTTTTAATTTGCCTTAGACACCATCTGCTATCTTGCCCAATTTAAAGACCTGCTAAATCACAAGCATGGTTTTCCAATTAGCTGGGATGCTGGATCAGATTCAAGTCACCCCCCAAAAAATCAATTTCACAACTGCCAAAGCCAATTGCTAAGGGCAAGGAGAATCCCTATGATTTAAAAATTTTATAGCGTTTGTAAACCCTAGAAAGTTTATAGCTTCTTTAATTGGTCAACCTATACAGAAAGTACTCTTTCCTAACCTAAAAATGACACAGGGAGCAGTTTTTCCTCTAAAATACAATTTGAAACTTTGTTGGATCAGTTTAGCCAAGGTACATATTTTTAAAATGCTAACTGACTGACAATATCTTAAATATTAGCAAATAGCTGAGAACCAGTGCATATCATGTTAGCTTTAACATGAATCAAATATTCTTCCACATAAGATACTGTAATTAAATTTTATTCATGTTTACTGTTATATTTACATAGACTATAATATCTATAGTATATTAGTGTATTTTTATATTTTAATTATATTGAACTTGATCAATTTATTCAGATTCAAGGTTTTCAAAGTGTTTCAGTGTTAGAAAAGTAGAATAAAACTTGCACATCAAAATTTGTGTTTAGTGATATTATCAGTAATCTAACTTTTACCTACCAGGAAATTCACTTTTTCCCCCTTACTCCTTGATTCTTAGTGTTTTCCCCAAACTTGAAAGTTTATCTTGCCCACTACCACAACTTTCATTTTGATCCATAGAAGCCCTATTTAATTTCAATGCTTAATTTAAATTTTTTAAAAATGTATTTTTATAAAAAATGATTTTCGATATACTACCGTAGTTTTCTCCATTATCCATAACCATTTGAAAAGGAAGTAACAAATCTGTATTATTCAATCTACTGCTTTTGAGACTCAACCTCAAATGATATGTAATAGTTAACATCACCCCAGGGCCTTGGTACCTAATGGATGGTTATTGGAACAACGAAATCTGAGATGTCAATGAATTAATGGGTAAAACCAAATGAAAGAGCCCTTAAAGTTCATATGATGCTTGCCAAGCTCCCTATGGGGTTATTCTGTGAAGAGTTAGTATCATAAAATATAGAATACTTGAAATGGGAATAAATCCTATAATACATCACTGCCATCACCTTCAACCTAACTTACTCTAATTAAGTCTATGAATAGATATTACAGATCTTTTATGATCAAATTCAAATCACCATGTATTTTCAGAAATACAACTATATAAAATCATCACAGTCATTAAAAGAATATACAATCATATGATGAATTATGAAAAAAAATTGTTTAATGTATCTTTTCCAAAACATGGCACATCTTGATTATACACAGGACTGGGACTGCAAACTTCCAGTGAGTCAACTTGCAAAGCAATACTCTTTTATAACTGTAATTTTCCTTTTTCAAAATGTTATCTAATTATCATTTTGGATTTCCCTCTTGAACTGCTTTATACTTCACTCAAGAAAAGCAGTGTAGCTGGGCACAATGTCACACATTTTTAATTGCAGCAGCTTGGGAGGCTGAGGCAGGAGGATCACAAGTTCAAAGCCAGCCTCAGCAATTTAGCAAGGCCCTAAGCAACTTAGTAAGACCCTGTCTCAAAAATTTAAAAAAAGGAATAAAAATAAAAAGGACTGGGGATGTAGTTCAGGCATAAGAGCCCCTGGGTTCAATCCCAAGTACCAAAAAAAAAAAAAAAAAAGTAAAAAGAAAGGAAAGAAAAGCAGGATAGTTGTACTTGAATCACAGATATTTCCTTAGCTAACCATTGTCTATATTATCTAATCTCATCAACTGTACCATTAAAATAATGATCCTTAATATCATGGTTGATATTTTATTATCCAATTCACTTGTGTTAAAATAATTTGACATCCTTAATTGTTTGTAAAATAATTTTTGCTGTGTTTCTGCTGTCCTCCTGAACAGAAGATATGTGAAATCAAAGACCTGAGGAAGCTGAAAGAAAGATAGGTGACAACATATCAAATGGGACAGAAGGAGTAGATTGTCCCACGTGATGGTTAATTTCACGCGTCAACATGATTGGGGAGAGGGATGCCCAAATAACTCGCAAAACATAATTTCTGAGTATGTCTATGAGGATGTTTCTGGATGAGATTAGCATTTGAATTAGTAAACAGAATAAAGAAGCTCTGCTCAGTCCATTGAGTGGACAAATAGAACAATAAAACAGAAAAGGGCAAATTTCTTGACTTTTGCTGGAAAACATCAGACTTCTACCCTCAGATATCACAATTTCTGTTTTTCTGACCTTCACACTTGAACCAGGACTTTGGCCAGCTCCAGGCATTTGAACTTGAATTGGAACTATACAGTTTCAACTTAAAAATGACAAGTTACAAGATAGCAGAAGACATTTCTTCCTCTAAAATAAAATTTTAAAAAATGGTTGGATAGGTACGTATTTTTTAAATGCTGATTAAGAATATTGTCAAAAATAACAAACAATAGCTGAGACTTGGCTGTCTAGTACTTGGGTATTAACATAAGCCTCTAGGGCCACAGTGTGCTGATGGCAGAAAGTGAAACTTTTTATCTTCCTGAATCAAGTGAGTCAATCCTTCAGAATAAATCATTTTGTATATGTCTACATCTATGCCTATATCATAATGGCTCTGTTTCTCAGGGGATCCAGATAAATACATCCTGTAGAGGTGAATAGGCAGAAAAGACTCAAACACCATTTACCCCAATAACAAAGACAGTACCAAAGGGTTGCCTGCTCTGACTTGTCTTTTAGAAAATGAAAACTAGATATAATTCCTTTTGGTTTCAATCAGATCTATTTTGAACCTTTGTAACAATTAGAGTCCAACCCAACATCTCTTTTGGGAGTGTTCGTCAGAATTCTCATAACTGTGATTTCAAAGAAAGAGGAACTCCAGGTCCCTGCTATCTGGTATTATGACAGATGACATCATTTAAGCTCTGTAATGAACCATGAGTTCTGAAACAAATGGGTGGTTTGATTTCCTTTACTGAGAATGTTTTTTATCCCAGGTTCATCAGGCTTACTCTATAAGTACAAACTAATCCTTCATTATTTAGAAAAAGAATGACTATTCAGAGACAACACCTCCACACAGACCTTTTATAGACTGGTTTTTAACATTACAGCTTGGTTTTCCTAAACATTTTCAGAGAAGAAGAGGAAGAAAGGAAAAAAAGAGGAAAAGGAAGGAGAAGAAAGAGGAAGGAAGGAAGGAAGGAAGGAAGGAAGGAAGGAAGGAAGGGAGGGAGGGAGGGAGGGAGAGAGGGAGGGGGAGGAAGGGAGGGAGGGGAGGGAGGAGAAGAGAAAAAATTCAATGTCTTTAAGTACACAGTTACTCCAGGTGTAGGGAAAATCTTCATGTAGTAATTAGAAAAAGTATAAATACTAGAGATATTTACAAAATATTTAAAATAATGAAAGAGCCATGAAACTTATTGCTTTTGGAGGCAACTTTTAATGGCACTGAGCAAGTTCCAGAATAATTGAAGGAAATAAGCCATGTAACCTTGTATTGTATCTTCATACCATTCATTAAAGAAATCAGTTCTAGAATCTCACTCAGTGTCAAGGAATCGTGATGTTTCTAATAAAGTTGTAGCTTACTGCCTACTAGCAGTACTCATGAAATACAAAATCCAAATGAACTACTTCTAATGCTATGCTGGTATAAAATCATGATTTTAGGTGTCTAAATTTGCTAAGGAGATGCATAACAAAATTTGAGGAAAGTGGCTTTTGTTCTTATGTTTTCCTTGCAAAATCAAATAGTTAAACAATGGATAAATGATAGATAATCCTTCCACATTATTTATCAATATCTTATATTACCAGTCTATCACCCTTTCTAAAAATTGGGCTTATTAAGCTAATTTTATTTTATTTTTCGCTGAGATATTTTCATTGCCACTTTTTGTTATAACAGACAATAGTCATGTCTCCCTTTCATGTTTTTCCCTCCTTAACTTAATAGTTCATTAAAATCCATGCCGCTACTATATAATAGCTTAGTTGTACAAAATATATAGAAGTGAATTACACCCAGAATGTTATTGCAAAATAGGAATGAATATCTAAAAATTATGGTGCAGAACATGAGGCATGGAGTTAGAAACCTGAAGCAAAAAGGATGACTGTAAAAGGAAAGTGTAGTCAGTCATAAGAAGGAGGAGGTGATTCCCTTGGAAAATTGTCCTTGTCTGATCGAGGAGGAATCTTTAGAGAAACTGCAAAGTCCTTTTCACTTGCCTTTCCTTATGTCCATCTCAATTTGCTTGTGCCCACATGTAGCCTCAGGATAGTAACTTACATTCAAATATATACAATGCCCCCCTTTTTATAATTTATTGGGACTCACCTCAGTCCCAATGATGTTCCCATTAGGAACTCACCTGAGTTCCTAATGATGAAAGTTCCAAATGAGAATTTGGAAAGCTTTAACTAATACAATGTGGAGGTGTATGCCTACAGTTCCCGCACTCAGGAGACTGAGGACAGAGTGCAGGACTTCTAAACCAGCCTGGACCACAAAATGAGACCTCCTCTCAAAAATAAATAATTAATAGTAATAATAGCTAAATCTATTATCAAACTCATCTTCCCTTTGAGGATAGTTGTACATCAATAGAAGATAATATTTAATCTTATAGCTGCCTATGGATGGGTTTTATGCAATAATCAAAAGCTAGAAAGAGAATGCTTGGGAAAAGAGAGCCCCTAAGCTTTCAGAAGTATTTGTTTCACAAACATGAATTCAAGCACAAAATTTAAAAAACAAAATTTCAAAATGGAAAACTTACTGTGATTCAGGCAGTTTTGTGACAGATACAAAGGTCCTAAGCAGTAGAATGCATTTCTGTGTTCCTCTTTAAAACAGAAAACAACACTGGATCTGATATTAAACTTGTGTGTTTGTTTCCTCATGTGCAAAACAGAGGTAATATTATTACCTAAATGACACATTTGTTTTAAGGATTTGCTGAATGGATCCATGTAGGTCATTTGTTCTGGCACATAGTAAGAAATACTTAATAAATTATATAAAAGGAGAGGAAGGGAGAAGACACCAGCAGGAGGGAGAGAAATGAGGGGAGCAGGTTACCTGTAATTCTGCCAGGTAAAAGTGAGACCTTTAATGCCTCCACAAGATCTGAGTATGCCCCACTCCTGAGCAATGTGCTCTCCTGCCTCAATTCTGATTCCAGTGATCCTCACTCCCAGCTGTATACTAGAATAATAGGGGAAGCTTTCAAAACCTGGAGCCAAGACTACTCAAGTGACCAGTTAAATCAGAAACATTGGGAATGTAACCCAGGCAGCAGGAGGTTGTAAATCTCTGCAGGTCTTTCCATTATAAGCTAAGGAACAGAAAAATTGCTTTTCCTTTCCTCAGTTCCATATTCTTAACCATCACCAGCTGAGCATTTATTAGCTCTGATATAAAAAGTATTTAAAGCCCAGTAAATCTAAAACACGCTGAAATACTTTTTAAATGAGCACATTCTTTTAGCAAAGGTGAAGAGGATATATTCTAACATATAACTTAACACTAAAAGTTAATGTTCTGCATGCTAGGATTATTTTTAAAAAGAAGGTCAAGTTACCCTGTAACACATTGACTCACAAATAAAAATTTCCTGCTCTACTTACAGAATATATAATATGATGTGGATCCCAGTGTCAGTCTAATCTTTGAGGTTTATATGCATGGACACAATAAGAAGTTTCAAAGCTTATAACTACAGGGATTTTTCCTAATGCCATATCAATACAGTCTTGCTCTGGATCACTTAAATGCTTAAATGAAAAGTGGCTGTTTATAGAAAAATTGTATGTCATAAAATGTACTTATGAAATTACACCACCAAGCAAGGGTTCTCAGAGCCTCCTCTCAAACATGCTATATGCAAATTTTTGTTTTACTTGATGCTGATTTCCATAAATTGTATTTCTCTCATCAATTAGAGAAAGGCATATAGATCTAACTTTGAAAGGATGATTTAAAAAAGAAAAGAGAAAAAACCCACCTGAGCATGAAAGAAAAAAGATTTATGTTTTCTTATCACAATGGGAAAATGGTTACAATTATGAACAAGCCCTTTAAGGTAATAAATGAATTTTTCATAAGATGTTATTTTTTACTAGCTCTTATAATAATTTTCTCCTTTTTGTATTCTCCAACTTGCCAATAACATCATTTTAGCATTCTTATGCAACAAGCCATGCTCCACTATGTGGCCTAATATTTCACTTTAATATCCATTCATTTTCAACAGCTCCAGCTCTCCAAGGCCTTACAGAAGCACTCTGTCTCTGGTGAGATGTCAGGTTAAGTGTGATGTATTATTCAGCTTGGTAAAGGAGGTGTAACCACTCGGTGGCAATCATGGGAATCATGAGGAAAAAGTGTACAAACATCTGGGACCCAAAAGTCATTTCGCGGGCTAATAGTGTCTGGGCTTTACTAATGAATCTTATTTAAAGTACAGGACACTATTTATACATTTTCTAAAAACCTATATAACACAACTAAAAAGATATTCTATTTCAATTACAGTACTGTACATAGTCCAGAAAGCAATGCTCCCGGTGTGACCTACTCAGACTTTTGAAGCTGATTTCACAGAGGGACAAGGAGTACCTATGATGACACAAATCCCAAAGTGTTCTGTTGTCACAGTCAACATGCTCAGGATTTATCCCGACAGGTGGGGGGTAAATGTCAAGATTGTCATCCCCACATACAAACAAGGGAGAAGGGTAGAGGAGCTAAAAACACAGGCTGCAGACTCAGTGTGCCTGAGTCTAAATCTTACAGGTAAACGCCTTATGTTTCCTATGCCTCAAGGTATAGAGTACAATAGGGTAGACTGCACTGTTGCTCAAAATATTTGCCATTACATCCTGGAGGGAAAATTATACTCTCCTGACTCATTGTCTTTAGGTTTGGAGATTTGTCTTATTTTATCTGATGATGGTGTGAGTCAAAGTGGCATGTTCTCCTTAAAAGCAATCATGTTGTGAGCCATGTCATAGTCCCACTGTGATCTCTCTTGCTTCTGCCACAGGCTCAGAATGTCCTGAATGAAAGTCTTTCCCTCTACCTGGTCCCCTGGAGCAAGACTGCAATTCACCCTGACAGACAGCATTTTCAAGAAATAAACTTCTATGTACTTAAGGTCCTACAATGTGGATAATAACAACACTCTAAAAAGTAGATTGCATGAACATTAAATGAGACAGTAAGTTATGATAAAGTAATTGCCTCAGGGAAAGCATTCTGTGTTAGCCACTGTCATTTTTGACATTACAAATATATATATATATATATATATGTATATATATATGTCAAAAGAAGATGTAATGATAATTGTATCTGTCCTTTACAAATATGATACTTTTATTCTTCATTCACAAAATGTTAGGGCTTTGGATTGTTTAGGCCAATTCACACAGGAGAATTACTAACTTTGTTATATTAATTCACTGATTAAGTCATCTTTGGGGTTCAGTAGGATTGCCAGATTGAGCAAATTAAAACATAGGACAACCCAGTTACATTTTCATATAAAAATGAACATTTTTTCATAAATTATGCTTGATGACATATTTAGCATGTGCATTTACCAAAACAAAAAAATCTATTCATTATCACAACTGGGTGACGTGTATTATATGGTAACCATAAACTAGACACATCTGCAGTCCTAATCTAATAGTCACAATATGACCTCTTTCCCTTCTTTTCATTAACTTTGCAGATCTGGAAGACTGTAAGAAAACCATTTGAAACCACAGACACATTACATTGTAAAAAATTTAGTTATGTCAGTATGGTAGAAGAATAGTAAGATAAATCTCAGTACTTCCATTTTCTCATTAGTAAAGTTGGAAAGTTATGAAAGTTCTTATAAAGCTCTCTAAATTCTAGAATGTACAATCACACCCAATAAGTCTTAGATCATTAAGACCTCTTCTCTTTCTAAGTTTATTTTAATTAAGGAGTGCTTATGTGGGCTTCTCTGTGACAGTCTTCATTCTAGGCACTTTATAAATATTAACTAATTTCAACCTCATAATAGCTCTACATGGTAGATACTACTAGTTTCTCTCTTTTGCAGATGAAAAAACTGAGTCCAGAGAAGTTATTTGTCCAGGATCACACAACACAAATGGGAACTCCAGAATTTAAATCCAAGTAATCTGGCTTTATCATCTCTGCAGGAAAATGTGACATCCCTTTACTTAAGTATACAACTAGATTAATTAATAATAAGGGAAAACCTTCAAGAATAAATTAGATGGAAGAATGGGTAAACTCTAGTTTGAATAACTGAACCTTTAGTATAATTTAGTGACTTTGATGACAAAGAATTGCCTGGAGTTAGGCTCTGGTTTGGACATAACATAAAAGCTGACAGATGAACATTTCAATCCATTTAGGGTGGAAACTCATCATTTGGGCCAATTCCTCCTCAGAGTTAAAAGATTTTGATTAAATCCCTTAGAAGCCTTGAAATTTTGTGCAAGAATATCACATAGCAATTACAGTAAAACATGAGATGGTGGTAAAAGTGAGTTTTTTAAAATTCTGAGGGGGTCATCTAATGAGTGAGAGTCAGTACCCATCTTTAATTGCATCTGGGCCATGAGTAATGGGAAAAGTGGCCACTAGTGAATAGTTTTGTTTTCTGCCTATAACAATGAAAACAGTAAGTGGGGACATTAAACAAAAATGCCTAGTTATGCTGACCCTCAAAAGGCCAAATTAAGAATATAGTAAATCATCCTAGCCAGGTGCAGTGGTATGCACCCATAATCCCAGTAGTTTGGGAGGCTTGGGCAGGAGGACTTGGAGTTCAAAGCCAGCCTCAGCAACATAGCAAGGCTCTAAGCAACAATAGCAGACCCTGTCTCAAAATAAACCATAAAACGGGCTGGGAATGGGTTCACTGGTTAAATGCTCCTTGGTTCAATCCCTCATACAGGAAGGAAGAAAGAAAAGAGGAAGGAAGGAAGGAAGAAAGAAGGAAGGAAGGAAGGAAGGAAGGGAGGGAGGGAGGGAAAAGGAAAGGAAGAAAGAAAGAAAAGGGAAGGAAGGAAGAGAGAGAGGGAATGAAGGAAGGAAGGAAGGAAGGAAGGAAGAGAGGGAGGGAGGGAGGGAGGGAGAGAAGAAACACAGGAAGGAAGGTAAGTAGATCATGACATAACATGCATACAAAAATGAAGACATGTTTAGGAAATTGAAACTAGATTATGTTAGTAAGGGGGATAAAAACACCACTGTAATGATTAAATGTTCGTGATGATGGTAACGAGGGTTAGCTTTAAGTTCATTGGTATTAACTTGAAAATGTCACTAACTCTAAATTTCTCATGAACTCGTCTCATAGGCTAGGTTTTATTCTCCAAGGAGATGCACATGGATTGTTGAGCCCTATGGGTTCACAGAAATTCTGCAAAGTGTCTGCAACCCATGTATTCATCAAAGATTTTCTTTCTTCTGAATACATTATTTCAGGCACGTTGTTAAATATACTTGTCAAGTTCATTTGCATATTGCTGTGATTAATAAAACAAAAAGGTAAAATATTTACGGAGTTTTGGAAAGTTATTTTTATTTTAGTTTTTCTCCCCCTTCAAACCATGGATATTTACTAATGTAGAGATTTGACAATTCTTCTACTGAAAACAAAATTAAAAAAAAAAAAAACCTGAGAAGCAAGTCTCCAAAGTACTAGATATTAAAGTTCTTTTCTACATAGTTTGTTTTGAAAGACTTCAAGTAAGACTTTTATTCAAAGATATTTCCTAATTCAGGTGTATGAAATTTCACCATCAGAGAGTTGTTTGTTGCATTAATTAAACTCTGACATTTTGGAGAGCAATTAGATTTAAGGGGCTGCTCATTTTCTTTAGATGGTCAAACATGCATATTAAAAAGTATAAAATGATTTATATAAGCCTATTTTCATGTTTTAAAAGAATCTGTGGTGTGTGTGTGTTATATTTTTCTCAAGAATGTGGTTTCCCAATATACCAGTCTATTTATTTATAGTCTTACACTTTGCTAGAAATAAGAAACTGACTCTGTCTGGTTGTTCATAAACCGATTCCTTCAAATTCTACTAAATCCTTATAACATCCTTGAAGGAACAGATGTTATTAAAATAGTCTCTACTTACCCACAGGAAATATGTTCCAAGACCTGCAGTGGGTACCAGAACTACACTTAGTATGGAACCCTAAATATGATATGTGTTTTCCTATACAGCTACCTAATGCCTAAAAGCAGGTAGTGTATGTATACAGTATGGATACATGGGACAAAATGATGACTCACATCCCAGGTAGGACAACAAACAGATCGCAATGAATTTCACCTTGCTATGCAGAATGGCACACAATTTAAAACTTATAAATTGTTTTCTGGAATTTTCCACTTAATATTTTGGGACCACACTTGACTCTGGGTAAATGAAACTTTGCAAAGCAAAACAACACATGAGACAGAACTACTGCACCTCCATTTTAAAAATTAGAAAATATAAAATAAGAAACTAAACATCTGTTTCTATGTCCTTTTGACTAAGTGGTTGAATCAAACTTTTAACCCAGAGATGGAAGACTTTTATCTTTCCATTACCCTATAGGGCAGGTGACAGCTGGAGTCCAATCAGACTCACTGTCATTTTTACACATGATGAGCAAACTAAAAGTGATTTTTACATTTTTACATGGCTATACTTTAAATAATTGTGTGGCTACATGCATAATATCTATGAATTTTTTTCTCTTAGTTCATAATATCTAAAATATTTACTATCTGACTCTTTATGGAAAATGTTTGTTGACTGCTGATCTAAGGCCTCAATAGCTCCACACAGAACTTTTTGTTTGAAATACAATGTGAAGCACATATGAAATGTAAAAATTTCTAGTAGCCATATTCAAAGAACCAAAAATAAACAAATTAATTTTAATAACATCTTTAATCAGTAAGACCAAAATGCCATTATTTCAATATATAAAATCATTGATATTTTATAACCCTATTTCAACCTAAATCTTTGAAATCCAGTGTATATCTGCTCTTACTGTACATGTCCATATGGGTTAGCTGAATTGCATCTGCTCAGTGTCCATGTGAGCCAGTGATGGCTGTATTGGACAGTGGAGGTCTAGAAGTTTGGAAATGAGAAGAATTTGGTTCTCATGAATCCTCTTTATCATTAAAGACATTTTATCAGTTGCTCCATTAAAATTTTAGTGCCAAATATAATCCAAATTCAACATCACAATTTCCCTTCTATCACACTATTGTCATATTGTGCTAACTCTGATATTGGATGGATAAAAAATTTTTATTAAATTTATTTAATAATTAGGACTTTTATAAATAAAAATCATCTTTGATTTTGAGCAAGATATACAAAGCCCAACAATCTCTCAATATCTCTTCACCCTGTTTCACTTATACTTGATCAAATGCATGTGTACCATATAATCTCTGTGTGGCGTTTGTCTCCCCACCACTGAAATGCAAGATCTATAACAGTGGGGATCTTTCAAAACCTGTGTGCTTAAATAATTCTAGGACTTACAATGGTGGTTGGTGCATAGTAGATGCTCAAGTATAAATTTTTAGATGAAATTTTTGCTGCTATGACCAAAAGACCTAACAAGAACAATTTTAGAGGAAGAAATGTTTATTTGGCACTCACAGTTTCAGAGGTCTTACTCCATAGAAGAATGACCTCATTCTTCAAGGCTGGAGATGATGCAGAAAATCATGGTGTATATGGCAGAGGAAAGCAGCTGGGAACATGGCACCTGGAAGGTGAGTGGGGGGCAGCCTGCTTTCTTACAGTTACCAACCAGTTAATCCTTGTCAGGAGATTAAAGCATTGACGAGGTTAAGATTCTCATAACTCAATCATTTCACTTCTAAACTTTCTTGCATTGTCTCACACATGAGCTTTTGGGGGACACCTCATATCTAAGCCATAACAAAGTCTCACATATATAAAACAAGATGATCAGAAAATACTCTGCATAGAGCAATACAGCCAGGCACCAGCACCCTGGTGTGAACTGTTCTACCCATTTGATTTAGACAAAACACTGGATTTGTTGAACAAGAAAGAAGAAAATTGTGAAAGGAGAGAAAAAAAATAAACATTGGGGGATGCCTGCTCGATATATCTTCTAGAGATAACTAGAAAAGTAAGTTACAAAAGTGAAATCCAAATATCAAATTGCTCCATTTTTATATTCTGTCTGCATGTATCTTTAATTAGATGAACAATATTATTTTCTACCATTAATTCCTTCAGCAGAACAGCAAGTGACTGAGGAGATGTTATATATATATATATACATGTATATATATATATATGTTTAGTTTATTACATTCACCAGCTATTTCTCTTCTTAAAATTTCTGCCAGCACTATGTGGTGAAGTTGGACTAGCAAAATGGAAGTTACATTTCAATGCCCTGGAGAAAAGCCTTGAGAAAACTTCACAAAACAAAAACTTTAGTTTTCATTATATCTACCGGGCCTTCAGGTTCGCCTAAGATGCCTTCACATCCTTGGAGACCTTTTAAATGCGGTAAAATGCCTGCCTCAGGTAAAATTGGCAACACTTTAGAACAAAGGTTTCGTAAGTGGTGGTTTATAACGCATGTAGGATTTGAAAAGTACATTTTTCCTTGTCTTGAAGATATGTCTTATTAAGATGGCATACCCCCTTGGAGGCAATATTACTTTTTCAATAGTTCAAGCTTGCAATAACACTATTTCTTGTGAGGAAGGCTGGAGTATTTTTATATAGTATAGCTTGATGCTAGTTGAACAAATATTATTTCAGGAGATTGTAGATTTGTAGGTAGAAAGAGCTGGGCAGGTTCTCCACGTAGAAGCAGCTGAAAAACGGAGAGCTTGCAAGGAAGTTGTCAGCCCAGAGACAGCAGCACTCTGTGGCAAAAGTCACTTCAAAACGATATCTACATTGAAGCAAAATCTCCATGTTTTGACATTTCTAGATCCTCCTCTGCTGCTGTTAGAGACAAGTTTGAATTTTTTCTAAAGCAATGGGCAAACAAATTAACAAGTGAGTATGAACTTCATTCAGAATGCCATCTACTCTATCTAGATACACATGACACTTTTTAAGAACCTGTGAATTCGGATTTTACACAAACATTGTACGTGTAAAAATGTTTACTTGTCTGGAGATTCTGTTCTAATGTAGTAAAATTTGAATAGTGAAGCACAGTTAATTACTATATATGTGTTTATATATGTTATATTATTATATGATACATATATAAACAGAACAATGCTAGAATATATATTCTAGACTATAAAGGAGTAAATGTTAATAAATACCAGCACAGATAAAAATAGAAAGATTCACTGTAGTGAATTTAAATTTTCCAATCTTTTAAGACAGATTAATGAAATCATCAGGAAAAGAAACCATCACACAGGCATCTAGGGGTGTTTTATTCTCATTGTAAATCTGATCACTTCTTCTACTGAACACTGTATAGAATTGATTGGTCTTCTGAACAGTCTGTGGCCTTTCACCATACCAAGTCAATGACTTTACACTCCTTCACCCATATTCTCCCTCCTATAGCCAGTTTCCTGATGTGCTTAATTCCAATAACTATCTCCATTCCATTTCTGGGGCTCTTTAGACCTTATCAAACAATGGAAATGCTTTTAGGATGTTCATTTGAAATTCTTATTATCAAGGCAAAACTAGAATGCACATTCCTTAGGACACTGGACAATTAATTTCTCTACTTCATTACTGCTAAATTTTTCCACAAACTTCTGGTTTTGTTTCCTTTTCTCTCAAGAGAGGACACTACAGCAAAACACTGTTTTGCCAGCTCCTCCCATTTCCTCATACTTTTGTCCTTCCACTGATCTGGACTGAAAAACCCTAGCAAGGATTCATCCAGTCTCGTCCTGTGACTGCGCAGCTGTATGTTGGTGCTACACAGAAACCACAACTTGCCCTGAAAAGTCTTTTTACAACTAAAGCCATCTGAGTGCTCTGTTCTGTTGGCCAAACCCTGTTGTCCTTTACCAGCTTCAGTCACCATTATCTCAAAAGCATTCACATCCACCTTTAATTCCCTTGCTGATCTGCTCTTCTTATACTTAGCATGATGCTCCGTAATTTACAGAGAAAAGAATCTATCATATAAATCCTCTGAACGTCCTGGTCCTCTTTTCAAATATGTTAACATTTAAATGTCTCTCTTTTTTTTTTTTTTTGACCCCTGAAGTTTTCTATGTAAGGTGCATTGCTTTAAGTACTTGCTAAAATACTCATTTTTTGTCTTTTTTACATAATTCCAAAAGATTTTGAAATATTACAAAATATATTTTCCTCCTCCACTGGACTTACAGGTATGTTTATTTTGTCACTTAGTAATAAAGCTGCAGCAATCTTGCCCAAGTGTGTGTTTATTTCTGAGTGTCTACTACATCTTAGGCATTTTTCTTATCAACCCTTTTTTCACTAGCGAGCTATCAAAGAGGGTTCTATCTAGCATGCCTTCTCCTGCATCCATCCTTTTATACTTCAACCCCTTAAAACAATACTTTGTCTCCCACCATCCTACTAAAACTCCACTGACAAAGATGATCAATACATTTAACACCTTTCAATTTGTTATATGCTTCATTGAATTTGACACTATTAAACACGCATTAGTCAGGACCAAAAGCCAGCTCCTCTGCAATCCTGTTCTCTGTTCACTTCTTACCATATTCCCTTAAGTTTACTCTGTAGTCTCTTAGGTATTGATGGTGCCCTAACCTTTGTCTTCCGTACTTTTTCTCCTCATTTTGCTACACACCATAGGCAGAACTTTCAAACACTGCATCGTGTGGAGTAGAGTTTCCAGGGCTATGACTTGCTCAGTACCTGTTGTATGATTCCACTGTTATGATGTCCAAACTTAAAACCAACATCTTTCACCTTTTATTCCTACTTTATTCAATAGAAATGACATCCATTAAATGTCCAAATTGGATTTTGAGACTTTATTTTTATTTCTTCTTTACTCTAAATCCAGAATTGTTAGTGGGCAAGGTCTGTTCATTCTACTTACTCATCTGTCTCTTGATCTCTTTCTCTCCTCTCTACTCTCACTTCATCTCTGCAATCCTCATTCATTCATTCCTGAGTTACTGAAATAGTCTCTTGAATGCTTCAGAACCTATAATTTAGCTCTTCTTAATCCAACTTCTCTATTCTCACAAGATAAATATGTTAAAAATGAAAATCAAAGCACAATATTTCCTGTTGGGAAATATTCAAAAAAAATTCTTATCATTCCCTTATTAATTCACATGTCAAATGTTTATGAATAATTATGTGTTAGAACACAGTCAGGCACTACATAAACAGTAGACATAAAACAGACCTGGTCTTTATCACAGCGAAGTGTACATAATGTATCTTGACAAAGTCTCCTCTCTTCACGCCTAACATTCTCTCCCACACCATCATCTCCCCAGGTATTCCTCAATCGGAGGTGTATGTTTGTGTGTGTGTGTGTGTGTGTGTGTGTGATCAATCTATGTCTGTCTTTTCACAGACATCTTATATCAGTGATTGAATAGCAACCAAATGTACATGACACCTGTCTGATATATTGTGCTTGCTCCTGACAGTGATTGCAAACCCTGACCATCACTTACAATGCCCCCACACACTGCTCTAAGTGATTTACACATATGAATCCTTTTAATCTTCACACCAACTCTGCAAAGTAAGTACTGTTATTATTCCCACTTTACTGGAAAAACTGATGGCCCTAGAAATGAAATAATTGACCTATATTTGCCTATTTTATAAACAGCAGATCTGGCATTCACATTCAGGCAATGTAAAGTTGAATATCAGAAAATAAATGCTAAATACTTTTTAAATGTTCCTGTATTTAAAAATCATCTGCTTAATGCCTGTTCAATGACTATTCAAAACTTAAATATTAATGAAGTAAAATAAGGTAAAAGTA
This sequence comes from Geosciurus inauris, assembly GCA_004024805.1. Lineage (NCBI taxonomy): Eukaryota > Metazoa > Chordata > Mammalia > Rodentia > Sciuridae > Geosciurus > Geosciurus inauris. Next base: position 69,774 of record PVHX01000862.1, on the reverse strand, counting down.
AAAGAGCCACAAGCAAGCATTGTCAGAACTTTGTATTCAAAGTAATAGAATATACCTAATCTCTGGTCTCTCATGACTCCACTTGATATTAGCCATGTGATCTAGGTTGAGTGGTCTCACCTCTTGAGCTGCAATTTTCTCATCTGTAGGAAGAGGTGACGGAACTTGACAATCTCTAGGGACTCATCTAACTCTCTGATACTTGACTTCTGCAACTCTCCTTGTTCTCCAATAACCTTCAATTCTTCCCTGAACTCAGTATTGTGTAAATAAATCTGTGTGGTTTTTAAGTTAAAAAAATCTCAGCGGTATCAATATTAATTCAAAATTATTTTTAATTCCTGCTAAATACACACAGTAAATTAAGATAGTTGTCTGTAAAAGTAAATGAACTATTTTGTTTTTAAAAAATTTGGAAAATACAAGCTTACCGGGTTTGTAGGGAAACTCAGACATCATTTTAAATATGAAGAAAGGTAGGTGAATGAAAAGATGAAGTAATTAAACATCAGTAAATTTTATAAACCACCATTAATTCCTCTATTTCTTATGCTTTAATTAATTTATTGCTGTAAAAGATCTTTTTACAAAGATGAGAGGTTAAATAAATTTGACTTTAAAAAAGAAACATAAGTAAAGAAAAAATGACAATATTTCAACTGGCAATTCACAGAAGAGGATCTCCATGTTAAGGAAATTGATATTAACATTAAAGGGACACTTTTACTTTACCTCAGCATTTTCATTCTCAGATCATCCACTCCATTTATTAAAAAAGTCAATTTATTGGGATGCATGGATAGCATATTTATTGCAGCATTGCCTTTAGAGGAGAAAAACAAAAACAAACTGAATACTCATTAGTAGGAAATGAATAAACAAACTAGAGATACATTAAAAATAAGATATCAATTTCAAAATGAAGTAGCATTTTCTCATAAGACATAGAAAAACTTCCTGTTTCATCATTTTGAAAAGCAAGATACATACAAAAATATAGAATATGGTCCAATTTTTAGAAATAAAACAAAATATACAAACTGAGAAATGAGATCAAAATGAGGGGAAAAAAAACCCCAAAACCTATCAAGGTGTGTGTATTGCTGAATGAGGATAGAAAAAAAGCCCAGAAGGATATATCTCAGGAAACCTCAAGTCTGAGGAGTAGTGAGAATAAAGAAGAGGAGAGGATGGTAAGCAACAAGCAGAGAGCAAGGGTCCACAAAAAAACGATCTCATATATGTAATCACATTAATATGACATCCTGCCTGTCTTCACATAGATGAAAGGAAGAGTATTAAGCAATGATATTAATACTGCTTATATAGTTAATGGAACAATAAGGAATGTCTACTTTCTTCCCTAAATCCTCTGTTTCTGTTTCTCTCTCTCTCTTTTTCTCTCTCTCTCATCCTGCCCCCTCTCCTTTATCTTAAGTGCATATGCAATGACATAAATAAACCAAAACATAAAGTTTGGGTGAATCTGTATCTTGATATATAAAAGGGTATGCACTTGTTCTCTGTGCAGTGAATCAAAATAAGGTAATATGTTGAAAACATTGCTTTGCCTGCCTAAAGATTGGCTGCCCTTCTTGTCCATATTAAAAGAGTATAAAATGCTTCATAAATGCCATGGTAGAAAATAAGGCCATCTCAACCATTAGATACAGCCCACACATAGATTGACTCATTGAATTTCATAAAAGTAGAAGCAAATAGAGAAATAAATTACATTTTCCACGGGCAGAAGGTGGACTGTTCACAGCAAGACAGAATTATGTGAATGTGAGAGTCCTAAGACTACAATATGTTTCCTTGTGTTTCCCCTAAAGTCTGCTAAGATTTGAGGTTTCTGTTTGCAGTCTTTAAAATTCATGTCATATTCATGTTTAAGAATGTACTTATATGTATACTTTCAAGCCTAAGCACAGACTACAAACTCCAACCCCATATATATTTATTGCATACATTTGTCTAATCACTTTTTTTCTTCCTGAGTGTAAAAAACTATCTTGAATAAAATACCTAACTGATAAAGTCTTTCAAGGAGCTCTTTATTTAAATCCTTCTTTCAAAAACTACACAACCTGGTTCACCATCATAAAATCCAAGATAGAACAAATAAATACCTAGGGAGCAATCTTTCTAGCCTTAAAAACTATGTTTGTATCAATTACTGACATAAGTCACCTTCAACACTTCATTACAAGAAAGCATGTATTTCTGTGCATACTGATCTTTATCAAAGGGTTCAGTTCTTCTTAGACAATAAAACACAAATGATACTGAATCTCTTGCTAGTCCCTAAGCTCATTCATTATGTCCAAAAGACCAGTGGATTAGTCTAGAGGGAAAAAAAGCAGACTTGGAAAAGAATGCAGGATATTATGGCTGGAATATACTAAATTCATCTTCCTCTTATGTACCTAGTGACATCGTGTATATAGCTCCTTCTCTAGAATGTGGACATTAACAAACTAATGCTGCCCTTTTTAGGGGATAGAGACAGAGCAAGATAGATGACAGAAGGATGGATGGATGGATGGATGGATGGATGGATGGATGGGTAGGTAGGTAGATAACAAGATAGATGTACTAGGAAGAAGGAAGAAAGGGAAAGAGGGTGGGGTAATGGGATGGAGGGAGGCAGGAAGAGGGGAGGGAAAGTGAAAGGAAAAACTATAACCTGGGGCTGTAGCTCAGTAGTAGAGTGCTTGCCTAGCATGTGTGAAGTACTGAGTTCCATTCCTAGTACCACAAAAGGAGAAAGGAAGGAAGGAAGGAAGGGAGGAAGGGAGGGAGGGAGGTAGGGGAAAGGAAGAAAGGCAATTTTCTGAGCATGGTGGTGATTGCCTATAATCCCAGTGATTCAGGAGGCTGAAGCAGGAAGATCATAAGTTCAAAGCCAGCCTCAGAATTTTAGTGACACCCTGTCTCAAAATCAAAAGTAAAAAGGGCTGGAGATGTAGCTCAGTAGTAAAGTGCCCTGGGTTCAATTCCCCCCCCCCCCAAAAAAAAGGAGGGAAGATTATTTTTCTGTGGGAACATAAAAGGCATTATCATTTTCTGTAACTCTTATTTATATATTCAAAGGAATCTTATAATTTTCAATAAGGCTATAAAACCTTCTGGCTTAGATATTCAAGTGTCTTTGGCTTTAAATCGGTCATTAAAAAGTTGCTTTTGCTTTAATTAAATAAACAAAGTAGTCACTTTATTCTTACATGAACCTCCCGGATTTTCAATTAGTTATTTTTGCATTAAGCTTGACTGAGTTGCTATGCTAATGTGCTTTTATCATTTTGCCAAAAATAAACATGTGACTGGTTTACAGGAGGATGGGATGCCTCCAACTTTCATATGTCTCCTGCCATTGGAATTATGAATATAAGTACAAGTTCCCCTGCTCAGTAAACACCATTAATCTGCAGATTATGCAAATCAGAAACCTATTATTTTAACTACTTTAATAAGCAATGAAATCAGGGCTATTGTTAGCCCACTTACTGAAGAGAAGTGTTCTGTAACTGTAAAATATTATTTTATTATCATCAGTATTGTCGTTATTATATTAATAAAATATCTCAGGACATAGATTTCTGTAAAAATTTATATCTAAGAAAACATTCTCTTTCAATAGCATTGTAAATATGTTACAGTGGCAACACCATGAACATTCTTGGTTTTTGATGTTTGTAGTTTATCAGGACACTTTGTTTAACTTTTCTTTCTTTCTCAGTACCTCTGGTTTATTTCTGGTAGAAAATGTGCCAAAATAAGAAATACAAATCTGGTCTTTACCAGTCTTGCTCCTCCAGCCCTTCTTAACACGGAACTTCTAAAATCCTAGTAAATTCCTATGTGATAAAGACAATAAGCACATCCTTTGTTGTACTTGGTCTTAGTCCCTGGTTCTTGACATAAGAGCTTCTCTATCCCTTGGAATCTCCAAAGTGTTAAGAGTGTCATTTAATTTGCTAATGAGATTACTGGTGGATAAAGCCCCCTAAAAAGCATTAGGTCTGGGGCTGGAAAGAAATTTTGAGGCATGACAAGAAGATTGCAACTTTCTACTCTGCACTCCCAGGGAGAAGAGAGGAGTTAGAGGTTGCCCTAATTATCAGTGACCTGTGATCTAATCAATCATGCCAAAGTACTGTCGTCTCCATAAAAAATATAAGCGAAAGGGTTTGGAGAGTTTCCAGGATGATGAACAACCCACACGCCAGAAAGATGGTTTCCACCAACCCCAAAAAGCAAAAGTTCCTGTGCCTGAGACCTTTGCAGACTTCACTATGTGAACTTCCTCTGGCTGTTCATTTGCAACCTTTGTAATAGCGTTCATAATACATTGTAAACATAAGTAAATATTTCCTAAGTTTGATAACCTGTTACAGCAAAATCATCAAACTCAAGGAGGGAATTGTAGGAGACTCTGATTTACATTAATCAGTCATAAGTGCAAGTAATGACATAGGACTTGCAATTGGTATCTGAATTGTGGGCAGTCTAATGGCATAGAATTAAGCTAAATTTTAAGATACCTAGTTGGTATCTGCAAAGTACAGAAACATTATTTGGTATAGAAACCACATATTGGTGTCAGAGTCTTAGAAGGGTAGAAACAGTTTTCTTTCAATAGAAAATATGGGTAAAGTTTAGTTAATTGTCCTGAAGAGGAGAGAAGAAGGAAATTATTGCATATAATATAACTATTAAGAGTTTGATCATCCAGGACCACCCCCACCTATCCACTGACACATGCCAGAGCTGAGACTGAGGCCCAGGAACACTCCTAGGAACCCTCACAGGAGCCCAGGTTCAGCTCAGGCCCAGGACGACCCCCAATGACCTATGCAGGCATGCTGAGGTCCAGACCTAGGCCCAGGACCAACTCCACCAACCCACGCCAAAGCCCAAACCCAGGCACAGGACCACCCCTGGGAACCCTTGCAGGAGCCCAGGCCCAGCTAAGGCCCAGGACTACCCCTGCCAACCTGTGTGAAAGCCCAGGCCCAGGACTGCCCGCTTGTTGTTCCCAATTACCAGTGCATTGTTCCACAGTCCACAAGAATCTTGAGACACTGCAGCTGTTGCCATAACCCTCTCCATGTAGTAGCCTCTGCCTTGGGACAACAGACAGGGCCCGGAGGTAGCTACCTACTACAGCACAGCACACCACAGCACTGCATCTCTGAACAGGTAACCCAAAGCCATTGCAAGTATCACCCGTTCAGCCCCAACTCTGAAAGTGGTCACATCCATCTTGGGCCACCCCCACTGCTATTTTGAGTTATCTCTGCTATGGACACCATCAGCTTTAGTTGCCGTAGTATCCATTTGGGGACACCTGTCAGAGACTGGACGTGAAAATCAAGGTGAGGTACAAATAATCTGCTGGGTCATTACAAGATTATGGGTAGAAACTGTAGTACTTCAGATTGGCACTGCAAGAAAGGGAGACACATAATCAACATGAAAAAAACAAGGGAAGAAAACGCCCCAAACAAACCAAGATACTACAATAATATAAATCATTTAGAGCAGAGCTGAAGAAATGCCAAAGAAGTTCAGAATTTCCATGATTCAAATAATCTGTGAATTAAAGAATGACCTAATTGAGCAAATATAAGCAAAAATTGATCACTCCAACAAAGAGATAAGAGAGAAAATAAAGGCAACCATTCATCACACCAACAAAAATAAAAGGAAGCAAATACAGGTAGCAAATGATTACTTCAAGAAAGAGCTAGAGATTCTGGAAAAAAAAATCAGAAATCCTTGAAATGAAGGACACAATAAACCAAATAAAAAATCTCAACATAAAGAATCACCAATAGATTAGCTCCCTTGGAATCTCAGATAACAAAGACAAAATATACAATCTTGAAAATAAAGTTGACCACCCAGTGAAGATGGTAAGAAACCAAAAACAGAACATCCAAAAATTATGGGATAGCATCAAAAGACCAAATCTAAGATTTTTCAGGATGGAGGAAGGTACATAGTTTCAAAACAAAGAAATACACAATCTCTTCAAAGAAATAATGTCAAAAAATTCCACAAACATGAAGAATAAATGAAAAATCAAATACAAAAGGCTTATAGGACACCACTTTTTTTTTTTTTTTGGTACTGGAGATTGAACTCAGGGGCACTCAACCACTGAGCCACATTCCCAGTCCTATTTTTGTGTTTTATGTAGAGACAGGGTCTCACTGAGTTGCTTAGCACCTTGCCATTGCTGAGGCTGGCTTTGAACTCGTGATTCTCCTGTCTCAGCCTCCCTAAGTGCTGGGATTACAGGCTTGAGCCACCGTGCCCGGCTAGGACACCAAATGTACAAAATTACAACAGATATAGTATAATGAAATTGCATGCATACAGAATAAGAATAGAATTTTAAAAGCTGCAAGAGAGAGGAATCAGATTACATATAGGGGAGATCAACTTGTATCTCAGCAGATTTTTCAACTCTGACACTCAAGTCAGGAGATCCTGGAACAACATACAACAAGCTATGAAAGAAAATGGATGCCAACCAACAATCTTATAACCAGCAAAATTATGCTTCAGATTTGATGATGAAATAAAAACTTTCCATGATAAACCAAAGTTAAAAGAATTTACAACAAGAAAGTCTGCACTACAGATCATTATTGACAAAATACTACGTGAGGAAGAAATGAAAATCTGCAAAGAGAGGAACTACACTAAAGAAAAGACTAATCAAAGGAGAAACCAAGTCAAGTTAAAAACAAAAAATAAACCAAAATAACCAGGATTATAAATCATATTTCAATAATAACCCTGAATGTGAAGGTTCTAACTCATCAAATGAAGACATAGACTGACAGACTGGATTAACAAAAAAAAGACCCAACAATATGCTGTGACTTATCTCATATGAAAATACATCCACAGACTGAAGGTGAAAGAGTGAAAAAAAAATCACTCACATGGACCATGTAAAAAAGAAGGGGTTTCCATCCTTATATCAGATAAAGTATACTTCAAACCAAAGTTAGTGAAAAGGAATAAAGAAAGACATTTCATACTACTCAAGGGAATTATACATCAACAAGACATGACAATCATAACTATGCCTCAAACAATGGGGCATCTATGTATATCAAAAAAACCCTTCTCAACATCAAGAATAAAATAGACCACAACCCAATAATATTGGGTGGCTTTCACATACCTCTCTCCACCACTGGATAGATCTTCCAAACAAAAACAAATGAAAGAAACTATAGAAGCCAATAAAACAATCAGTAATTTAGACTTAACAGACATATATAGAATATAACATCCATCACTGAGTGAATATATTTTTTCTTCTCAGCACCACATGGATCCTTCTCCAAAATAGATCATATGTTATGCCACAAAGCAATTCTTAGAAAATACAAAAAAATAGAGATAGTATCCTGCATTCTCTGGGACAATAATGGAATGAAATTAGAAATCAATGATAAAATAAAAAATAGAAGCTACACAAACACCTGAATACTTAATAATATGCTATTGAATAATGCATGTATAACAGAAAACATCAGGGAAGATATAAAAAAAGTATTTGAGGTAAATGGGAACTCTGATAAAACATATCGAAATCTCTGGGACACCATGAAGGCAGTGCTAAGAAGAAAGTTTATTGCATTAAGCTCATCCATTAAGACAAGAAGAAGTCAACAAATAAACAGCCTGACACTATATCTCAAAACTCTAGAAAAAGAACAAACCAACACCAAAAGAAGTAGAAAACAAGCTGGGCACTGTGGCGCAAGTCTGTATTCCCAGCACTTAGGGAGGCTGAGACAGGAGAATTGTGAGTTTAAAGCCAGCCTCAGCAATGGCAAGGCACTAAGCAACTCAGTGAGACCCTGTCTCTACATAAAACACAAAATATGGCTGGGGATGTGGCTCAGTGGTCAAGTGCCCCTGAGTTCAATCTCCAGTACCAAAACAAAAAAAAGTAGAAGACAGGAAATAATTACAATCAGGGCTGAAACTGAAACAAAAGAAACAATTCAAAAAACTGAAAACAAAAAAGCTGGTTCTTTGAAAAAATAGACAAATAAAATTGACAAATCATTAGTCACTCTAATGAAAAGGAGAGAGAAAACTCAAATTATTAAAATTCATGATGAAATAGGAAATATCACGACAGACACTATAGAAATAAAGAAGATAATTAGAAACTATTTTGAAAATTTATACTCCAGTAACATAGAAAACCTTGATAACACTGACAAATTTCTAGAGGTGTATAACCTACCCAAACTGAACCATGAAGACATACACAACTTAAACAGATGAATTTCAAGCAAGGAAATAGGCGATACCATCAAAAGTCTACCAACCAAGAAAAGCCCGGGACCAGATGGATACTCAGCTGAGTTCTACAAAACCTACAAATAAAAATTAACACCAATATTCTTCTAATTATTTCATGAAATAGAAAAGGAGGGAATTTTCCAAACTCATTCTATGAGGCTAGTATCATCCTGTTACCAAAACTAGACAGACACATCAAAGAAAGAAAATTTCAGACCAATATCCCTGATGAACAAAGATGCAAAGATTCTCAATAAAACTCTGGCAAATCACATACAAAAACATATTAAAAATATAGCACACCAAGATCAAGTGGGGTTCATTCCAGTGATGCCAGTTTGGATCAATATATGAAAATCAATAAATATAATCCATCACATCCACAGACTTAAAGATAAAAATCATATATCAATTGATGCAGAGAAAGCATTTGACAAAATAGAGCACCCTTTCATGTTTGAAACATTAGAAGAACTAGAGATAGTAGGAATATACCTCAACATTATAAAAGCTATCTATTGTAAATCCAAGGCCAACATCATCCTAAATAGAGAAAAATTGGAAGCATTCCCTCTAAAAATGGGAACAAGACAGGGATGCCCTCTTTCACCACTGCTACAGGACTTTCAACATAGTCCTGAAACTCTAGCCAGAGTAATTAGACAGAATATAGAAATTAAGGAGATACAAATAGGAAAAGAAGAACTCAAACTATCATAATTTGCCAACAACATGATTCTATACTTAGAGGACACAAAAAATTCCACTAGAGAAATTCTAGAATTAATAAGTGAACTCAGCAGAGTAGCAGGATATAAAATCAACACCCATAAATCAAATGCATTTCTATACATCAGTGATGAATCTTCTGAAAAAGAAATCAGGAAAACTATCTCATTCACAATAGCCTCAAAAAATTAGAATAAAATAAAATACTTGAGAATCAATTTAACAAAAGAATTGAAAGACCCATACAATGAAAACTTCAGGACACTAAAGAAAGAAAGTGAAGATCTTAGAAGATGGAAAGATCCTCCATGCTTTTGGATATGCAGAATCAATCTTGTCAAAATAGCCACACTACTCAGAGTTCTGTATGGATTTATTGTGATTCCAATTAAAATATCAATGTCATTCCTTATAGAAATGAAAAAAGCAATCATAAACCTCATTTGGAAAAATAAGAGATCCAAAATAGCCAAAGCAATCCTTAGCAAGAAGAGTGAAGCAGTAGGCATCAAAATACCGACCTTAAACTATACTACAAAGTTATAGTAACAAAAACGACATGATATTGGCATCAATATACACATGTAGGTCAATGATACAGAATATAAGACACAGAGACAAACACACATAAATATAGTAATCTCATACTAGAAAAAGGTGCCAAAACATACATTGGAGAAATGATAGTCTCTTCGACAAATAGTGCTGGGAAAACTGGAAATCCATATGCAGCAAGATGAAACTAAACCCTATCTCTAATCATGCACAAAACTCAACTCAAAGTGGATCAAGGACCTAGGAATTAGACCAGGGATCCTGTGTCTAATAGAGGAAAAAGTAGGCCCAAACCTTGACCACATCAAATTAGGCCCCAACTTCCTTAACAAAATTCCTAAAGCACAAGAAATAAAATCAAGTATCAATAAATGGGATGGATTCAAACTAAAACGCTGCTTCTCAGCAAAAGAAACAATGAAGGGAACAGAGAGTCTACTATTTGGGAGCAAATTTTTGCCACACACACAGCAGACAGAGCACTAAAAAACCAAACAATCCTATCAATAAATGGGCTATGGAGCTGAACAGATACTTCTTAGAAGATATACAATTTATCAACAAATATATGAAAAAATGTACAATATCTCTAGTAATTAGAAAAATTGAAATCAAAACTTCTCTAAGATTTTATTTCATTCCAGTCAGAATGGCAGTTATCAAGAGTACAAACAACAATAAGTGTTGGCAAGGATATGAGGGAAAAGGCACATCCCATCACTGGTGGGATTACAAATTGGTGCAGCCAATCTGGAAAGCAGTATGGCGATTCCTTAGAAAACTTAGAATGGAACCACTATTTGACCCAGTTATCCCATTTCTTGGTCTATACTCAAAGGACTTAAAAACAGCATACTACAGTGATACAGCCACTTCAATGTTTAAAGCAGCTCAATTCACAATAGCTAAGCTTTGGAACCAATCTAGATGCCCTTCAATAGATAAATGAATAAAGAAATTGTGTTATAGATACACAATGAAATAGTACTCAGTATTGAAAGACAATAACATTATGGAATTTGTAAATAAATTGATGGAGTTAGAGAATATCATGCTAAGTGAAGTAAGCCAATCCCAGAAAACCAAAGGACAAATGTTCTCTCTGATAAGTGGATGCTGATTCATAATGTGGGGACACATGGGAAGAATGAAGGAACTTTGGTCAAAAGGAAGGGAGGGCAGGAGAGGAGACATGATGGCAGGAAAGATGTTGGAATGAGATGGACATCATTGCCCTAGGAATATGTTTGACTACACATATGGTCCAATTCTACATTGTGTACAACCAGAGAAATGAAAAGTTGTGCTGCATTTGTGAACGATGAATCAAAATGCATGCTGCTATCATGTATACATAATTAGAATAAATAAACTAAAAGAGTTTTATCATCAAAAGGTTTCAATTGCTACATTGTAATGATCATTGAAAATGCTTATGCATTAAAACCTCACTAAATTTTCATTCATCTAGAAAATGAAATGTAACACAAGTGATATGTTGAAGATGCCCATGTATATCTCATAGATCACTAGGCCTCAGAACGTGAAATACTTTATTTCCATGAGAAACAAAGTCATTTCTCTACTTAATACTGTGGTGTATATATAATTCATGAAAGTCTATGAGTACTGATGCATGAGTGTATATTATTTCAGCACAGATTTTGTGTCAGATATTCAGTCTCCTTGTACTGTTATCTCCATGGTTTTCACTGTATCTGATACAGTACTTGGAATACAGGCATTCACCAAGGGAGGGATTTAATGAAAAGTTGATTCAGATTAAGCTTTAGGTGCTCTGAATTACACAGGTTCCTCCCAAGACTCTTATCTCATATTGTCATTTTATATTATTTCCTAAGGGCTACATAGTTCTTTGAGCTTTAGGCCCTGCAAAATTTGGATCCACCTCAACAGCCAATAAATCACTGTTTTGTAAATATATGAGTGGATAAATGGATGAATGAAAAATTCAGTAATCATTATCTGAAGATAATATGTCATTTCTATTTGACCTCACTTGCTAATTAACAAGGTATATTTTGGGTTTATTATTTTTGAAAAAAAAAGTATTTCTTATGCCTGTAACTCTCTACTTCTAAGTTTCTACATATCTGTAGTTTCTAGACGCCTCTTCCTTCAAATCCCACTTACCTGATAAATATGCTTTCTCATGGGAAGGTGCTGATGGTTGAGAATGATTAAATTATGTTTTATGAATATACAAATATGGCATAATAAATCCCACTATTATGAGTAATTATAATGTACCAATAAAAAATCTTCTTTTCTCACACCTCCTGGAAAACCATAGGCTGGAAATAATTTCTATATCCCTACCTATTTGTTCCTCTTTTAATTCATTTCCTCTCTGTTCATAAACGTTATAGAAATGCTCTTGGCCCTTTTACTCAATCAGTCTTTAGTGGGTGAGTTCTGCTTGAGAAAGTATTGAATAACGTTGAGAGTCTGTCTTAAACCATAGTATACACTTTTATGCAGATCTTTCTGACCCTCTAGTTCATCTCCCATAGAACTATACTAAATCTCCAAATATTTGAAAAACCAATATTCTTTACTGACATCCCACTCTCAACTATGGTTCCTCCTCCCCAGCACTTTGAATACAAGAGGATTCAATATCCATAGGTGAAATTGGAATTACTGGATCTCAGTTAGCTGGCTAAAAAACCCTTCAACCTGAAAATCTTCAGATGGCACTGACTGTGAAAAAAACAGAAAACATAGTTTTTATTGTACTAGGGATTAATTACCAACACCCTCATGAAGAGGAGTCTTTAGTGAAATTAAAAAGAAATGTTAAAAACACAGGTGAATGAAATATCAGCAACTACTTATGAAAACTTAATCATAAGTAAAAGCTTAAGTGTTCTTCATATAAATGCATAAAATTATTAGCAATGTCTATGATGTTGTTATTTCAAAGTATATTGCCTAATACGTTGGTAGTAGGTACACTTACATGCTCATGGTATTCCAACATATAAATTAAACACCACTGTAAGGGATTTAGAGTCAGTGTCAGTAAATGTGTCAGAAAATTATAAAAAGCAGCCACTAGAATTATAATAAGAACTTTAATTTTTGCAAACTAGTGGAAGTATTTTTATTTCATTTAAATAGACAGGAACCTCATTAAAATTGTCATATGCTTCTGAGCTTTTCAAATTGAAGGAATAAAAAATTTTGCTATAGAAAAGCACATCTGCTAATGAGAAAGGACTTTAATTAACAGATCCACTTAGAAAAAGGTAAATACATTGCATTTCACAAATTTGAGAATTTTTGACCATATTGGATGCATACTAAATATGCTGCCAATCATAGATCAATTGATGTAAGATATTTCCATATGGATCATTGAAATAATAGTATCTAACATAGTAAGCTCCTTACTAAGTATCTGGTACTAATTACTTTATATGTATTTGAGCCAATTTATGTCCCTAAAACTAATTAAGGAAACACTACTTAACTTTCATCTTTTAGAGAAGAAAACTGAGGCTTATGAAGGTTAAATATTGTGTTCATGGTCACACAGAAATAAGCTTGAGCCCCAGACATACTATTAAATTCTAGTTATCTTACACATCTCTCCATAGGCATATTTGTCCAATTCATTCTGAAATTCATGTTATGATAAGTGAATGACACTATTGTGGTGCCCTACCTCTATTTGACATACAAAAGCACATTAAGGGCACCACAGAGAACTCAGGGATTGAATTATTTTTTGGAAAAATGGAAAACTGGGGAATCTGAGTGTTTGAACTCAAGACAGTCTAGTTCTAAAGTTCACTGTCATTTTCTAGTTAGAGACTACCAGCAAGTTACTCAGCATTTCTGAATTTCTATTTAGATAATAATGCTTATAAATTTAGATTATAATGCTTATTTTTCAGATTTTTGCATAGTTATAAAGGTAAGCTACATGACAAAATAGAATCATTGTGTATTTATTTCTTTCTTTTTACTCTGAAAACAGGTAAAGAATTATTAACCATTATTGGAGGAAATGTTTAAACGGAGTAGAGAGCTGGAGGTATAGTGCAGTGCTAAAAAGTATGTCAGCATGTATGAGGCTCTGGGCTCAATCCCTTGCACTACAAATAATAGTAGCAGCAGCAGCAGCAGCAGTAGTAGTAATGCAGTGTACTTAAAATTCACTTTTATATTTCCAATTTTGAAATAATATTCAGATTCCTATTTCTAAAAGAGGATGCATATTCAGAAAAAATAAATTTAATTAAAAAGTTAATATAAAACATAATGTAAGTTCTTATAAGGAGAAAAGAAAAAGGAAAGGAAAAAGGAAATCCTCTCAGTAAGTAAATGTCACCAAAATGTCAGGACTCAGAATAGATGTCCAGACCTTGGCCATCTTGCTCAGGAAAGTGGCAGAGAAGTTAAATTTTAAATCCATACAATTAACGGTTATGGAATTAAGTATTTCCACCTGGCAGGAAGGAGGAACTCCAAGCTAAAAAATGAAAATGAACTGTGTTCCTAACCAATGAATCCCTAAGGCTCAAACGAAACTGAGAGCTAACCTTGGAGCCCAGCATGATGGCGCACACCTGTAATCCCAGCACTTAGGGAGGCTGAGACAGGAGAATCACAAGTTCAAAGCCAGCCTCAGCAACCGCAAGGCACTAAGCAACTCAGTGAGACCCTGTCTCTACATGAAACACAAAATAGGGCTGGGGATGTGGCTCAGTGGTCGAGTACACCTGAGTTCAACTTCCAGCACCAAAAAAAAAAAAAATAGAGCTAACCTTGTCAGGGAAATTGCTACAATGTGGCCAAAATGTTACCATAGAGAAGAGCTTCCGGGCAGTGGGGCTCACAGAAGACCTGTAACACCGGTGAGAGATGATGCCCCTGAAGAACAGACAGCAGACCTAACAGACTCCAGTTAGCTTACTTAACTTCTAAGAGTCTAAAAAATAAGAACTGTATGTTTAAACAAAGTAAAAATATTAAAGCCAGAATAGAAACCACATGAAACTGCAGAACTAAAGCACACGATTCAAAGATTAACAAAATGGTAACCCCATAAATGAAATACAAGTATCAGAAGCAATGGCTTAAAGTGTTGGGCTAAATAGAAGAATGAATATAATTAAGAAAATCAGTGCCATGGAAAATATTTTTGAGGAAAATGTTAGTATGTACAGAAAGAGGAAGAGAGAGAGAATAAAAAGTTGAAATATGAAAGAAAATTTAAAATTTGAGGATAGAAGTCTCAACATATGTCTATTAGAATTTCCTGAAGGAAAGTATAGAGTTAACAAGGGAAAGACTGACAATCTTTAAGAAAAGGAGGAAATAAGATCCTTAATTGGATAGGTTTTAACATCAAAATGACTGAAAAATCACTAGCAATGGTGAAATTCATTGGAAACTGAGTAGATTCCTTTCTACCATAGATAAAAAGTATAGAAATTTCTTTAGTATAAAATTATAAATTTTACTATGTAGAGTCCATGAGCAGAAAATATGATACATGCTGCAAATTTAATGTTTTAGGATATATATATACATAATTCTATATATATTTAATTATATATATATATATAATTTCAATCAGTTTTAGTAAATGTTTATTGAGGTTTTACTTATGAAAATAAATGAAAAGAATATATCATGATTTTTAATAGTTACATAACATTCAATCATGTGGATGTGCAGAGCTTGACTAAACTGGATGCTTTTTGATTCTCAAGATTAATGGGAATTAATCTTTTCTGTGGAAGAAAATTGTGATTTCAAATAAAACTAAAAATAATTGTGCAGAGGAAATACTGTCTTAGTTTACTTTGCAAATAATAAAATATCTGTGACTGGATAATTATTAAAAAATAGGAATTCATTTCTCATAGTTCTGTAGACTAACAAGTCCAAGATCAAAGTACCAGCAGGTTTACTGTCTAGTATAGGTCTAGCCTCTGCTTCTGGATTGGTACTTGGAACACTGTGACCTCTGCAATGAAAGAATAATGTATCCTCACATGGCAGAAGGAAAAAGGGCAAAAAGGGGTCAAACTTCCCCCATAAGGCCCCTTTATAAGGACACCTAATCCCATTCTGAAAAGGAGGAATCCTAATCACCTAATCACCTTTTGAAGGTTCTGGCTCTTAATACTATCACATTAGCCATACCTGAATTTCAGGGAGGACATGTTAAAGTAAAGATTATTGTTCTTTTATGGTTCATATTGTTCATTCACAGTGCCTATAAATTTTTCTATATCATAATGTTCAGTCAAATAAATTGGGTCCCACTATGCTTCAAATTTACAAGAAAGTGAAATATAATTACATGTGAAATAACATATTTACAAATAATTGATTTTTTAAAAAATACATATTATCCACTCCACATTGAAATTTTAAAGATTAAGACATTCTTATCCATCTTAAATTAACAATACAGAATATTGTCACTTCAAGAGCCATCAGAGTATATGAGCATGAATTTAAAATCCAACATTTACCAAACTCTTACTTAGGCTGTGACCAAAAGACCTGACAGGAAGAACTTTAGAGAAGGAGAAGTTTATTTAGGGCTCAAAGTTTCAGAGGTCTTAATCCACAGACAGCTGTCCATTCCTCTGGGCTCAAAATGAAGCAGAACATCAAGATGGAAGGGCATGGTGGAGGAAAGCAGCTCAGGACATGGCAACAAGGAAATAAAGAGCCTCTGCTCACTGTAAACAAAATATATACTACAAAAGCATGTCCTCAGTGATCTACCTCCTCCAGCCATATCCTATCTGCTTATAGTTACCACCCAGTTAATCCATTTCAATGGATTAATGTACTGATTAGGTTAAGGCTCTCATAACCCAATCATTTCACCTCTAAATTTTTTTGCATTGTTTTACACATGAGCTTTTGGTCAACACCTCATATTTAAACTATAACAGACATTAACATGAGATGTACTAAGGTGCATTATCCTGTAGTTTCCTAGCTTATCTTCATTTTATGTAAACTATTAAGAAAGCAGAGTCCCTAAGTTATATAATGACTTCACTAAATAGAATAAATGTCAAACTGCCAGATTTTACAATGCAACAATAATATAAAATATCACTATAAGAAGAGCTATATCTGTTTTGTTGTTTTTGTTTTGTGAAAGGCATTGTTATATTGCTCAAGTTGACTTCAAACAACTCCTAGTATCCTTCAACCTAAAACTCCAAAATGGCTGGAACTATAGGCAAATGCCACCATGTCCAGCTTAGCTGTATCTTACAGTTCCATATTTTGTTTAATGTTAGTCAATGTCTTTTATTTAAAGATTTATCTGAAGGACCTAGAGAGACAAGCCAGGGAAAGATTCTCTCTTGAGACAAACTTGGATGCTTATTTTCTAAATTTGGCTATCCTAATTGTATTTATTGTTGCATTTTTAATTTTTAAATTACCACACTAAGCCTTTCTTAAATATTAAATAGTAAGACAAGACAATATAATAGCCTCTCCATTAAAGAACTGGTAGACATTGTATTGGCATACTTTCTTCATTATTCTTCCTGTTTAGGAAAATAATTAAATTGCTTCATAAACACATAAAGTCTCATTAAACAATGTCAAACAAGTTTTTATTTTTAAACAATTCATTAATAGCATACTAAATATTAAAAGAGGTACATAATCTTTTTGCTATTATACATTTGCATACATGATATGCCACTAAAGTATGGAAATACAAAATGTGGAACTCAAATTTTTCAAAAGAGAAAGTAAAGTTGAATGATTTCCACAAATTTCCTCCCTCTTTGATTGTTGGCAGTGTGCCAGAATCTCTCATCAGACAATGATTCAACCAGGATGCAGATAGTAGAGGATACACATAGATTAAATCTTTGACAGTTCCCATCCAGAGTTATATTCTTTTAATGGGGCTTCAAGAGGGAGTAGACACACATAATGCACGCCAGGTATGATTGATGGAAAGTGTGAGTTTGCTTACTCTAATCTTGACAATGAGGAGCAACAGTGACTCTTCTCATTACAAATTAGAGCACTGACAGCCCAGCAGGTACAGCATGGCTGCAGACCCACAAACCCAGCACAGAGTGCGTTCATATACGTCATTAGAAAAATAGATTTTACTGAAAGACCTTACTGCATTTCACTTGACTAATAAATAAAGAGTTTGGTAGTATGTTAGACAGCTTTTCATCACTGTAACCAAAACAAACAAATTAAAGGAGAAAAGATTTATTTTGGCTCACAGTTTTAGAGGTTTTAGTCCATGGTCAGCTCTGGCCCTGAAGTGAGGCAGAACATCATGGCAGAAGGGTGTGGCAGGAGGAAAGCTGCTCAGCTGATAGCATCCAGGAAAGGAAGAGACAGTGGGGACAGGAAGTGCCAGGGAGATGATATGCCTTTTCAGGGCATGCCCCCAGCAACCTATTTCCTCAAACCATGCCCCACCTTCCTACAGTTCTACCCTCCTCCAAATAGTCCATATAAATTATTAATCCATGACATGGATTAATCCACTGATGGATCAATGATCAAGAGGGTTATAGCCTTCATGACACAATCACAAAGCCCAGCCTCTGGACATTATTAAATTGGAGACCAAGTCTTCAATACATGAGCTTCTCTGTGATAGTCCAGATCCAAACAGTAGCAGGTAGAATCTGGGCTTTTTCTTATCTCAAATATGAAAGTCAATTGTCAGTTTATTCAACAGCAACTTTTGAGTGTCTCTGACTTGCTAGACATTGTTTTAAGTGCTCCAGGGATGCATCAGTGATATCCTGCCTTCCTATAACTTGTATTTGTGGGTGGGGATCAAATCAATTTAAAATATATTAAAATACAGCACCAAATGTAATTGAATTTCAAGAGTATGGGTTTATCTCTACTTAAGTCAATTAAGGAAATTTTCATGGAGGTCATCTTCATATGGTACAAAGTGACAGCTTTATATTAAACAAAGAGTAATCATTTTACTTGTAGATATGCATGTTTTTATCAAAAAGAAAAACTCATTTAAGGGTGGTAACTGACACCATTTTGCAAATGAAAAATTCCATGAAGTAAAGCTTGTGATACCAAATTCTGTATTGCTTTAAGATAATTGCAGGATCTAGCATGGATTTGGAAACCCTAATCTGGGTTCTAATGATAGAAGCAAGAATGTGAACTGAGATTGATATGGACTGGTTATTGAAACGTGGTGGTAGTTATGATAAATACCAAAGGAGGAATCACAAAAAGGAAAGAGAAAGACACTGAGAAAAGAAGCTTCATAGGAAAGGCAATACTTAAAGAAAGCCAGAATGTGGGGGCAGGATCCCCAAAACAAAAACAAAGTGGAATAGAAGTTGAGAAGGTAGACAATTGTCATAATTATTGAGACTATCACAGGAGAAAAAAAAATTCAGCCAGAGCCAAAAAATCACTAGTTCTCAAAGCCACCACATCCCCAATACGGGGCATAGTCTTAATAATTATGAGTTAAATAAAAGAATGATCCTGGTCTAATCTATGTTCTTTGTCCTTTTTTATACTCAGACCTCTTATTGGGACTTAAGACCTTGAATATGTCATGTTTTGCTTTAAGCTTTCACGCTCTTAACAAGGTACCTGTATTCTCAATGCACAAAACATGACTCAATCCAAATCATGATCTTAAGCACATCACTCTACCTTTCTCTCACCATATCCCTAATCCTACTTCTACTCTTGGCATCTCTTGGCCTTACTTGTCCTTAGCTCAGCTTATTCCAGCTAATCACTGGCATTATTTCCAAGAATATGCTTCAAGTTAATTACATTCTTTAAAAGCTGAGCGTGGAAATCAGGCTACTCCATGTACACAGCCCACCAGGAAAATGAGCTCATTGTGGTTTAGACTAAAGAATCGTTCATGCCTCCAATATGTGACAGGTAAAAGAATTGAAACATGAAAATTTGTAATGACTTGCTTAATTAGCACTGTGTGAAGCCAGATCAGCATGAAAAACCATGGAACCCTCCTTTTTCAGAAGTGCTCCAGCACATAAGACCAAATTAACCTTTTACACTTGGTAAAGCTCCCCTTAGTCTCAGCACTTCTGTAGCTACAAATCTATTCACAAGTCCTGTTCAGGACTCTCCCAAAGGGGAACTCTAGTATTGACTTACCCATTCTAGGTTTTTGTTTTTTTTTTTCTTTTTCCCATATGATTGTCATGTGTAGGTACATTGCCAGTACAGTGTGAAATGATGCACTTATTTTCATCTCATTTGGATCCTCTGCTCCATATGATTGCACCCCAATTATGGGCTTTTCCCTTTCAGTCATGTGGTTTAGAGATAGTGAAGTCTTTCTAATTGTATGGCCTGTTCTCTCTATTGCTTCCCTTTCTCCATAAGGTCTCAATTACCTGTATATACTTTTGTAATGTATTAACAATTCATATTATTTCTTTCATTAACTTGATACCTCTTTTCCTATATCAGAGAATTTTTATCTTTAGTTTCCAACATTAATTTACATGAACTCAATAAAATTATTCTTACTGTTTTGTGAGTATAAGTTCCTTTGGTTATATAAATGTTAGCTGTTCATTTAGATTTTTTTATCTATAGAAGTCCTGACAAAGTTAGTTTTGTAAACAACCAGTTAGATCTTGCAAGGGGAAAATAGGGACCAATGAGACAAAATGTGAATCCTTATATTATTTGAACCCACAAAAATAATATGCAATAATCAAATTGAGATCTAGAATATTCTACCAGAGTCTTATCCAAAAAGGAGACAAAATTTATTCCAGCAAAGAAAATATGCTGTATACTTAGAAATAGAAAGTAATATTATAGAATTGTGAATCTATGTTTTTACTTTACATATTGCAAACTCTGTTAGTAGCCTAAGTTAAAGTTATGAAATAACAAAATTAAAGTGAAAAGTATTTTAAATGAATTCTATTTGAAATTCATCATAATATTGAAATCTATGTGGAATATTTGACCCTCTGTTTCTATTGAGAGTCACTTTTCTGTAAGGCAGTACCATCTTGATTCTTCAGGGAAAAAAAAAAAAAGACTTGGGCCAAAATCTACCAGATTTGTTTTCCCTATACGTTTCACTTTAGTTCTGCTGAAATCAATAAAATCAGATTATCATAATTTATAACTAGAAGTCATAGTGAAAAAACACAAAATACATACATCATAGTTTGTTACAAGTACTACAGAAAGTACAAATATCAAAAATATTTGAAAAGGCAAGAGAATATTGACTTTCTCATTTCTAGTCTGTTTTTGTCCCCAAATCTGGAAGAAGTATTTTGAGACTCAACTCATTTATATTGTAGTTCAATTTTGTTAGATAATTTGTTGCTTCAACTCAAGAGATAACTTGAACAGATCAGGCATTTTATTTCATTTTATTTTATGGTACCAGGGACTGAACAGGGGCACTTAATCAATGAGCCACATCCTCAGATATTTTTATTTTTTATTTTGAAACAATCTTGCCAGGTTGTTAGGGTCTTGCTAATTTGCTGAGACTGGCTTTTAACTTGAGATTCTCCTGCCTTAGCCTCCTGAGCCTCCGGGATTATAAGCATATGCCATGTCCAGCCTAGATCAGGCTTTTTACATGAATTGAATCATATTGTATCTTTTCAAAGTTTTCTTATGCTTCAAACAATTGTAGTAAGAATACTTTTGGAGGATTGCCTTAAAAATAAAGTAGGCATAGTAGACAATGAAGTAAAGATAAAACAGCAAGGTTAGAAGAAGAATACCTTCAGAGAATGCTGAAGAAATTCATACACTATGCATGAAGTTGACAACTCAGATACTTTATCAGGCAAACACAAGATGGGATGTTATTGAATGCTGAGCTATTGAATATTGTGTAAGTGCCATGCACTTGTCATTATGTGGTAGCAATATGAGCATCAGAGGTGGAGGGTCAACAAACAATCTAATAAATGGAAAACTTGAGCTGGTTAATGACGTGGAAAGAAGTCTGAGCTTACAAATATGTTTTTGTGGTGTGGCCTGTAGCATCTGTGTAGTAGAGAAAAGTAACTTATCAGATCCAAATATATTTGTAAACATATTTTTAATGTTCCTCAAAGAATATGTGATTCCATTTCTGGAAAATGTGTCATAACCAAGAAAATTTCTGTCCTGATATTTAGTTTATTTAGGGAGATTACTTTCTAAAAGAATGAGCATATGCCTTTTTATGAGCTATAGTTTTTAAGTAATTTGATGGTCAACTCTCAAATAATAATTAGCTTTTCAGTGAGGTTCATTTTTGCATTGTTATTAAAAGCATTCTTTTACATGATCATCTCAGCATATAATTACAATCGTAAATCAAAGATCACTCTTTTTTCCTGGGAACACACTGAGGATCAGTTTATATCATAAAAGAATTCATGACATTATACATTTTGATTGTAGTCTTAAAAGAAATTGTGATCATAAATAATATAATGGTTAAATTTAACATTTACTGTGATAGGATTTTTAACTTGTAAAATAAATATTAAACTAAGAAACTGGCATTTGGAAACTTCCCTTCTCTGACTCCAAACTATGTTTTTTGCATGGTCTTTACTCTCTATGTACATTATGACCTAAGGTTTCCCATTTCTGTTCTCAAAAATACAACCCCTGCTATTTGATGGAGTGATCAGCCACTTGAGTGTGTCTGAGACTCAGGGGGTTCCCTGGATGTGGGACTTTCAGTTCTGGAATAGAGTCTTAATCCATCCAACAGGGGTTGTTGACCTACCTTTCAAGGATGATTTCAAATGCCACTTCATCAAATGTCTTTCTTTGTCCCATTATACAATGTCACTACTGTATTCTATATATGTTCTTAGGACAGTGCATAAACGTTCTTCAGCAATGCCGTTCTCTTCCCATTATTCACTCCTGACAATTTTGTTCAGAAATTTTTTTTTTAATGAAGATGAGTTGTTTTTTTTTTTAAAGAAGGAGCTGAAAAAGCAAAAGCACTTTTAACTCAAGGCTCAGGATGATTGTTCAGGAACACATTTCTATCTTTTTGTCTTTCTAACAACTCACTTAAGAATTGAAAAAGAGATTTGAAAAAATAAAACCACATTTCCAGCAACATTAGAGAACTAGAGCAGTTTTCAGTGGTATGAGGTTTTTTTTAATATGAAAACACAGCAACCTATGCAAAAGGAGACTGCAAAAACACAAAAGAAAAAGCCATGATTACAGGAAATAGTTTCTGGAAAAAGAATGGACCCCACAAAGCTATTCCAAGGCTAGTTAAAAGAGTAAAGATTCTTTTAATTGACTAATCCCTTTAATTATTTCGACTTATTGGCAAAGCAGGTAAAAGTCCTATTTGCTCACAGATAAAAGGAAGAAGAAATACTTCCTAAATCAAAGAAATCTTCTGCATAGGATAGATGAGATAAGAAGAGAAAATGTGTGAGGTAGTGGCTAGATGCATTCCCGAGAGATGGAAGCTGGCATACAGAAGGCAAACTTTTCAAGATCTCCAAATCCCTCTATCCATAATTCCCCGTATTTTGCAGAGTAATAGTGACTGCCATATGTTCTGAGAACACAAATCAATTTCCCAATCAAGCACTAGAATTAATTATTCATGAACATGATGGTACTGGAAAGTTTCGCAGTTTTGGCTCTTGTGTCTTCACAAAAGAAGATTCCAAGGAAGACATGTATCATAGTAAAAGTATAACCAAGTTTATTAGAAGAGAAAGAGTGGGGAGTGAGTGGGTTGTCCTAAGGATGAAATGACAACTGCCTTCTTGGTGGACCAGCTTTTACTAGGGTTAAGGGGCAATTTACAGAGGGTCCCAGCTGAGCCCCACCTCCTAGTTCTTGATTGACAGTTGGATTATATCATATCAGATACGTGAATCTCCAGTATGTATGTCTTACTTGTGTCTAAGTGAAACCCAAGGGGTGAAAAATTTATAAATACAGTAAGATTAAATAATATGCCAAGGATCTAAAGGCAACTTCAGTCACCGTGACCCATGCCAGCTAACTTTATCTGGAATTTGATTGCATAAACCTTGAGACCTCTTAGCTTTCTAGTCTCCCCCAGAGCAATCTGCCTATCTCTTATCAAGAGAGGGTTATTAGGTAAATATGTTATATGTTATTACCATAAATCAGAGCAGGGCCAGTATAACTTTGTGTAAATTGTTTCTTAAAAACATTGAAAGCATATAGCCTCAGTCTAGAGAATTAACCCATCAAACTCCATGTTCCCACTGCTCATTTCTATCTGATACCTATCAATGATACAATATATGCAGTAATTAAAAATCACCATATTCAGACCATTCATTGTGGGGAGGAGGGATGTGCTGAACATTGAACCCAGAGGCTTTACCACCAAGCTATATCCCTTTTTATTTTTTATTTTAAGACAGGGTCTCACTAAGTTGATTAGGGCTTCACTAAGTTTCTGAGGCTGGCCTCAAACTTGTAATTTTCCTCTCTCAGCCTCCCAAGTTTGTCCCTTTATAAATGTGCCACCATGCCCTACTGGCCCCATTCATTTTCTTTTTTTTTTTTTTGGTACCAGAGATTGAAGTCAGGGGTACTCAACCACTGAGCCACATCCCCAGCCTTGTTTTTGTTTTATTTAGAGACAGGTTCTCACTGAGTTGTGAAGCACCTGCTCATTGCTGAGGCTGGCTTTGAACTCGGAATTCTCCTGTCTCAGCCTTCCCTAAGTGCTGGGATTACAGGCATGTGCCACGGTGCCCAGCCCAAGTTAATCTTCAAGGAATGAAAAATTGAAAGTTAATTTTATAACTTATAAAAATGTAACTGGGCACTATTTTGTGTTTTATGTAGAGATAGGGTCTTACTTGTGATTATTGGCAATTGAGATAATATCTGCTATGTCTAGAAATACTTGATATTCATTTTTTCTTTAGTTTTTCTCCCAGCCTCTATTTCTAGCTTCTCTAATTTTTTAATTTTTTTATGTTTTTAATTTATTTATTCTACTTAGGTATACATGATAGCAGAACACATTTTGATTCATTGTACACAGATGGAGCACAACTTTTCATTTCTCTGGTTGTACATGATGTAGATTCACATCATATATGCAGTCATACTTGAAGCCAGGGCTTGATGTCCATCTCACTCCACCATCTTTACTGCCTTCATGTCCCTTTCCCTCTTCCTCCCCTTTGACCAATGTTCCTCTATTCTTCCTGTGTTCCCTCCCACAATATAGATCAGCATCCATGTATCAGAGAGAACATTCGGCCTTTGATTTTTGGGATTGGCTTACTTCGCTTATAATGATATTCTCCAACTCCATCCATTTACCTGAAAATGCCATAATTTTATTCTCTTTTATTACTGAGTAATATCCCCTTGTGTATATATACTACCATTTCTTTATCCATTCATCTACTGAAGGGCATTGAGGTTGGTTCCACAGTTTAGCTATTATGAATCAGGCTGCTATAAATATTGAAGTTGCTGTGTCACTATGGTATGCTGTTTTTATGTTGTTTGGGTATTGACCAAGGAGTGAGATAATGGGGTCAAATGGTGGTTCCATTCTAAGTTTTCTAAAGTTTTTTATTTTACTGGAGTATAAATTTTCAAAATAGTTTCTAATTATTCTCTGTATTTCAGTAGTGTCTGTCATGATATTTCCTTTTTCATCACAAATTTTAGTAATTTGGGTTTTCTCTCTTCTTTTTGTTAGGGTGGCTATCTATTCCCTGATGTCTTCTGTTATCCATGTGTCATTCAGTAGTGTATTATGTAGTCTCCAGGTATTGGAGTAATTTCTATTTTTAAATCGTCATTGATTTCTAATTTTATTCTATTATGGTCAGAATGGATGCAGGGTAGTATCTCTATTTTTTTGTATTTGCTAAGACTTGCTTTGTGGCATAACATATAATCTATTTTGGAGAAGGATCTATGTGGTGCTGAGAAAAAAGTATATTCAATGAATGGAATACTCTATATTTGTCTGTGAAGTATAAATTATTGATTATTGAGTTCTATGGTTCCTTTGTTTAGTTTTTTGTGGGTTTTTTTTTTTTTTTTTTTTTTTTTTTTTTTTTTTTTTTTTTTTTTTTTTTTTTTTTTTTTTTTTTTTTTTTTTTTTTTTTTTTGGTTTTTTGTTTTGGAAGATCTATCCAGTCGTGAGAGAGCTGTGTTAAAGTCACCAAGTATTATTGTGTTATGGTCTATTTTATTCTTGTAGTTGAGAAGGGTTTGTTTGATACACATAGATACCCCATTTTGAGGGGTATAGATATTTATGATTGTTATGTCTTGTTGATGTATGATTTCCTTAAGAAGTATGAAATGTCCTTTTTTATCTCTTTTCACCATCTTTGGTGTGAAGTATACTTTATCTGATATGAGGTTGGAAATTCCTGCTTGTTTATATGGTCCATGTGAATGATATGTTTTCCCTACCCTTTCACTTTTAGTCTGTGGATGTCTTTTCCTATGAGATGAGTCTCTTTAAGGCAGCATATTATTGGATTATTTTTAATCCAGTCTTTCATTCTGTGTTTTTAATTGATGAATATAGGCCATTCACATTCAGGGTTATTATTGAAATATGATTTGTAATCCCAGTCATTTTGGTTTATTTTTGGTTTTTACCTTGACTTCATTTCTCTTTTGATTGGCTTTTCCTTTAGTGCAGTTCCTCTCTTTGTGTATTTTCATTGTTGGTTATCATTTCTTCCTCACGGAATATTTTGCCAAGAACGCTGTGTAGTGCAGGCTTTCTCACTGTAAATTCTTTTAACTTTTGTTTATCGTGGAAGGTTTTTATTTCATCATCAAATCTTAATCTTGCTTAATTTTGCTGGATATAAAATTCTTGATTGGCATGCATTTTCTTTCAGAGTTTGTTATATGTTATTCCATGATCTGAGGTAAAAAATCTGCTGAGATTCAAATTGGTCTCCCCTTATATATAATCTGATTCCTCTCTCTTGTGGTCTTTACAATTCTATCCTTATTCTGTATGCTGGGCATTTTCATTATAATGTGCCTTGGTGTAGATCTGTTATAATTTTGTATATTTGGGGTCCTGTAAGCCTCTTGTGTTTGAATTTCCAATTCATTCTTCATGTTTGGGAGATTTTCTGATATTATTTTACTAAAGAGATTGTGCATTCCTTTGGTTTGAAATCCTGTGCCACCTTCTATCCTGATAAATCTTAGGTTTGGTCTTTTGATGCTATCCCATAATTCTTGTATGTTTTGTTCATGGTTTTTTACCATCTTCACTGTATGGTCAACTTTATTTTCAAGATTGTATATTTTGTCTTCATTATCTGAGGTTCTGTCTTCTAAGTGATCTAGTCTGTTGGTGATGATTTCCATTGAATTTTTTATTTTGTTTATTGTTTCCTTCATTTCAAAAATTTCTGATTGTTTTTTTTCACAATCTCTAGCTCTTTCTTGAAGTAATATTTTGCTACCTATATTTGCTCCCTTGTCTCTTTGTTGGAATGATCCATTTTTGCCTGTATTTGCTCACTTAAGTCATTCTTTAATTCACAGATCATTTTAATTATATTCATTCTGAATTCTTTCTCTGACATTTTATCAACTGTGCTATCAACAGATTCTATTATTGTAGTATCTTGGTTTATTTGGGGCACTTGCTTCCCTTGTTTTTTCATGTTGATTATGTATCTTCCTTTCTTGCAATGCCAATCTGAGGTATTGCAGTTTCTATCCTATAATCTTGTTGGTTATCATTTCCTCCTCATGGAATATTTTGGAACACTACAGATTACCTGTATCTCACGTTGGAGTTCACTTCTAGTCCCCAGTAGGTGTCCCCAGATGAATACTACTTTCACTAAAGATGGTGGTGGCTGTAGTGAAGGTAACTCAAGATGTCTGTGGGAGTGGCCCAACATGGATGCAAACACTTTCAGAGATGAGGCTAAAAGGGTGGGACTTACAATGGCTTTGGGCTGATTGATTGGAGATGCAGAACTCTGGCAGGCTGCTGCCTCCAGGCTTTGTCTGTTGACCCAAGGAAGTGGCTAATTCATGGTAAGAACTATGGGAATGGCTGCAGTGTACAAGATAGATATAGCAAGGGAGCAACAGCATAGATCCCCACTATATGCAGGGGTGGTCCTGGGCCTGGGCTTTTACACAGACCTGTGAGGGATGTCCTGGGCCTGATCTTGGCCTGGACACCCTCAATAGTCCCAGGTAGTGCATCTGGCCCTGGGCCTGCGCTCATGCAGATGGGCAGGGGGTCTGGCGCTGAACTGGGGACAGCCCCAGGCCTTAGCCACAGGGGTCCCTGGAGTCAGTCTTATGCCTGGGTCTGGGTTCCCCTGTGGGTCGGTGAGCTGGTGGGTAGCAATCTGGGGCCTGACCTTGGCTGGGCTCCTGCAGGAGTCCCTGAAGGTGGTCCTGGGCCTTGGCCTGTGCTCTCACCAATTGGCAGGGGCTCCGGCGCCTAGCTTCTCAAATTTAATGAACATTTTATATCATTTAATTTTATCTTCTTTCTTAACATATTAATTATATTTTTTATTCACTTTTACTGTTTATCCTATGCAATATGAATTTTTAATTAACAAGCCCAACTTCAAATAACATTGAAACTATTTCATAAGCAGCATAAGTACCTTGTAATGGAGTATTCCTGATTTTTCCCCTGTGCCTTATGACATTGCTGTCACTCATGTCATTTCTCCACATGCAATAGTCACACAAACCACTGGAACTATTATTTATTCAAACAGGCAGGAAAAATGAAAGATTTTACATACCTTTACTCCTTTTCAATGTTTTTTTCTTTTTAAATAGAGATCCAAGTTTCATTTTCCTTTATGCCTAAAGAATTTTTTGTTTTGCTTTTAACTTCATATGGAAGAAAACTTCTGGTAATTAATTCCCTTTATTTTTCTTCTCTCTTTTTTTTTTGTTTGTTTGTTTTGTTTCAGTTTGGTTTGTGTATGTGTATTTTATCTTCTTTATTTTGAAGAATAATTTTACAGGATATAATATTCTGGGGTGGTGACATTATTATTTCAATATTTTAAATAACCAGCTGTACTACATTCTATTCTTTCTTATAAAAATGTTAAAGACAAGCCCAGTGTAATTCTTATCCTTGTTACTCTCTAAGGAAGATATTTTTCCTCCTCTGGATTCTTTTAATCTTCTTTGTCCTGGTTTTCTACAATTTGAGTATGATAGGCTCAGGATCTGGAACATCTTTCTCCTTTAGTGTTTCTTGACTTGGCATTTGTGATTCCTGGATCTGTGGCTCAGTGTTGTTTTTTTGTTTTTTTTTCATTCATTTTGGGAAAATTTTTTTTTTTTTTTTCACTGCAGCACTGGAATTGAACTCAGACCCTTGTTCCTGGTAGGCAAAAACTCTTCACTGAGTATATAACTAGTCTCTGAAAAGTTTCTAACCATTTCAGATTCATTCTCTTTTTCTTTGCCTTCTGGTATTCTTGTTTGTATCAGACATTTCACCTTATCATACCGTCCCAATATTCTTGAATGTTGTTTCCTATTTTGTTTTGTTTGTTTTAGTTATTTTGTACCTTTGACTTTCATTTTGGAAGGCTTCTGTTGACCCATCCTCAAGTCACTAATTTGCTTTCTTGCCACGTTGAACCTACTGCTGAATTGATTAAAGCCATTTTGCACTGCTTCTGCAGTGCTGCTTTTAGTTCCAGCCTTTCTTGGGCTTTCATCCCTCTGTTCACATTCCTGTTTGTTCTCGACTATTGCCTCTGCCTCTCTTTAACATATTAATTATAATTACTTCAAGTTCCCTAATTGATAAGTCCAGCTGTGTAGTATGTGAGTCTGATTATGCTGATGTTTCTTTTTAGAGTGAGCTTTTTCTTGCCTTTGATAACATGTTTGTAATTCCTTGTTGAAAATCAGACAGAGTGTATCAGGTAATCAAGTAATAGGAACTAAGATATACAGGCCTTAAACTTGAGGATTTATGTTAATCTGGCAAGGAGTTGACCTTTGTTATTTTTTTTCCCTCAGTGACAAGAAATTTCCAATTCCTCTAGTGTCCTCATTTTGTGTCCCATATTGTCTTTGTGATTCCCTGGGAACAGCCCTACATGGTCTGCATCTCAGCTTGCAGGTCAGGAAAACTGCAATCTGGTGATACTGGAGTTCTATGGTATAGTGTTATGGGGTTTTCTATGTCCTTCTAAACAATTTCAGTCTTTTGCTGGCCTGTGTCTCAGGGATGGACCATCACAGATGCTTCTCTAGTGGTGTAGCATTATGCCCCTGCCCCCTTACTCCTCTTCTTGGCTGGAGATTTACCTATTTCCATGAAGCACTCTCCCTTGAGCATTTTTCTCCCTTAGGGCAGATAGAAAACTAGAGAGGCTGGAATGAGGAGAGATTTCCTTTCTGCAGCTGTGATAAGGTGCCAGACTGAGTTTTGTCAAAGTCCTTTAATGTGGAGAGTAGGTCTCTGATGTGAAGGAGTCTCTTAGTATTCTTCCTCTTCTCCTATTAAAGCCCTAAGGGGCTCGCTCTTAGCTCCTCAGAGAAAGAACTTGATAGAATCCCTGTAGTGAAATCCATGGAAGTGTGTAGGCCCTTCTGAGACTGACTTGTTCTCGGGCTCTGTGCTGATCCACGCTCAGCCTCTAGGAAATTACCAAAGTTAGCATTTAAACATTCAACCAGTATGTGGCTTCCAGAACTTCTAATCTAGGTAGGCACACCTAGGCTGTGTGCACACATGTTCTTTCTTACTGGAAGCATCTACCTCTCCAGACTTTGGAGAGGTAGATTTTCTTGTGACCTCTGTTCTCTGATGGGTCTCAGAATAGTTCTTGATTTCAGTTCATCTACCATTTTTCTTGTTGCAAGATCAAGAGTGACAACTTCCAAGCTCTTTTCATGTCACAGAGAAAGCTGGAAGTCCCGGTAGTAAGCTTTTAGCAATTTTTTTTTCTGTTCTCTCATTCTTTAAATATTTTTTAAAATCATGCTTGAAAAATGAAATAGGTGCTTTGGGAGGTAAGCATAAATTATGTGAAAAAATGGATATACACAGAGCCTTGTTCTTTAACAATAGTAAAATGAAAAATGTGTTTAAAAGTGTAAAGACTTCAAGAATACAATGGATTACCTTTGCCAAAATGATTTATCATCTTTACATGTAGGAGATTCACTTCAATTAAAGGACATTTCTCTGATGTTTTCATTTTCTGTTTCTGTTCCCTTCTCGGGAGCACACATCCCACTCTGATTTGTGTCATAGTTCATGGTGTTGAGTCTAGCTGCTCCATGAGATAGGGTAAAATTTTTCCTTTGTGTTTCCTAGAGCTGCAAACACAGGGCTTTGCATATAATAAGCATTTAATGAATGTTTTAAAAATTGAATTAAACCCTGAAACAAAAATGCATCATTTTGTTTTCACATAAGCAATATAATTTTACAAAATATAAAATAATTAGCACCCTTTTCACCCTAAACTTATTATTCTTACTGTGTATCATAAGTTCAATAAATGATTTAAGAGCTCATTAGCCTGATTGTCAGAAATACCTGAAAATCTGACCCCAATTTTAGTTTCACAGTGCTCAGGTCAGCAATGCCTATAGGCAGCTTTATTTTTGTGCTAGGACAGTTGTCAGCTATGAAAACTTTGTTCATGTTTGATTATACTGTGATATAACTTCTAATCATGTTAAGTATTTATGTAATTGAGATGGATAAAATGGCCTTGGCTTAGATGTGGTCTTTGTCACTTTCCCAGAAAATTCATGTGCAAAATGGTTTAAACTGAATTAAGGTTACTATTATTTTTTCCAGGAGATCCAGTGTGACTCTTAGCCAAATGTTATCCCTGTACGCATCCACTAAACCCCTAAAATAAAGAAACTATCTCTTCATCTGTCCCATGTTGGGTGTTGCTGAACTCATTGCTACCTATTTTGGCTTAACCAGTGTCCTTCTTCAGCTGGATGGCTTAAACAACCAAAAAAAAAGACACAGGGAGGCAGAGCTTCTTTTGTCTCACATCATGTTATTGGTGACTTAAATGGAGATTTTGTTCTCATTCTTGAAATTCTGTACTTAATAGGAACTATGTTAGGCATAGTTTGTTTACTATTGTGGAAATTTCTTGGAAATATATCTGAAAATTTTTATTATGCTTATATTTTGGTAGAGTTCTAAACAACCAAAGTCATGTCAAATGACTAGGAAAAAGTAAATATAACTTGAGACATTGTTCTCCATGGATTTATATAAAACAGTGCATTTTAGGAGTGCTTTGGTAAATTATACAGTTCTGTATGCTAGAAGCAACCACCCAAAGGTGCAATGCCTTAGGTGTTAAAAGGCCCGTATTTTGAAACATATTTCCACCCTAGCATTCTCTTGGTTCTGTGAATTGCAGCAACAGAATCATGGCTTTATGTGAATGCTAGTTATCTCTAAACCACATTGGTGAAAATACCAATATTCCTCTCAGGATTACTTTACATGGAGATTACAATACAAAATGGATGCTCATCATCACAAGAAAACATGTTCTTATTTTGACATTTTTGCCAAACCTGACTCTGGACTTTTAGTGCTGATAGCTTATCCCCACCCTCTCCCATCATAATCACAGGCTTTCTCTATGCCTCACTGGATTCTATTAAAATTGATCTTAATCAAAACATAAAGTTTCAGACCATGTGAAAAAAGATCAGTCTCCATAAAGCCTAAATTTTAAACTAGCATTTTTCCAGAGGAGCACAGAGAAATACACCTCCCTAAATGTCAGAGAGGTAAATCTGAGTACCTAATAGTATCTGTGACACATAGAATTATAAAGCATAGTAAGTTCATTTTGTATATTTTGGGCTAGAGAGACAGCTGTTGAACTTGGCTAATGTCAAGTTCGTATAATTAGCATCATTTGTTGAGGAAAAAAAAATCAATTAACAAACTATAGAGATATTACAGACATTTTCAGATTGGCAATTCCAAATTTATCCAAACTTTTTTTCTGCATTTCTAAACCTACAAAATTTGATAAAATTCTTATGCATTTTTCAAGTATACTTCAGTATACTTTAGTATTCTATGAGGTTGTTAATCCTCTGAAAACTAGAAGAAATAATATTTCTCTTTCTAATTATGTTTTGTTTCATACAAATATATACTTGAATTTTAATATATTTTGTAAAAAGTTTTTCCTAAATTGACACATTTGTTCTCAAATATAATCATGTTACTCAAGTATATATAGAAACTTCAGAAATAAAAAAGGATGATAGAAAGGAAATAGTGAAAGTATTTCAACCTCTCATTTTGAATTATATTACATTTCCTTACAGTAACATATAAGACAAAAGAAAATGAAAACATAAGCTATATGATAATAACCATTATATTCATGTTCTGTCTTACCAATATTTCAGCAACATCATTTAATCTAATTAATAATTTTATTTATTTGTTTTGTGATTGAACCTAGGGGCAGTCTACCACTAATCTGCATCCCCAGTCCTTTATATATTTTTTTATTTTGAGATAGCATCTTGCTAAATTGCCCTGGCTGACTTCAAACTTGCCATCCTCCTGTATCAATATCCTGAGTAGCTGGGATTACAGGCATGGGGCACTCTGCCCACAACATCATTTAATTTTATAACCAATAGTATTTAAAGTATATCATTGGGCTTTAAAAAAATATCTAATGCTCTTTTTTATTAGTCGCTTTTTATATAATATTAGATTTCACAAATGTTTTTCTTAACTATTTTTTATACTTTTAAAACTAAAAACACATTTTTTTTACAAACTAAAACCCAAATCCAGTTTGTTTCCCTCTACTAAGTTATAGTAGACACTATTCTGTGGCTGACCCAATTTTCAAGCCATCCCCTTCCTCTTACCTAAGTAACAGCTATCATCCTGTATAGAGGACTCATGCCTATATTGTTTAAGTTTACCATGATTCCATTCTCCTTCCTAATGATTGCTTTAGAAATAAACATATGATCTAATGGTAGATAACAAAATATTTGGGCTGGGTTTTAGTAGGACATCTTGAAAAGTAGTACCTGAAGAGATGACCTCTTCTTCAGAACACTGTTATGGCTGGATGAGCTA
Organism: Geosciurus inauris; assembly: GCA_004024805.1. Lineage (NCBI taxonomy): Eukaryota > Metazoa > Chordata > Mammalia > Rodentia > Sciuridae > Geosciurus > Geosciurus inauris. Next base: position 35,990 of record PVHX01000862.1, on the reverse strand, counting down.
TCTAGAGCTGTTATGGCAATGTACATATGAGACTTAGGATAAAATCATAGCATGGAGTCAGGTACATCCAAAAGATTTTGGAATCCCCTACTTATATATTTTCAGTTTACAATAGTGCAAGTCAGGTTTCCTTGTCACATAAACCCAAAATGGTAACTACAACATCAACCATCCATTAAAAAAATTAGACAGCTGGGCACGGCGGCTCACACTTGTAATCCCAGCACTTAGGGAGGCTGAGACAGGAGAATCACGAGTTCAAAGCCAGCCTCAGCAACAGCAAGGCTCTAAGCAACTCAGTGAGACCCTGTCTCTACATAAAACACAAAATAGGGCTGGGAATGTGGCTCAGTGGTGGACTACCCCTGAGTTCAATCCCTAGTACCAAAAAAAAAAAATTGGACAATAATATGCAATACTTAAATACATTCAGACAAGATGCATTACTTTCAGAGATCAGGAACATTGCCTAAAATACATTTTTCCTTGCCTCTAGCTTAATTCTTGTTTAAATGATGCACATCACAATCATGATTTTTTACAGTAAAATATTTACAGATAAAATTGTATTATAGGTAATGTTATTTGCCTTTTACAAAATGTTAATTGGGCAGCAATCAAACAAAAGTAAAAGTCCAGAAGATTGCTGATTTTTAAAATCTAAACATAAAGGAAAACTCATTGAACTTTAAGTACAAAAGAAATGTCCAGTCCCTTGGGGAGAAAGCACTCCTGTGTAGATGCCTTTTGTACAGTTTATGGCTTACTGATGCACATGATAACTTAGCAGACCTGTACTACTGTGAATTTGGTAATTTTTTAAAGAAGATATAATCATACCAATGTCTCAGAGTAAATAAAAGCACTATGAAAAACACTGTTTTTCATCAGTGTTCCTATAATCGAGATATTGGCAATGTAGATAAGATCAAATTAGGATCTTTGCTAAAACAGCTGAATTAAGGCAAGATAATGAAAGACAAAATTAATAGTGAATAGGCTTATCTTTTTTCAAAAGTTTGACACAGGAGAAATCAATTTGCATTACTTTCATGTTTTACTTTTCAGCAGTTCTTCTGCCATGCTCTGGTACTTAACATAACCTTCACCTTTTAAATACTGATTTCAAAGCTAGGCCAGTAGTTAAAAATAGCATGAAATGATATACTGTATTATATTAAAAAAAAAGAAAAAAATCAATAAGAGGAGGGCAAAACAACAAAGACAGCCACCTACAGAATAGAAATCTTTTGAAGAATTGTTTAAAGGTGTAATCCATGGAGAAACAAACATTTCAGAAAACCATCATTTAAATGCCTAGAAGTCTTCTATTGAAATGGGAGAGACTTGGGGACTTCTGATCTCAGAGTTTGTAAGAAAGAGTTGCTGAGATATCTATCATCATTATTAATTAAGGAACTATATTTGAAGTTGCTAGGTCAGGTGACATTTGTCCCTTTCTACATATGTTAGCAGCTGCCAACAGTAGTCTTTGAACATAGGTTAAGCCAGCAGCAGTGAGGGTGAAGAGGCAAGCCATATTTAAGGTGACTACTGACCAGGGGAATAATGGGAAACACACACACACACACACACTTTCATAACCCAGGGTCTGCCATTGACAACTGAAGGAAACACATTTCTGAAAAGAGTATAGTTACATCTATTAGGATCTAGGAGTCAAAATACAGGAAATAGATGTGCAACAGGAATTCCACAACTATCACTGTGAGGTAGAAGGAGCAAGTCTGCAAAACAGAATCTTTAACCCTGAAAAGAAAACAAATCTTATGGTGAAATTTCAAATCACAAGGGATAAAAATAAAGCCTGAAACATTTCAGGTGATGAAATCAAAATTTATATTAGAATCAAACATCTTTACTGTCAATACTGGATGCCAGAACACAACAGAGCAATATCTTCAAACTGCTAACAACAATAACAACAAAAATATCTTTGAATAGTAATCCTATACCCAAGGTGACATACAAATGGAAGGTAAAAAAGAACTTTTCAGAATATGCAGGAACTTAGAAAGTTTTGTACACCCAGACCCTGGATGAAGAAATCACTTGAGACTATTGGATTGGAAATACAAGAAAGCATGAAATACAAACAGAATTGATCTTAAAAATGATACTCACGTACCATATATATTTGCATTTAATCATTGATAAATAATATAGGGGGAAAAGTTAAATGGGAGAAAATTACATGTGATCAGAATAAGTAGAAGGAGGGATAGGATGGAAGGAAAAATAAATGTATATGAAAACTCACCATATCCTTGCTTTTATTAAAATTGTATTAATTACTCTGTGTAATCACAGGACGACTTTCTGTTGTCTGACCTTATGGAATTGTTGCAAGTGGTCACACATTTCCAAATCTGGTTCAAGTAGGTGATTCGATAGAAAAGAATCACATGAAAAAAGAAATAAGATATCAGTTACGCCAATGCACTTAAAGGCAAATGAAGAGATAGAAAAAATGCATCACTAAAGTAGACATTGAGTTGAAGTTGTATTATATCATAACATATTCCCTTGTTATATAAGATACTTCAGAGAATAAGGATTTTTAAAAGGATGGAAAAATCTTTGGGTCTTACTCAATTCCTAGAGCAAATAAGAATTGTGTGTGTGAATACACACACACACACACAAAGTAAATATATGCACAGCCTTTAGTTCTAGATACAAATATAAAAATATTAGAAATTATTAACAATGAAAAAGAATTTCAAGACATTTAACATGAAGAAACAATTCCAGTTTGGATCTTGAATGTCCTCCAAAGCTCCAGTGTTGACAGCTTTGTCTCCAGTCCATGGCACTATTGGGAGGTGGTGGAACATTTAGAGGTAGGATCTAATGGAAGGAAACTAAGTCATTGGGTATGTGTCATTGAATGGGGAAATTAGAACCTTGGCCCCTTCTCTTCCTTTGTCTTTGCTTCCTAGTGACTATGAAGTGAATAGGCCTCTTCCACACATGGTCCTGCCATGATATATTTAATGTACCACCACAGGTCCGAGACAACATGGCCAAGCATCCAGGACAGAAAATTCTGAGATCATAAGCCAAAATAAATATTTCCTCCTTTTAAGTTGATTATTTCAGGTATTTTGTCACAGTAATGGAAGTTGACTAACATACAAAATAAGAGAGTAACTCACTATATTAAGAGACTTAAAAGGAAAGTCTATTATTTTCTCAATAGGTACAGAAAAACACTAGTTTATAAGAAACATTACAATTTTAAAAATACAATATTGAGAGAAAAAAATGCCATTGTATATAGTTGTTTTTCAGCACTTTCTACATTTAGTGCAGTGGAAAAAATTCAGAGAATAAAACCAAGCATAAATATTACTAAAAGATATCACTATTTTAGATGTGACTAGTTTCTCCCTTAAAAATGCAAGAAATGAAGTGAAAATAGTTTAAGATAAAAGGAAGATACTATAGGACTGAAAAGATAAATCATTTTGAATGTAGTCTTGTACAGGGATTATATATTTTGAAAAATAGCAGTAACGAATCAGATCCCTACTTTATACCTCTTAGAGTCAATGATATCATAAACAAAGCTAAAAATAAGTGACAAACTTAAAACATTTGCAAAATATTTAACATTTTACACAAAAGCACAGTGAAAACCAACTTTAAAAATAGACAAAAGCAAAATAGTTAGGGGCTATGTCTAGGTAAATCACAGAGAAAAATCTAAAATAGCCAAGAACTATATAACAGAGTGACAAATATAACATTTTTATTGTCCTCAAGTTTCCAGAGAAACTCATTAAACTAAGGCAAAACATAAACATTAAGCACTGCTCATTCTAAACAGAATCGTTATGAAGAGATTTGCAAAGGACAAAGCCAAAAGCAAGTTCTGCTACCAGGATACAAGCACCTGTCTGAAAGCTGGATAAGAACTTGAATTTGAAGAGGACTTAAGGAAATTTTCCCAGGAGAGTGCTTTGAGTACTCCTCACTGAAGTGGAAGTGGGGTGCATCATATAGTATGGGGCTTCTATTAATCCATATAGCCTCTGCAGAGAAAATTAGACTTGCACTGTTTTACAAAGGAATCAAGATACTTTTAATTAAGTCAGATTATCCTGCAGCAGATAATCTGAACAGATCATTTCTCTCAGCAAGAATAACTGGAAGACCCTGGCAAGGTGGTTAACACCTATAATCCCAGAAAATTGGGAGGCTGAGATAGAGGATCACAAGTCCTAAACGAGCTTCAGAAAATTAGTGAGGCCCTGAGCAACTTAGGGAGACCTTGTCTCAAAAATAGATAGATAGATAGATAGATAGATAGATAGATAGATAGATAGATAGATAGATAGATAGAGCCATGGATGTAGTTCAAGGGTTATGCACCTTTTGACTCAAGGGCTGAATTAAATACGAAATTACCTGATTAAAGGCATCTGAGAATTAAAAGGGCAGTATAGATGAGAAGGGCTAAAATGCCAGAAAAAGACCTTTGCAGAGGTATTGGCAATATTACAGAGAAAAAAGAACCCAAATGTATTCTAGAGATATCAATAAATCAGAACAAAATGTCCACAATCAGGAGCAAAGGGAAATGTGATAGAGGAAACCCCTCCACCAGGTCCTTCTTATCCGTCAAGCACCCACCATTCCTTAGGAAGCTCAAGCTAAGAGATAAGAGAAGCTGAGCAAAGAGCCCCTGCTAATGGTTGAAGGGACAAGCAGATTGACTGGCAGCCTCACAGAGTAGGCAAAACAAAGGGAAGAGACCCTTGAGAATTTCAGGTTTCTGTCTGTGGATAAGCTACAGATGACTATAAGAGTAAAAGCAATCTTGAAATAGAAAAGTTTACAGTCTGAAAACAAACTTGATATATACATTATCACTGCTTGAATTAATGAGATCCTCTGCTCTAACCACCTAGAATAAAAAAAAAAAACACTTCAGTGGAATATGACATAATTTAGAGTTTAACTGTTATTAATTGAATATGCCTGATAGATAATCAAACAAATAAGCATATCAAAAGATATCACTAGACAAAACCAGGTAAAGAAAAGATCTTCAGATGATTCAAATATTTTAGTTATCAAAAATGGACTTTCTGAATGATTAATGACTTCAAGAAAAGAGACAGCAACACAAAAATATTATTAAGAGAATTGAGAACTATAAGAGAAAATCAGTTACATTGGAAATGAAAAATGCTTGACAGAAATGAAAAATATAATTAATGGTATTGACATCTACAAAGATAATTGATGCTCTAGAAGATAGATGATGGGGAATCTGTAGAACGAGTCCAAAAAGGAAAAATATGGAAATACAGAAGTTAAAGAACTTAAAATCACATGAAACAGATCAAAAAGATCAAACAATAATCTGAATCTCAAGATAGGACAGAAAAATTTGGATGTAAATTTGAGAAAAGAATAGCTAAGAGTTTTCAACATTGTTGAAAGACATGAAGCCACAGATTAAAGATGCATCACAAAGAAAATTGTACTAAGTACATCATAGTAAAACTACACACATTCAAGGAAACATACAAGGAAAGAATTTACCTTAAATAACTTTACAATTGAATGCTGACTTCCTAAAAGAAATATAAAGGCCAAAAAAACAATAAAATTTTGTTAAAAGCTGAATTAGAGGAAAATAGAATTATTTCCAGAGAGGAAAATAAAAATATTTCCAGAAAGTAAAGAGACTTTTTTTTTGGCAACCAATCAAACCAAAGAAGAATGAAGGAGCAGGAAGAGGAGGAAGAAGAGAAGGATGAGGAGGAGGAAGGATGGTGAGGACTTCTTCAACAAGGAGGAAAATGATCCTTGGTAGAGTAAGGAAATTCAGGAAATAATGACATAATTGTGTAACAAAAATGACAAATATGTGGATAACTACATATTAATATAGATTCCATAAAATAATAATATACTGAGTGATTCAAAATAAATGAAACCAAAACCACAGAAACCAAGAGAGTTTGACTGAAATTAAAATGTTTAAGATATCTGCATTATTCAGAACATGAAATACATGGTAATTTACATGAGATTTAAAGAAATCCATTTATGTTTGTTGCAACCTCAAAGTTAACAATTAAAAATTCTGTAGTAATAGAGTATAACATTAATAAGAATAATAGAAGAGGAAAATGGAATAACAAATACATTTGAGTAACACAAAAAATGGAAAGAAAAGAGGAGAAACAGAAAAGCTGGATTCCTTATCAACAGAGAGATAGTGATTCAAATTCAGTACATGTGCAATTCTATTAAACAATGGTACTCTATATTTTTGAAAGACAAAAATGGCAAATCTATATTAAAAATATGACCACATGATACTTCAAAAACTTGCAGATTGCATATAGCATATACACAGAAGATTGAAAGTTTGGAGGAAAAACAAGAGTAGTTGGCACTATACTTAGTGAAGGAAAGTCATATCAAGGTCAGAAGCATTATTAGAAATAAACAAGCTAAGCTGTAAGTTAACACTGTTTCCTGTGGGGATAGGTAGTTGCTGGCAAAGGGAACAAAGCAATCTTTTTGCTTCTTGCTCAGCTGGAAAAGTTCTATTTCTTCTGCATTGTGGATGCATGGATATATTCACTTCAGGAAAAATCTTGAAGCTGTACACTGTTTTAGTCATCGTTTTTGTTGCTGTGACTAAAGGATGTGACCAGAGCAACTATAGAGGACAAAAATTTTATTTGAGGGATCACGGTTTCAGAGGTCTTAGTCCACAGAAGGCTAGCTCCATTTCTCCATTTCTCGGGGATAGGGATGAGGCTGAACATCACGGTGGAGTATGTGGCAGATGGAAGCAGTTCACATCATGGTGATCAAGAAGCAGAGAGAGACTCTACTTGCCAGATACAAATATATACACTAAAGCCACACACCCCATTCCCACCTCTTCCAGCTACACCCTACCACTTTAGTTAATCCCATTAGGGATTAACTTGCTGATTAGGCTAAAGCCATAACTCAATCATTTCTCCTTCAATCCTTCTTGTATTGTCTCACATGTGATCTTTTGAGGGACACCTCACATCCAAATCATAACATACCTTTACTGCATGTACTTTTCTGTACATGTGCTTTATGCCTACTAAAATGCTTTAACATAGTCGTAGATGAAATATTACTCCAAAAGAGACTTCTACTCCTCAAAACCACCTGAAGCTGAGCAAAAAGACTGTAACAGAGGTGTGGACCTCTGGAATCCCAAGGCCCATAGAAGGCCATCCCTGAGGTCAGAAAGCTGAAGTGGGGTTTCTTTCCAGAGAAATAGCAAGATTATAAAAAAAAGTCCCCCACAGAGAAAAAGTTTTAAAGACACAATTATTTTATGTTTGTTGCGGAGAGGGCTATAACCAGAGATTAAAACTCTATCAAACCCATAACATTGTGTTCCTTTTTCCTAATCCTTTTCTCACTAAACAGAACTCTTAAAGTGTTAGAAAAGTAGGTTGACAGTGGGGTAGAAAGAGTAATGAGGAAGGGAAAGCACATACTGTGGCCCTCTTCACCACAGAAAATTTCTAGCTGGGAGAGGGGAAGAGTTTAAACCTGAACAACAAGCATTAGTGTTGATCTTAAATTTCATAGAATTTCTGAAACCACTGAGATGAAAATGTTCTGAAAATGGAAATGACCCAGAAAAATCTATGGAGCCTGGCCCTGATTTCATCCAGGGGCAGGAAAGAATGAATCCAGAAGCTGAATCTGAGGGGTTAGCAGGGGGTAGAAAAAGAGTATTATTGATTCCTGCATAACATCATCATAACTGCTGTTCATTTAACAAACTTTTTATATATGCAAAGATGAAGTTACATATGAAGAATTCAGGAAAATGCAAATTAATGCATTGACATCATTTTTCACACTTCATACTGGCAAAATTAAAGAGACTGGCAAATTCCATTTTCATAAGAATAAAGGGACATTAGAACCCTTCCACATTTTTTATAGGAATGTCAACTGGTAACATATTTGCAGGAAGGCAGTTTGGCATTTTTAGTATAATTGCAAAACATTTGACTCCATACTTTCAACCCCAGGAATTTATCTTTAAAAAAATTCTCACATGTGTGAACAAAATTAAAGAGGGATTTTTAAAAGTTATACCCTGGAAGGCTGGTTATGTACCTCAGTGGTAGAGTGCTTCCCTAGCATGTGAAAAGCCCTGGCTTCAACCCCCAGCACTACAAAAAAAAAAAAAAAGATTAAAGGTTATATACCCTGGAGAATGTCTACATTTTCATCATCAGAATATATATATATATGTATATATATACATATATATGAAATATTGAGTAATTAAAGAGAATAATATATAGAGATGTAGACATAGACATGTGACATACATGATGTAGATATATAGACAGATTATATTAATATACAGATGTAATTACAAAGATATATAGAGATGTAAGAGGAACTGAGATATACAATGCTTCAAAACTAGTTTTGTTAATTTAAAAACAAAATTAAAAAATTTAGGCAGTACAAGAATATAAGCTCTATGAAATCAGAGGCAATCCAGAGAATGCCTGGGACATAATAGATGGTTGAATGAATATTTAAATCCATTCTTACAAATAAAATAGATAAAAAATAGAGAGATCTTTAAATATTTCACTTTATACATTCTGAATTGTGGAAACTGTTGAAATAAAATACTGAATCAGTAGTGTCCAAAGTAAAATAAAATTTGAAACTTAAACATATATGCTTCACATATACTAGTTCAAACAATTTCTAGTTTATTCACCTACAAATAATCTACTAGCATCTCTAAACATCTATATAAGAGAGATAATAAAATACAACTAATGAGCTTTTTGTGAGATAAACATGTGAATAAGAGCTATAACTGCTTGACATATTGTACATGTTCTGAAAACAGTGTACTCTCCTAAATCCCAGTGTAACTCAATGTCCTTTTATTTTCTTTAATTGACGTAAAACGTGCATGTTTTTATGAAGTATAATGTGTTTTTTTCATTCATGTACTATTAGATAGTGATTAACAGTGTAATTAAAATGTTTATACCCTTACAGGTTTTTAATTTACATTTTTCTAAGGTTTCTAAGTTTTTCCTCATCTAGGATTCACCTAGCCAGCTATCTCTCTACTCAGAAGTAGTATAGTGCATACCAGAAAAAGTTGCTAAACACAGATTTAACCCATTTATTTGTAAATGTCCTGCATATATATTATAAAACATAAACAACTCTTTAAAGTACCTAGACAAAAGACAAATCATGCAATTCATTCCCCACAAATTCATTTGATACTTAGTTTTTTAAAAAATGCTAGTTTTAGTATTAAAATAAATTTATATTATAATTTAACAATTAAAGTAGTCAACATATTAAAATGAAAATGCTTAATGTACTCTTATGCATTATTGCCATTTTGTTTCAATCTTTTTGATAAACAACTTGGCTATGTGTGTCTATATTATCACTAACAGTCATAAGACATGATTATATCATTTCACCTTTAGGGATGTATTAAAAATATCATCTTAAGGTTATTAGAAGACACAAAAAATACCTTATGAAGGATCATTGGCAATACTAAAAACAGTACATAAAACATAACTTTTAACAGTTAGTAAAGTGGTACAATAGCATTAACAAGTCACTGTGTGGAAGAAAACAATGTTAAGAAAATAAAAAGGCTATACCATTGAAGGCAAAAGCCAAATGTATAGTATAGAACCAGGCAGGGTGGTGCATAACTGTAATCCTAGGTGTAATACACCTGTAACTCAAGAGGCTGAGACAGGGGGATTACAAGTTCAATGCCAGCCTCAGCAACTTAGTGAGGTTCTAAGCAAGAAAACAAGACCCTGTCTCAACATAAAACAATGAAAAGGGCAAGCATGTGACTCAGTGGTAAAGCACCTGATGGGTTCAATTCCCCATCCAAAAAAAAAATGTATAAGTGCAATATAACTATAATATATAAAATAAAAAGTTATATGGAAATTAAAATACTTACAATATTTATCACTGAGATAGGATTAAGACTAACTGACCAAAATTGGGAGGCTGAATTCCACAGGAAGAGAAAAAGGGCTTTGGAGGCAGAGTGAGGAGGTTTGAATCCCAGCTATGATAATTTAGGAAAACTACTTAATATTTCTGAACATCAATTTCATCATCTGTTTAAAAAGAAAAGTAAACACATATTTTGTAGAGATTTTTAGAGCATGTATAAATTAAAATATGCAGAAGAATCTAGTCTAATTTCTGGCACATGGAAGGATCTAAATAAACATTAGACCTTTTAAGTTCTTTATAAATTTTCATATTTTCCAAGTTTTCTACAAATAAATTTATTATTTTGCTTTGGAGTACAAAAGTTCTCTGAATGTTAATTACCCTATTTTCATCTGTTCTCCTATGTTGAAGACCTAAAACATCCAAAATTCCTATATCAGATTCCATTAATATGGTTAATAACCCAATGAGGGGAAAGAAACTCCTCTAAGCTAATTATATTATTGTTTACATGTTGGATAAATATAGCAAATCTGAAAATACATGTTTTTAGAACATTACTTATAAACGTATGCCCTATAAGCCTAGAGGAAGAAACATTTTTATTCCGTTTTACATCTCAGCATATAATAGTCAGCAACAAGATATTCATGAAAATCTATGAAATTAAATGGTTCTGAACATACAAAATGCCAGACATTGATAGCAGATAATGGGAAATATTTCAAGGGCAAGGATGATTCTGTTATGAAACATTTGAACGAAGTAGAAAGCCACTTAGTCAACTGTATCTATTAGGATCTAATCAGGAGGCAGAAACCGCCTAATGATTTAATCAGGAGAGGTTTAATACAAGAATTACTAACTTGGAAAGGAGATTCATACTACAAAAGTTTTTTTTTTTGGTAATAAGAAAAAGCTCTTAAAACAGTAGATATGAGGAAACATTCATGGAAGGGGCACCCACACATCTAGTTCCAACCCCCAACACCACAGAGCAGGAGATACAAATGGCAAAGTTTACTAAGTCGCCACATGGTACAAATTTACCTTCTGTAATACCGAGGGAGGTGCTCTACAGGACAGGTTACAGAACCTTCTGAAAAGGTGTCCAAGAGTGCTACAGGGACACTGCTTACAAATGGCCACTGATGCTGACAGTGAGCAGCAGCACTTGGGTCCTGGAAGAAGTTGCCTGCACAACAAAGGGTTGATGCTATTGAATCCACCTGCATGGAGGAGCTTGTTGATGGAGCAGGGGCACACATCTCAAGGGCCTACCAGAGAAACACAAGGGACTAGTTCTGCTCCTCCAGTATCCCTCCAGTGCCCTCTACTGGCTGGCATGCCCTCTCATGGTAGCTGGCAGAAGAAAAACCATTATCTGGCTCTTTTCTATTATCACAGCAGGTAGGGAAGGCAGACTTGGGACTAAGATGGTAATTGGCATGATTTTGGTTTTTCAGCTACCATATTCACCTTTCTATACACCTCTGTAATTTACCATAACGAAATAATTCTTTCACCTAACAAGATAAAGCCATTCTTTTACAAGTGAAGATGTTCTCATATGCTTCCCAAACTGAGGAAAAGCACAGCCCCAATAGTCATTATATCCATCACTGGCCTTAATAATTGCTACTTAAATTCCACCACAGTTCCATGGAATATTTTGTTACATAATGATTAAATTTTAAAATTAACTTCTAACTTGTATAGAAATACAAATATAAAGTAAGAAACAAGCCAAAAAAGAAGAAAATGGTTACCTTATACCAATAAATGCATACATACACAACAAGCAAAAGATAGACATACAGAGTTACTACACTTCTCATCTTTGTAGCTGGTCACAAGGATCAAGTTGTTATGTATTATTTCATTCTTCTATTGTTTATTTCATATTATCCATGCTCTCAAACAGACATTGGACTGCTCAGGGTTCTTTATGTGGTGAAGTAGTGAAAATTTGCTTTCCAAAAGGCCTGAGTTTTCCATTATGTTGTAACTTATTTGTTTGTTTCTGTAACTCCCCATTAATGTCTACTGTTCAGCATGGAAGTAATAAAGACACCCAAGAGGATGCCTAATCTTAGTCTTATAAATCTTTATCAGTTTATGATATATACTGATGAGCATGTCCAAACCTATAGCCAGGTGTGAGAGACAACATCCAGCTTATAATAGAAAACTCAGACTACATGATCACCTAAAGTCCCTTGGTTAATAATTCAGTCTTGGTGGACTGGTGGATGCCGCAGAGGGCCCAGATCCACCCTCAGGAAACTCCACAGGTGCCAGCCAATGGGAGACCAGGGACTGCTAGCCACTAGCCACTGGGGAGCCCAAATTCAGGGTAAGAGTCCCCCCAGAGGGGCTGAGATTGTAGCTCAGCAGTAAAGCGCTTGCTGTGCATGCTTGAGGCCCTGGGTTCGATCCTCAGCACCACATACAAAGCAATAAAATAAAGACATTGTGTTTATCTACAACTAAAAACAATATTTTTTTAAAAAAGTCCCCGCAGAGACCCTAGCTCGAGGCAGACCCGCCCAAGGGTGGCCTGGGCCTGTCCCAGTTCCTCTCCAGAGTTCCTGTGGACCAGCAGGAGCCAGGGAGGGCACAGATCCGCCCTCAGGAAACTCCACAGGTGTCCAGCCAGTGGGAGACCAAGGACTGCTAGCTGCCAGCCACTGGGGAGCCCAAATTCAGAGCAAGAGTTGCTCCAGAGACACCAGCATGAGCCAGCCCTGCCCAAGAGCAACCTGGGCCCTCCCCAATTCCACTCCTGAGTTCCTGTGGTCAGGTGAGACAAAAGGCACAAAACAAACCTGAGGGAATGCTAGGGGTGCCCAGTTGAAGGCAGAACAGAGCCTGCTAGCCTCGAGCCCCAGGGGAGCTCACACTCACTCTAAGGGTCGCACACAGACTCTCCTGCTTGTGACCCTGCCTAAGTGAGACCTGGGCCCACCTCCAGTTCCACTCCAGAGTTTCTGTTCATCAGCAGGAGTACAAGAGAGGGGCAAAACAGCCCTCAGGGGCTGCCTTATGAACCCAGCCAAGGCCACTCCCACTGCCCTCTAGAGGTACATCCACTACCTCTGCAACCAACTTTAGTGGCAGTAGTGCCCATCTGGGGACACTGGGGGAAGAGAAGTAGCTCCAAGGTGAGACACAGGTAATCTGGAGTGTCAATACAAGATTATAGGATAGAGGCCGCAATATCTCAGATTGGTGTTTCAAGAAAGGAGGATACACAAGCAACATGAAAAATCAAGGGAAGAAAGTGCCCCAAATAAACCTCGATACCACTGTAATACAATCCATTGACAGCACAGTTGATAAATGTCAGAGAAAGAATTCAGAATGTACATAATTAAAATGATCAGCGAACTAAAGAATGACATAAGTGAACAATTACAGGCAAAAAGTGATCAATCCAACAAAGAAATAGGTGAGCAAATAAAGGCAACCGTTGATCTTTCTAACAAACAGATAAGAGAGCAATTACAAGTATTGAAAGATTACTTTAAGAAAGAGCTAGAGATTGTGGGGAAAAAAAAAACAATCAGAAATACATGAAATTAAGTAAACAATAAACCAAATAAAAAACTCAATAGAAATCATCACCAGTAGACTAGATCACCTGGAAGACAGAACCTCAGATAATGAAGACAAGATATACAATCTTGAAAATAAACTTGACCATACAGTAAAGATGGTAAAAAAATAATGAACAGGGGCTGGGGTTGTGGCGCAGTGGTAGTGTGCTCACCTAGCACGCGGGAGGCACTGGGTTCGATCCTCAGCACCACATAAAAATAGGGATACTCTGTCCACCTACAACAAAAAAATAAATATTTTAAAAAATAATAATAATGAACAGAACATACAAGAAATATGAGACAACATCAAAAGACCAAATCTAAGATTTATTGGGATAGGAGAAGGCACAGAATTTCAAACCAAAGGAATGCACAATCTCTTCAATGAAATAATATCATAAAACTTCCCAAATATGAAAAATGAAATGGAAAATCAAATACAAGAGGCTTACAGGACACCAAACATACAAAATTTCAACAGATCTACACCAAGGCACATTATAATGAAAATGCCCAGCATAAGGATAGAATTATAAAGGCCGCAAGAGAGAGGAACCAGATTACATACAATGGGAGACCAATTCGTATCTCAGCAGACTTTTCAACCCAGACACTAAAAGCCAGGAGATCATGGAATAACATACTCCAAGCCCTGAAAAACAATGAATGCCAACTAAGAATCCTATATCCAACAAAATTGAGCTTCAGATTTGATGATGAAATAAAAACCTTCCACAACAAACAAAAGTTAAAAGAATTTACAGCAAGAAAGCCTGCACTACACAGCATCCTTGGCAAAATATTCCACGAGGAGGAAATGATAACCAACAAGGAAAATTTACAAAGAGAGGAACCACACTAAAGGAAAGACCATTCAAAAGAGAAAATAACTCAAGGTAAAAACCAAAAACAAACCAAAATGACTGGAATTACAAATCATATCTCAATAATAACCCTAAATGTAAATGGCCTAAATGTGCCAATTAAAGCACATAGACTGACAGACTGGATCAAAAAAAAAAAAAGACCCAACAATATGCTGTCTTCAAGAGACTCATCTTACAGGAAAAGGCATCCACAAACTGAAAGTGAAAGGGTGGGAAAAAACATATCACTAACATAGATCCCACAAACAAGCAGGAGTTTCCATCCTCATATCAAATAAAGGGGACTTCAAACCAAACATAGTGAAAAGAGATAAAGAAGGGCATTTCATACTTCTTAAAGGAATCATACATCAACAAGACATAACAATCATAAATATCTATGCCCCAAATAATGGGGCTTCTACGTATGTCAAAAAAATCCTTCTCAAATACAAGAATCAAATAGACCACAACACAAAAATACTTGGAGACTTTAACACAGCTCTCTCACCATTGGATAGATCTTCCAAACAAAAACTTAATAAAAAAAACCACAGATCTCAATGAAACTATCAATAATTTAGACTTAACAGAGATATATAGAGAGTGTTCCATCCATCACCGAGCGAATACACTTTTTTCTCAGCTACACATGGATCCTTTTCCAAAATAGATCATATGTTATGTCACAAAGCCAGTCTTAGCAAACACAACAAAATAGAGATTCTACCCTGCATCCTATCTGACCACAATGGAATAAAATTACAAATCAATGACAGATTAAAAAACAGAAACTACTCCATCACCTGGAAACTAAATAATATGCTATTGAATGGATAGCAGAGGACATCATGGATGTATAACAGAAGATTCATGGATAACAGAAGACATCAAGGAAGAGATAAAATAATTCTTAGAGGCAAATGAAAACTCTAATACAACATATCAAAATCTCTGGGATGCCATGAAGGCAGTGCTAAGAAGAAAGTTCTCACCACTAAACTCATTCATTAGAAGAAGTAAAAGTCAACAAATAAATGAATTAACTCTTCGTCTCAAAGCATTAGAAAAGGAAGAACAAATTAACACCCAAAGAAGTAGAAGACAGGAAATAATCAAAATTAGGGCTGAAATCAATGAAATCGAAACAAAAGAAACAATTCAAATAATTGACAAAACAAAAAGCTGGTTCTTTGAAAAAATAAACAAAATTGACAAACCCTTTAGACACCCTAACGAAAAGGAGGAGGGAGAAAACCAAAATTACTAAAATTTGTGATGAAAAAGGAAATATCACGACAGACACTACTGAAATACAGAGGATAAATAGAAACTATTTTGAAAATTTATACTCCAGTAAAATAGAAAACCCTGAAGACACCGACAAATTTCTAGAGGCATATGACCTACCCAAACTGAACCAAGAGGACATATATAACTTAAACAGATCAATTTCAAGCAAGGAAATAGAAGATGCCATCAAGAGCTTTCCAACCAAGGAAAGCCCAGGGCCAGATGGATTCTCAGATGAGTTCTACAAGACCTTCAAAGAAGAATTAATACCAATGCTCCTCAAACTATTTCATAAAATAGAAAATGAGGGAACCCTTCCAAACTCATTCTATGAGGCAAGTATCACCCCTGATTTCAAAACGAGACAGAGACACATCAAAAAAAGAAAACTTCAGACCAATATCCCTGATGAACATAGATGCAAAAATTCTCAATAAGATTCTGCCAAATTGCATGCAAAAAAAGATCAAAAAAATAGTGCACCATGATCATTCCAGGAATGCAAGGTTGGTTCAACATACAGAAATTAATTAACGTAATATATCACATCAATAGACTTAAAGATAAGAATCATTTGATTTTATCAATCAATGTAGAGAAGGCATTTGCAAAATAAAACACACTTTTATGCTCAAGACACTAGAAAAACATGGGATAGTAGGAACATATCTCAACTTTGTAAAAGCTATCTATGCTAAACCCAAGGCCACCATCATCCTAAATGAAGAAGAACTGGAATCATTCCCTCTGAAAATGGGAACTACACAGGGATGCCCTCTTTCACCACTGCTATTCAACATAGTCCTTGAAACACTAGCCAGAGCAATTAGACAGACGGAAGAAATTAAAGGGATATGAATCAAAAAAGAAGAACTCAAACTATCAATATTTGCAGACAACATGATTCTATACTTAGAGTATGCAAAAAATTCTACCAGAAAACTTTTAGAATCAATAAATGATTTCAGCAAAGTAGCAGGATATAAAATCAACACCCACAAATCAATTGCATTTCTATACATCAGTGATAAACCCTCTGAAAGAGAAATTAGGAAAACTATCCCATTCACAATAGCCTCAAAAAAAATAAAATAAAATACTTAGGAATCAATTTAACAAAAGAGGTGAAAGACCTCTACAATGCAAACTACAAGACACTGAAGAAAGAAATTGAAGAAGACCTTAGAAGATGGAATAATCTCCCATGCTCCTGGATAGGCAGAATCAATATTGTCAAAATGGCCATACTTCCCAAAGCGATATATAGATTCAATGCAATCCCAATAAAATCCCAACGTCATTCCTCATAGAAATAGAAAAGGCAATCATGAAATTCATTTGGAAGAATAAGAGACCCAGAATAGCCAAAGAAATCCTTAGCAAGAAGAGTGAAGCAGGAGGCATCACAATACCAGACCTCAGATTATACTACAAAGCTACAGTAACAAAATCGGCATGGTACTGGCACCAAAATAGACATGTAGACCAAGGGTATAGAATAGAAGACACAGAGATGAACCCACTTATATACAGTTACCTTATACTAGATAACAGAGCCAAACACATACACTGGAGAAAAGATAGCCTGTTCAACAAATGGTGCTGGGAAAACTGGAAATCCATATGCAGCAAAATGAAACTAAACCTCCAGCTCTCACCATGCACAAAATTCAACTCAAAGTGGATCAAGAACCTGGGAATCAGACCAGAGACTCAACGCTTAATAGAAAAAAAATAGGCCCAAAACTTCATCATGTCGGAATAGGACCATACTTCCTTAACAAGACTCCTATAGCTCAAGAAGTAAAATCAAGAATCAACAAATGGGATGGATTCAAACTAAAAAGCTTCTTCTCAGCAAAAGAAATAATCAATGAAGTGAATAGACAGCTGACATTCTGGGAACAAATCTTTGCCACACACACGTCCAATAGAGCACTCATCTCCAGGATATATAAAGAACTCAAAAAACACCAAAAAAACTAACAACCCAATCAATAAATGGGCCAAAGAGCTGAAAAGAAACTTCACAGAAGAAGATATACAATTCATCAACAGACATATGAAAAAATGTTCAACATCTCTAGCAATCAGAGAAATGCAAATCAAAACTACCCTAAGATTTCATCTCACACCAGTCAGAATGGCAATTATCAAGAATACAAACAACAATAAGTGTTGGTGAGGTTGTGGGGAAAATGGCACGCTCATACATTGCTGGTGGAACTGCAAATTGGTGCAACCAATCTGTAAAGCAGTATGGAGATTCCTTAGAAAACTTGGAATGGAACCACCATTTGAGCCTGCTATCCCACTCCTAGGTCTATACCCAGAAGACTTAAAAACAGCAAACCACAGTGCTGCAGCCACTTTAATGTTTATAGCAGCTCAATTCACAATAGCTAAACTGTGGAACTGACCTAGATGCCCTTCAATAGATGACTGGATAAAGAAACTGTGGTATATATACACAATGGAATATTACTCAGCAATAAGAGAGAATAAAATTATGGCATTTGCAGGTGAATGGATAGAGTTGGAGAATATCATGCTAAGTGAAGTAAGCCAATCTCAGAAAACGAAATGCCAAATGTACTCGTTGATAAGTGGATGCTGATCCATAATGTGGGGAAGGACATGGGAACAATGGTGGAACTCTGTTCACAAGGGTGTAAGGGGGGAGGGGACATGGGGACAGTAAGGGTGGTGGAATATGATGGTCACCATAGCCCTAACTTTATGTATAACTGCATATATGTTGTGATTCTATACAATTTACAACTAGAGAATTGATATGTTATCCTCTATCTATGTACAATGAATCAAATTGCACTCTGTTATCATGTAAGCCTAAATAGAACCAATAAATAAATTAAATATAAAAAACAAATAAAAAGAATTCAGTCTCTTCCCAACACCCAGTAGGAAACCAGTAGCTTTCTTCAAAACAGTTGCAGGAGAAGACATATTTTCTTCAAAATGCTAGACCTCTGAGCTAGGATTCCTTTACTGGTGCTTGACCAGAAACTCCATACAGAGTCTTCACTTGCCACCAAAATTCCAAACAATCAGTTATTGTTGCATCTGCTGTACTAGAAGGCTCAAGGCATAGTGTCACCTTTACATATCCTGAACTTGCCACAGAGATTTAAATCCACTTCTAGATAGAGGAACAAACACAAAAACAATCTGGAATCTCCAGAAATTTTAGTCAGATCAATTAATTTGGCATAATGAAGTGATGGACTCTGTTGCTTCCTTTGTCTAATACCCTTTGAATATAGTCCTTATGTTTCAAAGATTACTCCTGTAATGTTTGTGTAATGCCTTGTGATTCTTTTGGTGTGCAAATCATTTGTTCTAAGTCATAACTTTTGCTGGTTTCCCTAGGCTGATACTTTATTCTAATCATGGAACTAGAGGAAATAGGAGGAAGTTGTGGGATTTGAAAGGAAGGAAACTTCCTCAAGGAATATGTGACAAGTAAAGTTATATGTCACAGGGTATTCAAGTAAAGTAAATCTATTCTTTCGAAGTACCAGAGTACAAAATATTTACACTGGAAAAAGTAGTCAAAAGTGATTTAATGGCCTCTTTCATTTAGTCCAAACAGATGTCCCCACTCTGACTAGATCCCCCTTCAGAATCCATTTCTTTCCCAATTAGTGTTCTAATTTTCTCATTAAAATCTTCACAAGTAATTTCAGATCTTATTGTGATTTATAAATATGAACACTTACAATTAATAACTCTTTGATTTCCAGAAATATCTCTATGAAATAAGAAATAAAAAATTGCCTTTAAGGCTATTATAAGAGCTCCAGTGTTTCAGAATGCAAGTTTAACAACAAGTTAAAGGACTTGAAATTGTTTTTTTGTCTGTAAGCACTCATGGATGCTAAAAGAGATCCATATAACACCACAATTCTTACAAATATAATTACTACAATAATGGTTATAATTGGAAACTTGACCAAGAACAAAACAAAATTTAGTACATTTTCTCCTGATGAGCAAAATCTCTACCAAACCTCAAAGTATTTCTTTGAAATCAATCCCAGATTTAATATAAATGTTATATTTTTATAAGATCTAAATCAATTTGAGTTTATCAGGTTGCTCTGGGTAATTTCAGGTACATTTAATGCCAGTTGGGATCATCAGTTATAATTTAAAACAATCTGTATTTCGCTTTCTTTCAAATTGTGAGTTTCATAGAACATGAATCTCAATGGTTGCTGTAATAATCATGTTTAGATAGCACAAAGAATTAGTGTGTGTTCAGAACTTGGGGAAAGTATTTCTTCTTAAATTCTGAATAGAAAAAGAAAACTGTTTAAGAAAAAGAAAGATCCCATCTGTCCTTGCTTCCTGTTCTTGGGAAGTATTCGTTGCTCAGTGGAAGTGTGTACATCACTTTCATCTCCTGGCTATTTAATAAGGCAGGGAGATTGGCTTTCCTCTGGACGAATATATTCAGCAAAGAGAATATTCTTTTCCTTCTTTTCTCTAAGTTAAAATAAAAATGCTTCCATATGATATGGAGAAATCACAGCACAAGACGAAGGTGAGAAATTGTTGCCAGTTTGAGGATAGCTATGCTCATTTTCACTCATATTCCTGCTGAAGTGAAGACCAACAGGAAGAAATTGATTATATCTCTATCTGGGCCACTGAGGCAGTGATTCATTAATAACAAGGCAATGTAGCAAGAGGCTAGCTGTAAACCTGACTGCTGGGAAGCACCACAGGAAGGGGGAAATATTGAAATTAACAAAGGCATCTTCCCTTCATATGTTCTAATGGTATTAAAAAAAAACTTCAAGGTAGCTTCATCTTACAACAAAGATAATAAACCTTGAATATTATCCTCTCTACAATAACATGCTCCTGTGCTGACACAATTATTCATGAAATGTATTTCTTTGCCTCAGTAACATTTCCTTTCTAAGGACACAGATTTTTTAAAAAAGAAAAACTTCAAAAATGTTTTATCCCCAACCCTAGTATATCCAAAGCATAAGGTTACAAGTAAGCTATGCAATCACCAACCCTGACACGAAAAATGATCTTCAAAAGCAAAACACTTAGATGACACCTCTTCACTCAACAACATCTAGCTGCAATAACCATGCAACTCAGGATTTTAAAGGAAAGACAAAGGTTCATAACAGCAAAAGCAAATAGGTCATGAAAATTTAAACTCAATCATTCTGCATGATTTCTATTTGGCCAATAGTCACAAAACACCATTTAATATTATTTTTTGCATATAAATTCATTGTTATTAAAAAATTCATTCCTAACATTGTTGAATGGTGCAAATGAGCTGAATTGAAGATGATTACTATTTAAAAAAAAATAAGGTTAGAAAATGTCACATAGAAAAGTGAATATAAAAAAGGTCAAGTAGAGTTTCAGTTCATTTGCTTAGACAGGCCCTGATCTAATTTAGAAGTTGAAAATTTAAAGAGATTCTGACATATGAAAAAAAAAGACAAAACAGAAAACATAATATATATGTGCATTCTGTTTATAAGAAGATTTTTAGGAATATTAGATATTTTGGTAGAATGAGATTTACTCTGACAATTTGATTGTGTCAAGATAATGAAAAATGGGAAGAACAAACCACCCTTAGAATTCAGAGTTTAGATGCTGAGTATAGAAATGCATATCCTTAATTATTTTTGTCTGTCTCTATAATGGTCCATTCTATTTCTGAATATCACAAAGAAGTCTCCTGCATTGATGTACATGGCTCTCAGTACTAGCCACATAGACTTCTTGCCTGGGTTGGCATATTTCCTCACTCCAGGAGGCTGACAACTTCAAAGATCATCCTAATAGGTAAATCTATCAAAATGTCCTTCACTCTGCTCCCATTTTTCTTCTTGATGCCTCTATCTTTCTCCTTTTTTTCTTATTAATCATCTAAAAGGAATCTTTCTGAAAGGAATGTCTCTGAAAATGATGGGCTAGGAAATTCCAAAAAAGTTTCTCTCCAGTAAAGCAATGATTAAGCTGCAAAAAAGCTGTCAGGATAAAGTTCTGGGGATCCTACAACCTAATAAAAACTGAAGACAACCAAGGAAATTTTTTTTTTTTTTTTTTTTAGTTGTTGATGAACACAATGTCTTTATTTTATTGCTTTATATGTGGTGCTGAGGATCGAACCCAGGGCCTCACGCATACGAGGCAAGCGCTCTACCGCTGAGCTACAATCCCAGCCCCCAAGGAAATTTTTAATGAAGAAAGAAGTTGCTGAAATTATGTAATAAAGTGTTATGGTCCTTAATCTACCTACCTGCCACAGCACACTCCCCAGATTGGTGGTAGCTATGAAGCAGAAGCCTGAATTTCTGGTACAGCATATTGATGCCAGAAGGAACAATAAAGATATTATTCTCCAAGAACTGGCATTGTGTATTTTGACCTAAAGGAGTTCCTCATATATTTTGGTATTTAGTGGCTCCCTGAAGGATCTGCTCAGTAACTTACCTCTGTTTCACCCACCTCAGAGCCTGCTCAGAGGTGAAGGATACTCCTGGGAAGCATTTGTTAAAAGTATTGAAAAGCAAATATACTGGCTGCAAATATATGGGGCAAGGAAGAGCTAGGTTTACAGCGAGCAGTAAACAGATCAAAATGCATGGGAAGGAGAAGACTGGGGAAGGGAATAACATCTTCAAAAACATCCTGCACACACTGGAGAACCTAGAAGGTCATACACTTTCTCAGAACCAGACACATACCAGCAAAGTTCTAAAAAGACTCTATGATTTCACCTCTGGTTGACATTAGGCTCTAGGTAAGTGGAAAGCAAAGGTCAAAGCAGAGTGGTTAGGCAGCCTGAAGAGGCATCCAAGGAGTTCCTCAACACAGTCTGCCCTCAGAGACCAGGAGACATGGTAGTGGGTTTTGCTACTAGCATTTAAGGTTGTTAAATGTAATCTCCATGGTAACCACAAAAAATATATCTATAGAAAATATAGGATATGCACAAAAGGTAATGAAAGAGAATAAGAAGAGTTCATTATTTAAAAAATAAAACAACTCAGGTAAACAATAAAGAAGGCAATAACAAAGGAAATGAGGGACAAAAGATCAGTAAGAGATTGCTATCATTTAGATCTTGAATGTCCCCAAAGGTCCTTATGTTAAAGGCTGGGTTCCAGGGTGCCCTACTAGGAGATGTTATGAACATTTAAGAGGTAGGGCCTGATGGGATATCCTTGAGTCATTGGGGGTGTGACCCTGAAGGGGACTGTGGTCTCTTTCTCTCCTTCTCTTGGCTCTTGGCTTAAATGGTTAGTATTTTACTTTGCCAACTACTCTGCCCACCATTGCCAACCAGCACTCCTGACTGAGGCCCAAGGAAGCAAGTCCATCTGATCTTGAACTAGAATCTAAACCTCAGTGACCCAAAATACAAGTTTTCTCATTACAGCGATGAAAAGCTTACACAGAGATAATGAAAACAAATACAAAATGTTATACATTCTTACTTATCAGTAATTACTTTAATGTAAATAGATTAGACTCTACTCAAAAGTCAAGTGTTGGCAAAATGAATAAAAAAAACACACTGATCCAATTATTTGTTGCCTACAAGAGATTCACTTTAGATATAAAGACAAACCTAAGTTAAAAGTAAAACATTGTAAAAAGATACTCCATGAACATAGTAACCAAGATTCCTGGAAAGATATACTAATGCAGACAAAATAAATCTTAAATCAAAAACTCTTATAAGGAACAGAGATGTTGACTGTGATAAAAGGGTCAATGTATAAAAAGAATATAATAATTATAAACATATACATATATACACAATGGAGTCCTACAACATAATCCTAAAATACATGAAGAAAAAATTATGATGGGAGGGAGAAATAAATACTTCTTCAGTAATTGTTAGATTTAACACATTATTTTCTGTAATAGATAGAAGAACAAGATAGAAGATCAATAAGGAAACAGAGGACCTGATTAACCCATCAGACCCAAAAGGTATGTACACAATACTCTACCTAACAATAATAGAATATTCACTCTTCTCTAGTGAAATGGAATATTTTCCAAGAGATACTATGTGTTTGTCTGTAAAATGGGTCTCAATGAACTTTAAAAGAAAGAAGTGATACCAATTCAATTCTTCTTCAACTCAGGATGAAGGTAAAAATCAATACCAGGGGAAAACTGGAAGGTTTGCTTGTGTTTTTAAAATGTGGAAATTAAACCAGATAAGCCACAGTATTTTAAACAACCAATGGGTTCAACAAGAAATCTCAAAAGAAAAATAAGAGGAAAACTTAGAGATTAATGAAAATAAAGACATAACATACCAAAGCTAGTAGGATTCAGTGAAGGAAGTACTTGGAGAGAAATTTATAGCGGTAACAACTACAATTGAAATGGAAAATCTCAAATTAATAATCTAACTGTAAAACCGAAGGAAAACAGTTTGGCTATTCCTCAATATATTAAGCAAATGATTAATTACTATCTTACCCAGCAGTTCTCCTCCTGGGTGTGTATCTCCTAAGAAGTGAAGATGAGCATTCAAACACTTGTGAATCAATCTTAATAGGGGCATGTATAAAAGCCATAGGGTATAAACAGCCCATTTCCATCAACTGCTGTGTGACAAAATCCATACAATGCAACATTATTCACCATCAAAATAAATGGACTATTGGTACATGCTACAGGTGAATGAGCACTGGAAACAATGTGCTAAAGAACAGAAGCAGAGAAGGTTGCATATGGTATGCTCCCATATGTATGAGGTATCTAGAACTGGCAAGTCCACATAGCAAAGAAACATCAATTGTTCCCAGAGGGGAAAAAAGAGGCTTTTTTTTTTCTTTTGTTATGGGGAATTAAACCCAGGGCACCTAACCACTAAGCTACATCCCCAGCCCTTTTTTATTTTTTTGAGACAGGGTCTCGCTAACATGCTTAGGACCTCCCTAAATTCCTCTGTTATTGATTTTGACCTTTGAACTTCTGTCTTAGCCTCTGGAAGAAGTGCACCAACGCATCTGACTGGGAGAGGCTTATAAATGGATACAGGGTTTCCCTTTGGAACTAGACAGTGGTGATGGTCGTATGACATTATGAATGTAAAAAATGTCAATCAACGATATACTCCAAAATAGTGAATTTTATGTCATGCAAATTTTACAATAATAAAATAGACAAATTTTCTCAATTAGCAGCACCTACTATATTTTGTAATTTCATTTTCAGGGAAATGTTTCAGCTTTCCTCACCTCCCCTAAGTAGATGATCCTTCTCTAGTTCTATTTCTTCTTCAACATCATTCACCTTTTCTGGCATGACCCTTTTATGTCTAAATACTTTATCTTTAGGATGCACATAACAATAGGAGAGGAAAAAGTTTGTCTACGTATCTAGTAAAAATTAAATCAATGTCAATGTAATTTTATCTATTTGAATTGCATTGATTCCTTTCTTTTAAATATTTAAGGTCCTATTTAAGTTTATGTCCTCCAAAAAGATATACCCTTTCTTAATTGAAGATGTCTTCCAGCTGAATTTCTTGTTCATGAATGAAAAAAAAAAATCTATGAATTTCTTATTTACAAGGAAATCTTTCTTTGCACAATTACAGATCACTCTAAGGAATCATTATTTTCTATATTTTGTGGGTGAAAATCATTGTAGTATCACTTGTGTGCCTCCCGCTGACCTTTATAAACTTGGGAAAGGATGTAAGAAAGATATGTGATTGGAATAAATCAGCTTAGAAACTATTGAAAACTCTTGACAAATTCTAGCTCTATCTCAAAACATGGCAATTAAGAGAAACAAACAAACAAAATACCTACCAAAGCAAAGAATCCAGAAGCAGCTCAATGAAGTCTGCTTGCCCTTTGAAGTAGATATCTGTTGTTCTTATCTGCATAGAACCAACCCCATTTGTTCTGAGAGCACCATCCTAAATTCTCTAATGTCCCCTTAGTCCTCAATTTGCAACAAGTGTCCCTGACTCCAATTACAGGAGCAGAGACTTGATACAAGCCTGCCACAGAGACTGTGCAAACTTGGCTCAAGCAGACCCAGCTAAAATGGGGCAGAGCAAAGGAGAGCCAATAAAGATTGTCAAAGGGTTCTAAGCATCCCTTTCTCTTTGGGGGAAATTTTTCAGAGCCTGAGATTGTTGGAAATCATGGCCACCTAACAAAGAAACATGCCCTGAAATAAAGTTAACCCCAGAGACAAATGGAGCCAAAGGTTGAAAGGAGGAATTGATTGAGGCCTTGAATTCAGGAGTCCTCCCTTTCCTTTTTTACTTATGTTAATTTGAACTGAATTTCCATTACTTGATGTTTTAGTCAGCTTTTTCACTGCTGCAACTAAAACACCCGACCAGCACAATTGTAGAGGAGGATAAGTTTCTTTGAAGGCTCATGGCTTCAGACACTGACTCCATTACTCAAGGGTCAAAGTGAGGCAGAAGAGTGTGGCAAAGGGAAGCAGCTCACTTGATAATCAGAAGCCGAGAGAGGTCTCCAGTTACAAACATATACCCCAAAGCCACACCCCAATTTCCACCTCCTCCAGCCACACCCCACCTGCCTTTAGTTACCACTAAGTTAATTCCTATCAGGGGATTAATTCACTGATTGTGTTGAGGCTCTCACAACCCAATCATTTCTCCTCTGAACTTTCTGGCATTGTGTCACAGGTAAGCTTTTGGGGGACACCTCTCATCCAAACCATAACACTGGTAGATGAAAGAACCCTGTGGCTCAATTGATTAAAATAAATTGAGTCGGGATGTATTGCAAAGGCCAGGAATAAACCCCATGAGGAGAAAGAATGGAAGAGAAAAAAATATGGTTAAGTAAGAAGAAATTCATCTAACTGATTGTGCTGACCTTTTGATTCCCTTTGAAACCTGAATCTCCAACAAAAACTATATCTAATTTTTAAGCTAGAATTTCATCCATCCTTTTCATGGGTAGAATGTCTCATCTGGGTTCTAAAATTTTGGAAGCAATAGACACAGTCAAAGAGGAAGCTTGGGAGTTCTCAGAGGCTATGTGAAACCAGTGGATATTTTGAAAACAGTGACAATTTTGCCTCAAGGCAATGTTAAATGAATTTAAATTGATTTACTATAGTTTTAACATTAAATACCAACTAAACAAAATTTTGGAAATATGCTGGCACAGTTTACACCCCAGTGAGACATATAATTAGAGATTATACAGTACTTTTCAGAAGCATTTATAATATGTACATTTTTAATAAGTTCATCACATTCAACCTGAAAGATGTGAACTTTCTGCTTTGCAGATTGATTGCATAGTGCTTGAAAATTGTTTCTTCCTTATATGTCTCATTGTTTCAAGGGGATCCTTATATGTACACACACTCATTTTACATATGTATATAGTATTTGCACGTGCATGTATGTGTGCTTGTTTATGTACGCAGACACACGCATCTATCTTTCATATCAAATAATAGGTGCTCACTAAAGTTTTGGAAGACTGATGGTTGAGTTGGATAACATGTGTCAATGGCCCATGTACAGTCTAATTCAATGGGTTTTAATAAGAAACTGCTGTGTTCAATACCTTGTGAAACAAGTTCTCAAGAAAACAAAAATAAACAGGAAACATATTCTTTTTCTCAAGGAGCATAAAATCCATTGTTAAAATGTAAGAGCTGGAAATGTGGACTGATTAAATACCTCATCAGAGCTGGGCACGGTGGCTCAAGCCTGTAATCACAGCACTTAGGGAGGCTGAGACAGGAGAATCACGAGTTCAAAGCCAGCCTCAGCAACAGCGAGGTGCTAAGCAACTCAGTGAGACCCTGTCTCTACATAAAACACAAAATAGGGCTGGGGATGTGGCTCAGTGGTCGAGTACCCCTGAGTTCAATCTCCAGTACCAAAAAAAAAAAACCTCATCCGGTGGATCTTATAAAAGCATTAGGAGAAGAACAAGTAGCTACGATTACTCAGGCCAGCTTGGAATAGGGAGAGTCCTTCTTTAGCTTAAAGACGGTTAATAGCACTTGAGCTGCATACTAAAGGAGGTAAATATCCTACCAAGAAGAAACCTCTATCCAGGTAAATGGAGGCATAACTAGAGGCCTACAGGATGAAAAGTATATACCAGTTGCAAGAAATGGTACAAGAACAAGAAGTAAGTCAGCAAGGAGAGGTCCACCTAGAATTTTGAGGACTTGGGACATTTGGCCAAGAAAATCCCAAGTTGTTGCAAAATAACAACTCTAGAAACATGAGAACCAAAGTTGGAAAGGCTTGTGATTATCTCCTGTGTTTTATATTTAAGCTGCAAGGATTTTGGGGCATGTGTTCATAGTCACTAGGGATATGAAAGTTTGGAGAGTCAAAGCAAAAGTCATTTTCTGCCTTAGGGATGTTTAGGTCTATGTTCAGCTCAGTTAATTTAAGTGCTTAACTTTAACTGATTCACTTAGCAGAAGTTGCAGTTAGGGAAGAAAAAAAAAAAAAAACACCAAATCTCAATTATGATATGACCTTTTGGGGATTTAAAAGACAGTCTTGTCACTGAGTTCAAAAGCATCCTTTGCCCTTTTAGGAAACTTTTTCTTCATAGAAGGAAAGGCTTCCCTCTCTTTATTCACAGTTGTGTGTTCTCTAATAAGTGTGCCTTTTCCTTTAGGGCTGACCTGCTTTCACTTCAGTGCATGTTGTTTTCAAAGAGCCATTTGATGTACAAGAAACCTTTTGCTTAAAAATAAAAAAGGAAGCTGGAAAAGTGAAATAGAAAAGGATGGAGGGACAGGAAAAAATTGTTTTGTCATGTTTGTTTTTGTATTTGGGGGAGTGGACAGAAAAATACAAATGCAAAATTGGCACTAAAATGCTCTAACTTCCAACAGATCAAAAACTTTATAACTTTATATGTGCATTATTTCATTCTTCCTTAATTCTTTGCCTTGTTTTGTCCAAATCAGAAGGATATAAACAGATTCCAAAGAAACTATTTTCTTTAGAAAAGAAACAGAGAGGAAGATAAATTATCTCTTTATGGTCTATTTATAGAATTTAAACTCTTGAATATGTTCTTTGAAAATCCCAGGCAGAGGTCTGTGCCCCACTCAATCATACTGCTCTATGAATCAGCCACCTTAACTTCTGGGCTCTCTTCTCTAGTAGATCTAATGTATTTTTTTTATTGTTGCAGATGTGCGAATTGCATTTGTTCTTATGACTATTGTAAAAATTATTCTCAGCATCCAAACAGTGTTCTATACTCTTTTTTATCCATTCATCTAAATCATCTACTCAAGAACTATCTTATTTTACTTTGTCTAAATAACCTTTATTTTCTTCCCTAACAGGATTTATGAACTCCAGTTTTCATATTCCATATTCTATAAAATATATTGAATATTTTATTTATATTGCATTTTTAATTTCAATTAGATAAAACTTCTCTAGAGGAAAAAAATTTACATCTTTCTTCGATCTCCTTTTTCCTTCTATCTCCTAATGGTTTTTACCACATAAATTTTATTTTGTGTCTTTCCATGCTATTAACAGGAAAGAAGCTGATATATACATATACATACGAATGTATAAAGGTATAGAATCAACAGGACATAATTCACAGATGAAAGCACATAGAGCACCAAAGCTGTAACAAATCTCTAATTTTATGTGCTTTCAAATTTCTCATATAGCATATGATTTTCATATGTTATTACACCGCACTATTGTAATCAGGAGTCACATAAGGACATTTATAATTTTCATCAAGGATGACAAGTAAATCACTCCGTCTACCACTCTGCCTATTGCTCATCAATCACCACATCCTTTGCCAATAAATTTGGAGGTAGCCTCAGAAACATTCTCCACACAGCAAAGTATATTCCATATAGATACTGACAATACATTGAAACTGACTTAAAAATAAAACTTTTTTTTTTTGGTTCCTGAGATTGAACTCAGGGGCACTCAACCACTGAGCCACATCCCCAGCCCTATTTTGTGTTTTATGTAGAGACAGGGTCTCACTGAGTCGCTTAGTGCCTCACCCTTGCTGAGGCTGGCTTTGAACTCTTGATTCTCCTGTCTCAGGCTCCTAAGTGCTGGGATTACAAAACTCATTTTTAATTTCTGTAAAACTGTAGGCTTCCTGAGAGCAAATGCCATGTTATCTTCCCTGTGTCAGTATGTATTGTGTTTTGCTGCATATAAGAGAAACCTACAAGAGAAATTTAAACAAAGAGAAGCTCATGTCTCTTAGATAATAAAACAGACTCTAGGTACCAAAAAAAAAAAAAGTTAATGATCCATTCTCCTTCCATCTCTGCTTAGTTGTATTTATCTTTTAATTTTATGGTCAGGAAGAAGCAAAGTGCAAAGGACATTGACATGTACCAGCTAAATCAGAAACTTTCAAACAGAAAACTGTTAGTCCCTATCTGTGGATCTGTGGCCGTGTCATCCTGAATGTGGTCAATCTCTTATGATTTGGGAACTAAATAGAGTTGGGTACAGTTAGATGAGAGGAAATTGATAATTTCCTGGGAAGATCTATTCTTCAGACATGCACTTATATTCTATTGGCCAAAATCATATCACACAGCCAATCCCAGTTACTAGACATCATAAGAAATCAAGTTTTGTTGTTTTTTTTATCTAAGCACATTGCCCTGAAAAAAAAAAAGAAAAAAGAAAAAAAAGAATTGTTTTCTATAAATGAAAGAAATAAGTCAAACAAAAAGGAAAGTCTATACAGAATGGGAAGTTCCTCTATGCTGAGCTTTTAATGCATAGCACAGTGCCTGTTGCACACTATATACTCAACAACAATATAATGAGTGAATGAATGAGTGAATTATCAAATAATCATAGTAATTATGTTATATTTAACAGTGGACTTTTAAAGGCCTCCATCAATTGTATCTCATACACCAACAAGAAGATCTTAAATGACAAGCACATATAAAAAGTTATGACTTACTTTTAGTAAACCTAGTACAGCAACACACATGTATAGGCAATTAAGAAACACTTTCTAAACTATACTAATGATTAGAATTCCAAAAGAAATTGTTTTCTTTCTCTTCAAACTTATCTCACTGAATCTGGATAACAGTTATTCTCATTTCCAGTTCAAAGTGTCTACTTTATTCTTCACTGAAGTATTTCAGTCTCCTGGATGATTATCTGTGCCTTGGGAAAGAACACCCATGACTTAAATGTGAATGTGTTGCTTGCCATTGACTGAAGTGAGCAGGTATAAATCAACTCACTGCTATGATTCTTTAGTCTTGAATGATTACAGTGGTTAAAATCATTTCCTTGCAATGAAAACCTTTAACCACTGATGAAAGCTGTATTCCTCCTGCTGATGAGTCTTGTGTAATTTAGGTAATCCCTTTTGAATTCTTTAAGAAAAGAAAATGAAACAATTAAAATTCATAAAAGAATTTTTTAATGCAGAAAACAATGTTACACATACACATTCACATTCATAGATAGGAAAGCATAAGGAAAATCATGTTCTATAGACACAGATCCAAAAGAAGGAGCCAAAACCACTTGTTTTTGTACAACATGAACAGGCAATGCACATGAAATCTACTGTTTTTCAGGCACTATGTCAAGTTTTTTGCACATACCACTTTATTTAACCCACATACGCTATGAGATCAGTACTTTAATTATTGCAGTTTTCCAGTTTGGGTAGTAAAGCTTATATGGCTTGCCCATCTGCCAAATGACAATCTTGAATGTACAACTATGTGTCTGGCCCTAGAATCAAGGCTCCTAACAGGTAAATTCTAGTGTCTCCATGTGACTGGAAAGATACGAGGTTTTCAGACTCTGCATTTGAGAAGAGTCATATCTTCTTAATAATTATTAAGAAGTCAAATTAGGAAAAATTAGGCTAAGCAAGAGGGAATGCAAGCCAGAAAGAAGCAAAGACCACAGTTATTGGAAGTATACAGTTGCCATGGAAGAGTCATGAAGGATGTCACCTGGAAGAAGCAACACATAGAAAGCATTTTGATCACCTTTGCAGTCACCAATTCCATTGACTCCATAATAAAAACTATTCTCCATGATAACAAGTAAGTTAATGGAGCTTGAAAACACCATTCTATTCTGTAAAATCTATTAGCTAATAAAGGGTTAGAAAGTTTAGAATCAATAATCCAGACAGAATTTGGAGAGTGTGTATACGCATGTTAGAAAAGAATGATATATAAGATCTTTAGGAATTGTACCTCAGCTCTGGATTCTGAACTCAACTGTCCCACCCCAGATAAAGGAGCAAGGGGAGTGTGTTTACCATTCAGCTAAGTGGTTAGCCCCTACATTTTTTTTAGTGTACAGAAGTATTGGTTATTTGAGTGATGTGTTTTCTCAAATTACTAAACAAAGACAGGAGAAAAAACTGGGGCAGAAAATTTCAGGCATTTTCTTCTTGACCATTAATAATGAGGGCTGGCATGAATTAGGCAATATCCTCTCTAATACCTATAGTACAATTAATTTGCATGTGCCCTGGGTGGAAATGGTAAAATGATATTATTCTTATGAACTCTAGTGAGTCATCTGGCAAACATTTCACTATACAGCAGCCTGTTGGGTATTTAAAATAGCTCCATCACAAGGTTCTGCCTTGAAGATCTTCCTGGAAAGCAGGCCTTTCCTTTTCACTGACAGATACCTTGAAATTCATTGTCATTTTAACACCCAATGTGACATCCTCCTACACTAGTTAAGGCTTTTTTTATTAGAATCAAAAAAAAATAAATCAGAAGAATCACAGACAGTTCAGAATTTCCCTGGGAATTAGGAATTAGCAGGTGTCTTCAGAGAAACAGATTGGTCACAAATTTACCAGGCAGAACAAAGAAAAAGCCAGATACCAGGAGTCTTTGTTTCTCTCTTCAGTTACAAAAAGAGAACATCTGACTTCTTAGTGAAGAATATGCTGGAGTTTCTGTTCCTTTCTATCAGACTGTGTCTATGGTGAGTGAGAAGATATTTTTGCAAAGGTAAATCTGACTGGGATCAAGGAAGAGAAATTGTTGTAGGCTACTTAGGAAGACCAACTTGTGTCAGTTTACACAGGACTTTTGCAGTTTTAGCACAGCTTACCTGACATACCAGGAAACTCAGTCACAAGCAAACTGGGATGGTTGGTCACCATAAGGCTAGCCTCTACACTCACACAACACACATATGTGCACGCGGCACATACAAATACAACAGACCCTTCCTTTGCTTTCCTATTCTCTCTTAGCACTCAATTATCCCATAAAATTTCTTCATAAGACCACTTCTCTTCTTTTCCTTTTATAATAAATCCTGACAAAATCAAAGACCTGAATCATTAGCAGTCCTCTATCCCTGCCCCCCCAAAAAAGGCTTTTTTTTTTAAATTTAGTTATTTTATTTAAATGAGTTTTTCTTTTTCCCCTCAAGAGTAAGTGCGGGGGTCGCAGTCCGTCCAGAGCAAGCGGGTCGAAGGGGCACCCCCGCATTCACCTAGCCTCAAAGTTGGGAAGAGCTGGAGTCAGCTGGCTGCCCGTTCCCAGCCTTGCCTTCTGCAGTCGCAAGACAATCAGACATGCCAGGGAGTCCAGTCAAAGCAGGTACTCGGGGCTGAGGCTGTAGCTCAGCGGTAGAGCACTTGCCTAGCATGTGTGAGGCCCTGGGTTCGATCCTCAGCACCCCATATAAATAATAAATGAATAAAGATTCATCAACAACTAAAAAATATTTAAAAAAAAAAAAGCAAGTACTCGTATATTTGCGCAACAAGCATTCAACTTATAAGGCCGTTTGGCCAATCAGGGACAATGCACTTAGGCAATAACTGTCCATGTGGCAAGGCACATAAGCCCCCTGAGCTGAACGTTGGCAGAACCAACAGTAATTGTAAACCAATCACATATTTCCTCCTTCCTTTGTGCCTTTCCCATTTACATAATGGCTAGTTATTAGGGCGTAGCACAGAGCTAGCCCCCCACAAGTAAGAGTAAGAAGAGTTTACTTTTAACAATATAGAGAGAAAAAATTCTATACTGAAGCAGATTGAATGTTCCTATCCTCTCATATTCACTGGATATGGACTCATATACAAACTATGTCATTAGGCAACTTCCTAATGAAGATGGCCATATTTTAAATTGTGCTACCAATCACAACATTGACCATTCTTTTAAATCATGCATCTGCATGTAATGGAGATTCCAGTGAGTTCTATAGTCATATTTGACTGACAAGAGAAAATGATGAAAGAAAGAGAGAATGGCAGTGGTCCTGGTGGCTTGGAGGTCTTGCTAGAAATCTCCAATAGGGAAGAACATGGGAAGTGATTTTATCTCATTTCCCAAATAAATATTTGAATGTGAAAAAATAACAAAGAATTAAGGCTTAACCAAAATTTCTAATGGATCATGTGACATATTCAAATGGAGCATGTTTTCTAATGTCAAATTATGGATATTACTAAGGAGCCATATAAGATAAAACCTTATGGAGAACAAAAATCCTGGATTCTACTCCTGAGAGAAGTTGGGTTCTTTTGTAAGTTGCCTAACTCTAAGCTAGAGATTTAAAACAAAAAGGACTACAGGTGCCAGGTAGATAACACAAATACACAGGATTAAGGACAACTGGAGATGCCACCTCACACCTAAAAGGAGCAATCTCTAGATAGCCCCCAGCCAACTATTGTCCTGGTCCAGTGTGTCAGATTTTCTGATACTTCCAGTATAACAAAAACACAAATCCATTTTGATTTTATGTGAAATCCTCTAGCTGGTTAATTTTAGCAGCTAATTCAACACTTTCAAAGGTATCATGAATGTTAAAACATACCCACAGGCCAGCCATAGCAAAGTGACACCTTTGCTATTTCTGCCTCTAAAGCATTGTTTTGTTAACTTTGTAAAAATTGTAGAAGAAAAGAACCTGATGGAACATCTAGAAGCATGAACACGGGGGGCCTCAGACACTCATTAAAAGTGACATGGAAGCTGGAAAGATACACTCCATAGCCACCATTCCCCAGACACTCTCAGATGACTCCAACTACCTATAGTTGGTGGTTACAAATAATATTTATTTTAAACTGTGTTTTACAACTTTTAAACATTTTTAAATATTGACTAATTTCAATAAAAGACAAAATTTTATTGTAAAACAAAGACCCAGTTAGTGCTACACCCTAGATTATAACCCGAATCTGTAGTTTTTCAGTCCATTACTTTTCTCAGTAAATTCCACAAAACTGGGATTGTACCTTGCTTTCTAATGCCAAAGCCTTGTTTGAGGGATAAAGTCATACAATATATATTTAATAGTTTAATAAATCATGTGCTATGCAAATATAACTTACTGTGATGTCATAAACACCAGGAAGAGTGTGGCTTGGTAGCAAGAGCATGCTGATCGAAAGATTATATTTAATTTTCAAGAGAAAAAGTCTTCAGAGAAAGCTGTAAAATCAGATACTAAGATATCCAAGGTCTGGAGCCTAAAAAAAAAATCTACTTTGCAAACCTCTGAAAATATAAACAATGACAATAATCAGAAAAGAAAAACACATAAATTTTAAGGTAAAAGTAACCAAAGGACATTTTTAATAAGCAGCAGAATAATTGAGAATCTTTACCATTAGAAGACAACTTAGTAGAAGTTAAATGATTCAGACTTAAATGTGGGACAAAACTCTCATAGGTTCGTTCAGTTCTCTATTACACCTCTTTCCACAGCAACAAGAACACAAGATATGCAAATTCATTGCTCAATATCAGCTGCAGGAGGGAAACAATGGAGGAACGGGTACCTTAAGCCCTGGAAAGAAAATCCAGGCACAAAATAAAGTACTCTCTTAAAACACACATTTCTAGTTCCATGAAAAGGCAGAACTTATTCTCTCCTGTATGTTTTTCTCTTACACAGCTGCACACTCTTTTTTTTTTTTTTTGAAATTTAAAGAAAAATTTATTGAAGATTTGAAAAACAATTCCTAAAAGATTTTTCCAGAAAACTGTAGCTACACAATGCATTGCGTCTATTATGTTAAAACGTGCATAAGACACAAATACAAAAACCATGAAACAAGCCACCATTTTTCAACAATTTGAGCAAAGATATAATGCCTAAGGAACAACATGGATG
>PVHX01000861.1:90268-247392 GCA_004024805.1 Geosciurus inauris | reverse complement strand
GGTACTGGGGATTGAACTCAGGGGCACTCGACCACTGAGCCACATCCCCAGCCCTATTTTGTGTTTTATGTAGAGACAGGGTCTCACTGAGTTGCTTAGCTCCTCGCTGTTGCTGAGGCTGGCTTTGAACTCGCAATTCTCCTGTCTCAGCCTCCCTAAGTGCTGGGATTACAGGCTTGAGCCACCGCGCCCGGCTTGGTAATAGTTCTAAACATTTACAAGACATTATCAATAGCAAGTGTGAAGCTTAAATTATTGATAATAAATTATGATTAGCCATGCTACAGGAGAGTAAGTTACCTTTGTGTTCTCTCTGTGGAAAATATTAGAAATCTACTGCCATATGAAGAGGTGATCAATAAGTAAGCAACAGAAAATGTAGGAGAAAAGGATTATAAGCTTGTTAGTCATTTAACAGATTTTTTTGCATTCTTTAATTGGTATCTTCTAGGTCTTCAACAAATGTTTACTAATCTTTTTTTAAAAATATTTTTTAGTTGTAGATGGACACAATATCTTTATTTTATTTATTTTTATGTGGTGCTGAGGATCAAACCCAGTCCCTCATGCACTGAGCTACAATCTCAGCCCTGTTTACTAATCTTAACCGAACTAATTTCTTTTTTAAAAATGTTTATTTTTTAGTTGTAGATGGGCAGAATATCTTTATGTTTTATTTTTATGTGGTGTTGAGGATCGAACCCAGTGCCTCACGTGTGCTAGGCGGGCATGCTACCACTGCACCATAACCCCAGCCCAACTAATTTCTTTTTAAAAATAACTTTATTTTATTTGTTTATTTTTATGCTTTGCTGAGTTCAAACCCAGTGCCTCACACATGCTAGGCAAGCGCTCTACCACTGAGCCACAACCCCAGCCCAACTGAATTAATTTCTGAAAATGCTTGCTATTCATAATCAGTTTAAGTTTATATAATAAATCTTTTTTTTTTTTTTTTTGGTACTGGAGATTGAACTCAGGGGCACTTGACCACTGAGCCACATCCCCAGCCCTATTTGTGTTTTTATGTACAGACAGGGTCTCACTGAGTTGCTTAGTGCCTCGCTGTTTGCTGAGGCTGGCTTTGAACTCGCGATTCTCCTATCTTAATATATTATTTGGCGTTCACTGACTATTGAAGAGAGTCATCTTTTTAAAATTTGAGTTATCATACTTCTTCCTCTGAATTCTCTTAATGCTTCATAATCTGATTTATTACTTACCTTCTTATAGGGCAATTATTCATTGCACATTTCTTTTTTTTACTAAAATCTTTCCCTCTTTTGTATAAAATGAAATCATTGATGTAAAAGACTGCCTGAGACATTATTTAATGGTTAGTTATCTGTGCTCTAGGCTGTGAGCTCCTTAAGGTCTCTTAAGGGTTAAGGACCAT
Organism: Geosciurus inauris; assembly: GCA_004024805.1. Lineage (NCBI taxonomy): Eukaryota > Metazoa > Chordata > Mammalia > Rodentia > Sciuridae > Geosciurus > Geosciurus inauris. Next base: position 245,996 of record PVHX01000861.1, on the reverse strand, counting down.
GTCTTTTAGTTACTTTAATTCTCAGAACATAGCAGTTTCGCATGTGCGCATAACATGCACAGCCTTGTTAAAATGAATTGAATCACTCTTCCTTTTTGTTCTATATTTTCAGACAATATCTTAATTCAGTTGTGCCTGGTACTACTGATAATCACATCTGCCAGTTCTCAATTTATTGCTTCTCATTTCCAAATCCAACCTTTATCACCTGCTCTGTGAAAATGGACATAGGTCCTTTTCTCCTTTGCAGCTGGCACAAAGTATGGTCAATAGATGGTGCTGAAGGAACTACAGGAGGAAGGACAGGCAATCCGCCACAGGTCCACGACTATTTACCTGGCTCATTTCTCAGGGTTGTGTTTGCAGTAAGAAACCCGGAGAACAAAGAGCAGGGTTACCTACTGCTGATGACAAAGGAGTGGATTTCCTGGACTCAGTGGATTCCCACCTGGGATTCTGTTTCCTGATTGGTCTCTGACCATTAGTTACATTACAGTAGCAGAATAATCTCTCTCACTTAACTGTATATTTTCCTTAGAATTTTGAAGCATTTGCCTCTCCCAAATTATATTAAACTTCTAATAATAGATTTATGACTTACTATTAATGGCTCTTTCTGCCATTTCCATTCATTATTACTCTACTTAGCATCTCTGCTCTTTGTTCTATTGATAGCAACAGTCCTTCCTTAAAACCAGGTCATTAAATATGTCATCCTTTAAAAATGCCCTTCTTTTGTCCTTCCACCATAGAAAGGCACTTATTAAGGGCTCTGTGTATGTGTGTGTGTGTGTGTGTGTGTGTGTGTATTCATTCACACACATAACAGGCACATCTATATAGCCTGTCGCTACCCATGAAAAGGAAATACTTAAAATGAAGTGCTGATGTGCTGACCTTGGCACCGAATAGGCATCACCCTGTGTAATCAAGACAGCTTAAACTCCCTCCAATTTTCTTTAACCTGAGCACTCTAGGTAAAAAAAAACAAAACTAAAGTCAGAGCTACTGCTATATGGAGGGAGTTTAAGCTGTCTTGATTACTCAGGGTGATGCCTACTCGGTGCCAAGGTCAGCACATCAGCACTCCATTTTAAGTATTTCCTTTTCATGGGTAGCGACAGGCTATATAGATGTGCCTGTTATGTGGGGCACTTTGCCTTGCCACAAGGTAAGAATCTTAATTTTAAACATATTATTTATTCCAATAGTATTTGTCACAGACTTCATTGAATAGTTCCACCTGGCTCCCTGTGATTCTGTTGGCACAGATTATAAATATGCATGTAGATGATTATGAAAATTTTCTTAGCTCTAATCTTACAACACAGTAATTAATGGGAAAAAGGACTATGTGGTAAATAGCATTAACTAAATGTATGAGTGAACAACTCAGAATTGTGAATCAGAATTTTTTTTTTTTGTGGTGCTGGGGATTGAACCAAGGCCTTATGCATGCGAGGCAAGCACTCTACCAACTGAGCTATATCCCCAACCCTCAGCATAATTTTTAACAATTTGATGCAACCTAAAATGTTCTTTGGATAAGTCAAATAAAAATGGACTTGAATAAATTTTGTTACCAATAAGACAGACTAATTTTTTTAAAATATTTTTTTTAGTTGTAGATGGACACAATATCTTTACTTTTATTTATTTTATGTGGTGCTGAGGGTCGAACCCAGTGCCTCACGCATGTGAGGCGAGCGCTCTACCACTGAGCCACAACCCCAGCCCCAAGACAGACTAATTTTTAATGATGATTGTTAAAATGTTAATATTCATTAAATCATTATTTTATTATAGTCAAGGGACTTGTCATCATTCAGCAACCATGATGTGCTGTGATTGTAAAGTATCTTTTGATACTTTGTAGGTTTTAATGCTCAAGCATTAAATAATATAATAATAATGATGGGTTGGAGTTGTAGCTCAGTGTTTTTTTCCCAGGTGATGTAAATCCTGGCTGCAGCGTTATGGGTGGATGGCATGTGGTCACATCTCGTCAGCCACTTTGAGGTGTGTGTGTGCGTGTGTGTGCTCACATGCACGTGTATGTGTGTCTCCTGATGATGGGGAGTTAGGAGCTGTTCCTTTGGTTTTCCTTACCCTGGAAGCTGTAGCATCTGGAGGTCTGAGCTTTACAGAGGTGAAGTCTTTCCACCTTGGGCATGTCCAAGGTTTTGACTTCTTTACTGCTCTTCTGGAAAGTCAACAAACCAAAAGGAAGTTTGTTTGGCAAATGCCCTTGGGCAACAGAGCTTCCTGCTCTGTGCATCTTTCCAGGTGTATGTCTCCTTTCATTTTGATTTTTGTCCTAATAAGCTTGGACACTTTGTTATTCAATACTTTAAAAAATTAATTTTATATTTTATTCAAAATTTTGGTTTAAGTAGGATGATTCATCTGGATAATTATTCGAACATCTTATCGGAAAACCAATTCCTGCTCAGAGTTGTCCTGTGTTTTAAAAATCTACTTTTTGTTTTAGACTATTACAAATATCTTCCTATGGATCTTTGATAAAAGTAATCTATTTATTCTACAAATTACTATTATTTTTCAGCCTCACTGATTTGGTATAACTTGGGAAAAACACATCTAAATTAGTAGAAAATTCTAAATAGTATAATGTTTTAAAATAAATTAAGTTGTATTTCCTGCACATGCTTAATGAAAGTAATCAAGTTCCTAGTACTAGCCGTCAGGGAACTAAAGCACATAATAATGATTTGTAATCTCATAATTATGTGAACAAACCACTCTCCCAGCAATACTACAATAGATTTTCAAATGTATTGACATTTTACTCAATATTTGGGTAGTGAGGAAATTAATTTCTCTTTGTTACATGAAGAATAAGAAATAATCACAGTAATAAATAGTCTTTCCAGAGTTTGTACTAAATGATTGCTCAAGTCCTTTCCAGGCTCTGGTATCCCTGTATCTGAGGTAAAGTGCTTGGGGATGCTTGGAAAGTTTGCTCTTGGAATAAACACAGAGGGCCTTGATTTGAAGAAGGTGGTAAGGAGATAGTCTGAAAGGAGCATAAATCGCTGTGTGTGGGGTGGGCTAAGTCATGGTTTAATCGTGGCTGCACATTAGAGTCACCTGGGTTCTGTCTGGGATTTACATCCCAAGATGTCATGTCTGGAGTGGAGTCCAGGCATCTATGTATTTCAGAACACTTCAAGTAACTCTGTGGCACCATAGTTGAGAATCACTGAGCTGTGTAGTTCAAGCAATATAGTAAGAACTCCCATAGCATTTGGATTCTGGCTGGGTCTGGTATCCAAAGATGTCATAGCTGGTAGGTTGGGCTCACAAGACACAACATACATTTTGGAGCCTGGAAGGGACCTGAGTCATCGTCTAGTATAATATCTGTAAAGACTATTTTTTTACTGTGACTATTTCTTATTCTTTATGTAACACAGAGGATTTAATTTCCCCACAACCCAAATCCTGAGGAAAATGCCAACATATTTGAAAATCTGTTGTAACATTGCTGGGAGAGAATAAAATTATTTTAAAAATATATTTTAGCTGCAAGCAGTCTAAATGGCTATTTCTTTTTTTTTTAATTTTTTTTAGCTGTAGATGGATGCAATATCTTTATTTTATTTATTTATTCTTATGTGGTGCTGAGGATCGAACCCGGTGACTCACGCATGCAAGGCAAGCGCTCCACCACTGAGCTACAGCCCCAGCCCCTATTTCTTTTTTTAAAAAAATAATTTTCTAGTTGTCGATGGATATTTATTTATTTATTTATTTATTTATATGTGGTGCTGAGGATCGAATCCAGTACCTCACCCATGCTAGGCAAATGCTCTACCACTGAGCCACAACCCCAGCCCCTAAATGGCTATTTCAATAAGGTCAAAAGGGAAGAGCAGGTGGACCGACTGAATGTGAGCCTGCCTGCACATTGCATCTCCGGCAGTCATCATGACCATCTTGCAGTGTCTCCATATGTTTTGGAGACAGAAAGGATGATTGGTGTCCATAATTTGAAACAATAAATTACAAAATTTATTTTAAAAATTTGCAAAACAATAAATTGGCTGGCGGTTCTGCCATTCTTCTGCATATGCTCAAATGTGCAGTCATCCCGGGGTGCTCCTTCCTGGTGTCCTGCTTCCAGGTTCATCCTTTCTACCCCTTTCCCTAACCCACCTCCACCCCCAATACCCAATCAAGGATACCTCATGAGTTCTTTCTGTACCATGTTTCAGAATCCATGATGTTATTAACCCACATTCCACCAACTTGGAACTGACTCACCTTAAAGCAAGTCTACTTCATATTTATGTTCAACAAATAATTAGCGAGGGCTTATTACGTGAAGGTCTAGTGGCAGATAAAAGGCTAAAGTGTACCCCAGTATATACCTTAAGGAACTAACATTCTTTCCTCCTTTGCTTTATCACCTATTAATGCACAGATTTCAGTCTCCCTGTTTTGCTCAATGGCTTATTGATCAGAACGTTTCTGAGGTAAAGGAGCTCGCTGCTGGATTAACCCACTTCCCCAGTTCCTTCTCTGCAGTTTTGTTACTGAGTTTCTGATACAGAATCAGACAAATAAGTAGGTCAGCTTTTGCCAAACTTGTTGCCCAGTGTTTTCTGCCTTCCACATTCTCACACAGCACAGCTATTCTTGTTGCTGCACAGACGACTCTTTGAATGACAGCTTCTCCCTAACCTCACTGCTCCAGCTACCTACTACAAAGGCTTCTTCCTTCCACAAAATTTATTCCATCTTTTCTGAACTGTTTATCATATAGCATGGATTTATAAAGATGCATAATTTTAGAGAAAACTGTCTTTAAAATTTAGTTCTTAATCTCAAGTGGACTGTTATACTTTGTGGTGGGAGGTGGGGCTACTGAGGATTGAACACAGGAGTGTTTTACCACCGAGCCACATCCCCAGTCCTGGTTTTTTTTTTTTTTTTTTTTTTTGGTATTGGGGATTGAACTCAGGCCTTTTTTATTTCTAATTCTGAGAAAGGTCTCACTAAGTTGTCCAGACTGACCTTGAACTTGGGATCCTCTTGCCTCAGCCTCCCAAATTGCTGGGACTACAGGCATGCACATGACACTCAGCTGTTTTTTTTATCTTAAAAAGTGGCAATAGACCTTTACTGAGTAGAATTTATTCAGAAAAACAGATATTAAACAATCTGACAAGTTTTTAAACCTGGTGTCATGGGGATAACCTTAATACTTCAAGTGTGTTGCCACTTACTGTCATAACTGAATGGTCACTGAGTCATCAGTCATCATTTGCCTGCTCAGGCTGCTTTTACAAGTCTATTATTATACAAGTAATATTATTATTTCAACAATATAAAACGATTTTAAAATACCTCAAATATAATTATTATCCACAAAGAACTGTGGATAATCAAATGGAACCAACTTCAGCCTAGGCAAAGATCCAGGGCATTACATTTCTTTCCTGGGACTGGGGATGTATCTCAGTGGAAGAGCACTTGCCTAGCAAGCCGGAGGCCCTGGTTCAACCCCAGCACCACAAGGGGCAAACAAGCACTTTGTCTCCTAATCTTCCCTGGTCTTGCTGTTTAGATTCCCCCTCACTAGCCAGCCAGGGGACACCCTTGCTCAGGGCTGGAAGTGAGGGTGCAGTAGGGTGTAGTCATGATGCTAATGCCCACATTAATCAGGAATGCATTTCTTTGAGATTCACAGGATGTCAGAGTTGTTCAGGCCCATGGCACTTTCACAGGCCTTAGGAGTGAGGACAGGGACTATGTGGGAGGACTTGGCACATTTTTATAAATCTATAGAAGTTATCAAAGAGCCAAAAGAATGAAAATACCCAAAATAGGCTTTAATTCTTCATGGTATATATATTTTTTACTCCAGTTAGAAAATTAAATGTAATATAAATATTACAAGGAAATGTATAATCCAGTCACAATAAAACTGTCATTTTATTGTGTATTTGTTTCTGAGTAAGAGTTAGGATGTATTAGTAATTTCAAATAATATACAGTTTATGGAAAGATATCATTCTGACTTTTAGAGAACAGTTCAGAAATGCCCGTCATGGGCCATGCAGTGGGAAGAGCTCCCAGTCCAACTCGCCGCTTATGTTTGTCACTGTCTCTCACTCTCTTAGACTAGAATTAAGATTAAAAGAGTCTTTCTGTCAGATTAAAACAATTTGTTTAATTGTAAATTACACTGAAAAAAAATCCTCTTTGGGATGCTTAAAAATCCAGAGTTTTAATTCTAATTATGTGTATAGAATACTTATCATTATATTTAAAAAACGATTTGTAATATATCTAATAAAGTTTTAAAAAAAGTGTAGTAAAATATACACAAAAATTACCATTAGTGACATTTAGTACCCTTCACCATGTTGTGAAACCATCACAGTAACTAGTTCCAGAACATTCCCATCACCCCAAAAGGAAACTCCTCACTCATTCAGTGGTCACTTCCCACTCCCCCTTCCTCTTATCTCTGACAACCACTCATCTGTTTTCTGGATGGACTTGACTCTTTTGGATATTTCATATAAAAGGGATCATAAAATATGTGGCCTTTTGTGTCTGGTTTCTTTCACTTAGCGTAACATGTTCAAGGCTTCCCCGTGTCATAGCATGTATTAATACTTCATTCCACTTTATAGCTGAATAAATTCCATTGTGTGTATGCCCCATTTGCTTATTCATTCATGAGCTCTTGGACATTGGTTTGTTCTTACCTTCGGCTATTTTGCCTAGTGTTACTATATTGGTGTGCAAGTTTTTGTTTAAACATGTTTTCAGTTCATTTTGCTACACAGCCAGGACTGGAACTGCTGGGTCATACAGCAATTGTTCCTGCCAAACTGTTCCCTATAGCAGCTGCACCATTTCATATCCCTGCCAGCAATGAATCAAAGTTTCCACATCCTCTCCACCACTTATGTTTTTAAAATTATAGTCATTTTGGTTGGTGTGAAGTGTTATCTCATTGTGGTGTTGGTTTTCACAATGACTAATGATGCTGAGCATCTTTTCATGTGCTTGTTGGCTCTTTGTATATCTTCACTGGAGAAATGTTTAAGTTCTTTGCCCATTTTAAAATTGAGTTGTCTTTTTGTTGTTAAATGTAGGAGTTCCTTTTATATTCTGGATACTAGTCCTGTGCCAGCTATGTGACTTACAAATATTTTCTCCTATTCTGTGAGTTAGCTTTTCATTTTTATGATCGTGTCCTTTGATACACTGAAGCTTTTAATTGTGATAAAGTCTAATTTATGTATTTTGCTGCTTGGGGTTTTGATATTATATCCAAGAAACTACTGCTAAATCCAACGTAATAAAGATTTATGCCTGCTTTCTTCTCATATGGTTGTAGCTCTTATAGACCTTTAATCAATTTTGCATCAATTTTTTTTTAAATATTTTTTTAGCTGTAGATGGATGCAATATCTTTGTTTTATTTATTTATTCTTATGTGGTGCTGAGGATTGAACCCGGTGACTCACGCATGCAAGGCAAGCGCTCCACCACTGAGCTACAGCCCCAGCCCTGCATCAATCTTTGTACAGGGTGTGAAGTAAGGGTCTGACCTCATTTTTAAAATTTTTTTGTGAATATCTAGTTGTCTCAGCACCATTTGTTGAAGAGACTGTTCTTTTTCAAAATTTTTAGTTGCAGACAGACACAATACCTTTATTTATGTGGTACTGAGGAATGAACCCAGTGCTCACGCATGCAAGGCCAGTGCTCTACCACTGAGCCACATTCCCAGCCAGAGACTGTTCTTTCTTCATTAAATGGTCTTGGCCCTCTTGAAAATCAATCGACCCTAGTGTATTAGCCAAAGTTTACTTCTAGACTCACTATTCTATTCTATTGGTCTGTATGTTTATTTTTTATACCAATACCACAATTTTTTAATTAGTGTAGTTTTGCAGGAAATTTTGAAATTGGAAATTTGAGTCCCTAAACTTTGTTTTTCTTGTTGAAGGCTGTTTTGGTCCTTTCGAGTCCCTTGCACTTCTCTATAAATTTTAGAATCAGCTTTCCTAATTTTGCAAAAAGGCCATTGGGATCTTCCTAGGGATTGCATGTAATCTATAGACTAATTTTGGGAGTAGCATTAAGCCTTCCAACTTGTGAACATAGATGTCTTCCACTTATTTAGCTCTTCCTTATTTCACCAATATGTTGTACTTTTTAGTGTGTAAGCCTTCTCAGTTAAATTTGTTCCTACATGTTTATTATTGGTCATGTTCTTATAAATACAATTGTTTTAATTTCCTACTTTAATTTTTCTTTGTTAGTGTACAGAAATGCAACTTTTGTGTGTTGATATTGCATTATTCAACATTACTGAAATTAGCTTTGTTGTTTGTAGAATCTTTAGGATATGCAGGATTATATCATCTACTAATAGAGACAGTTTTACTTCTAATTAGAATTATTTTTCTTGCCCTAATTCTATAGCTAGAACATCTAGGTTAGTCTTCACCACCACTGGGGAAGAAGGCATTTTCTTTATCTCAAGGGTAAAGCTTTCAGTCCTTTATCATTGAGTATGCTGTTAGCTGTCGGGGTTTTCTTGAGTTTTTTATCAGGTTAAGGAAATCCCCTTCTCTTCATGGTTTGCTTTTTTTTTTTTTTTTTTTTTTACCATAAAAAGGTATTGGATTTTGTCAAGTGCTTTTTCTTATCAATTGAAGTATTTCTTTTTCTATTCATTTTACTAATGTGGTATATTACATTGATTTTTGTATGTTAAATCATCCTTGTGTCCTTGTGACAAATCTTACTTTGGTCATAGTTATAACCCTTTTAATGTGCTGTTGGATTTGGCCTGAGAGTATTTTATTGAACTTTTTGCATCTATATTCATAAGTGATATTGGTCTATAGTTTTTCTTGTGTTGTTTTTGTCTGATTTTGGCATTAAGGTAATGCTGGCCCTCTAGAATAAGTTACAGATTTTTCCCTCCTTTTCCAAAACCCTTTTTGGGAAGGGTTTAAGGATTGGTTTTGATTTTCTTTATATATTTGGCAGAGTTCACCAGTGAAACCATCTAGTGCTGTACTTTCTTTGTTGGAGGCTTTGGATTACTGATTCAGTCTCTTTACTTGTTATGTCTGTTCAGATTTTTATTTTATTTCTTAAGTCAGTTTTGATAATTTATATTTAATGGAAATTTGTCCATTTCATCTAGGTTATCTAACCTATTGGCAGTAATGCTTATTTTTGATGAATAAATTTGTTTATAGTTTACTCAAGCTACTATGCAATTTATCTAATATTTATGGAACTTAAATATATGCCATATTTTATTACATTTACTTTTCTCAAGCAAAATATGTATAGAATTCTACAAAAGAGTTAAACAAAATTTTCCCCAAATACTAAGAACCATAATTTTGTGATGGGGTGTGACTAGTGTAAATTTTTTTTTTTTAATATTTTTTTTAGTTGCCGATGGATCTTTATTTTATTTATTTATATGTGGTGCTGAGAATCGAACCCAGTGCCTCACACATGCAAGGCAAGTGCTCTACCACTGAGCCACAACCCCAGCCCCGACAAGTGTAAATTTTATTACTAAAGAACATAAACCCCTTTAATTTTTATTTTTACTAAAAAAAAAGATTCATCATATAAAATAGCCTCTCTTTTTCTACTCAGAGGCAGGAATGGGAAGAGTGAAGACTCCTGAGTCAGACTGTCTGAGAACCCTTGCTTTGCCACTTACTTGCTATATATACTCTTGGGGTTAGCTTTGCCTGTTTGCTTAACTGTAAGAAAAGAAATAATAAACAGAATCTACCTCATCGTTCTTGTGAAGATTAGGAATATTAATGCATACAAAAAAATCTTAAGTCCTGTTCACAACAAGCATTGAATAATTATTAGACAGTATTATTTTTCATAAAGTGGTCATTAGTTGGAGTTAAAACATAAATAGTACCTAGACATCTCAATGGAGAGGCTAATAGGCAGCCAAGGCAGCAATGTGGATACAAGGAAGAGCCATATTTTTCTCTAAAATTATAAGACCGAAGACTAGAGGAGAAATGAAAATCTTGGCAAATTCCCTGCCACTTGAAAAGAAATGGGTCCAACGGTACCCAGGAGAGCAGGTGCCACTGCCTCCAGAACTGCACTGGAGAGGCCCTGGATTAGAGCAGGAAATTCCATAAAGGAAAGCAAGTCCTGGGAGGGGACCTTAACATGAGTCTGGTCTCTTCTGTGGGAACAGGGAACTAGAGCAGTTAATGAGTGTTCCAAGAAATGAGAAGATTTCAGCTTCCTCAAGGAGGTGAGGATGTACTGAGGATTCTGTTACTAAAATGTTTGTTTGGTTTCTTACCTCCCTTCCTTTAAAATACATACATATACTCCAGAGCTGATCTCTTGCCAGAAAAACAACTGAATTCATACTCACAATTAACATACAAAATATTAATACATGACAAATCACTATCACCATTATTTTCTTAGTGACCACACCACTAAAATGACTATTGGATTTGATTTGGAAACAGAAACACTTCCTTTCTTGGGTTTCTAGACAGAAACATTTCATGTGCATTCAAAATCAGTTCATTTTTTAAAAAAGATTTTGCTCCAACTTTTAAAGAAAGCCACTAAAAGGCTACTCTGATATGAAAAATAAAATAATACATTAACTATAACAATGAATTTTGAAAGATGGGAATTTAGACTCATTTTGTATTAAGATTCATTAATGACTTATACCTAATATGAAATTTAACAAAGGTTACTGCCCTGTGCATTTTTGCAAACAATAAACAATTCGGGGACAGTATTAATATTCACATATGTAATTAAAGTTTACAAATGTACAAAACTTTGGGTAACAAACATTTTAAACTTATTTTTCAAACATTCAATTAGCCCACTCCCTCTAAACTGTTTGATTACAAAGATGCATGATGGATCACCAACTGTGACAAAATGTAAGAGACAAGTCAGGAGAGGCAGACATAAGACTTGAGAACATGAGAACATCCAATTCTGTCAGTATCAAAGGACAGATCAAACCATTTTTGTAATAGAAAAGGAAACAGAACAAATCCATGTAATTAAATACTAGTTAGGGGAAAGAACATTTATAGAGCATATAATATTTATTTTCTCTACATAATTTTGCATATATTTAATGTAAACTCTCATGTTTAAATTTCAATTAAAGAATATCATACATGTAATTCTTGATAAACCTAAATGTAATGGAATGAACATTTAAACAGACCCCAAAGATCATATCATTTTATTTGGTCATTGTTGTTCTAATGCTTTAGTGTCTTTTTTTTTTTTTTAATTCACTGGATTAAGCCAATTCTAGAGGTAAAATCCACACCCAAAGCATATATATACAGTATAGCTGAAAAAACTAAATAGTATAGTCTTCAGTATGTCAGAAGTAGTGATTGTGATTAAACAAAAATTACTGCAATTCATGTGTGATGAACTTACAAAATAATATTTTAGAAGTTTTTAATGATGTTTGCACTATAATAAAATCAGTCTGGATAATGTGAGTAAAATGTGCTCAACTATGAATAAATGAAATTTCCAGTTAATGCTGGATTGTTTTGGAGTAGCACTTTTGTCCTTACATTTCATATCAGGAACATATGTTCACAATCCACCAGTTGTAGTTTTGATTTACTAAGAAATGAAAGTGTTTAATTCTGGTCCATCTACTTGTTGCTCTCTTTTTTCAACATCTTCACCTTGAGATGAGGCACTCTGTGCCCAGGAATATGGTATTGCACATTTACTGAAAATGCATCCATTGATAGTAGAATAATTGTAGTAAATTAATAAAGGAAGAGGATATTTCCATTTAGAAAACAAAGCACTAAATTATAATTTTACAGTCACAACACAAGCTCCAGCTCTTCCTAGGCACAGTGGAGCAACCTAAAAAAGAAACAAAAAGAGATATATTTGGATTTGGGGATGTTGATAATATTACACCCACTGAAATAGTGACACAGTTTGTCGGCAAAGAGCTTTCTCAGCTCTACTGCTGGCCTGGTCCCCTATTCTGATGTCAAAGTTTTAGCCTGAATTGTTTTGGGCATATTACCTGATTATGTGGTACTCATTCTTCTTAAAGGTGATTTTTTTAGTCAGCTCAGGAATTAGTTATACGAAACATTATATTTGGCTAAAATGATGAATGAACATGGATGTGAAAAAATGTTGAACACTTTAAGTAACTTTGTCACCAAACAAATACTACCCATACAACTCTGTAGCAGGAATGGAAACAAACCTGTTGAATGAGTCTAAGCAATATAATCTTAATTTATAGATAAGGAACAAAAAATTCTTTTCTTTTTGGTACCGGGTATTAAACTCAGGGGCACTTGACCACTGAGCCACATCCCCAGCCCTATTTTGTGTTTTATGTAGAGACAGGGTCTCATTGAGTTGCTTAGTGCCTTGCTGAGGCTGGCTTTGAACTGGCGATTCTCCTGTCTCAGCCTCCCAAAGTGCTGGGATTACAGGCGTGCACCACCATGCCTGGCTAAGAATGAACAATTCTTAAACATCTCACTTATTGTCCTTTTTTTTTCCCCTTAAAAATACCCAAGACAGCAGGCAAGTCATAGCTGAAATTAAAGTTTGGATAAGAATAATTTTTGAAAAAGTATTTTGAAAACAGGAAGAATCTATGCAGGTGTGTTAAAATGTTAACATTTGGGGATTGGGGTGACTAAAGCCAAATACTAAGAAAGCTTGCTTTGCTCTTATGTATGTAATGGTGTAAGAGTGTTTCTTTCAAATCTTTAATACCAAGATGACTTCCTAATTAGTTTGCCTGCCTATTCTGCTGCCCCTACTACCACCCCCATGAATTATTTTAAGAACAATCAGACTTTAACTGTAAGAGAATTCAAAGTTGTTCTCCCTCCGAATCAGTTTTCATTACTGTTGTATCTCCTTGAAAAATCAAGTAACCTATTTTAAAACCATATCTATTATAGTATTGTAGAAGCTATAACTTCTAAATCATTTAAATCAAGTGTCTGTTTGTAATTAGCAGCTTTTCTCAAAACACCCAAGATATTAAGCCTCTACACTGTAAATAGGCGACATTGTCATGACAACCAACTAGAGAGCTTAGCTTAGAGACTTCGGGAATTCACTGCGGGACCCTCCTGCTTTGGGTCAAGGCTGGTAATGGGGTAGGTGGTGGTTTGAGACTTTGAAATCTCACTTCAGTCCCTACATAAATTTCTTCTTGTCCATATGTTAAACATTGAGAAAAAACATTTATTTGCAGATTCTATGGGTGTAAGTTCACATTTTTAGGTGCTTTAAAATGGAATTAGAGGTGGAATGTAAGCAAAATAGCTGTGGTCCAGATATTTGATACTGACTGATTTTTAGCATAAAGCATTAATTATCTGAAATAAGAAATATTGGCTAATAGAGTTTCTTGTAACTGGTATAAGGGCTTAAATAAAGTACATCTCAGAAAAATAGATTTTCTACCTCTTTTTGGACTCCTTGATTGTCATTCACAACTACTTCTGCCATCATGGGAGGATGACATCAGGTAATTATGTAATTGCTTTTTGATGTTGTTCTAATAAAACTTTATTTATAAACACAAATGTAAGGCTGCATTTAGCTCATGAGCAGTTGTTTGCCAACCTGAGGATAGGCCAGTGTTACTAAACATGAATATAATTACTGATGTGTAAGCCTTTTAAATTATATCTGCATTTGATAATCATGTAATTTCCAAGGAAATTCTGTAGCTCTAATTCAAACCCTCAATCTTATCCCTTCTACCCTCCACCAGGAGATCTCACTTACTTAAGAAATAAAATCAAGGTGGTAGCATCAAAGTCTTTTTCTTACCTTTCTCTTCACTTAAAAACTCCCTGTACCTTTCTATATTCATATTCTCATCTTTTCCTCAAGCCATGGGAGGTAATATCTTCTCTCTAGACTGGATGCCCAGTCTTTACTCTCAATTCTGTTTCTCATCCTTCTTTCAAGAAGATGCTCGTAAGTTTTGCTTGTTCTTTCTATCGAAATCTCTCTCACCCTCTTGCTGTCATCTCTACTGTGAAAAAAAGTTCTTGGCTCAAATTCTAATTCCATCATTTACTTGCTATGTGACCTTAGGTTAGCTATTTAAACTTTCTGTATCTCAGATTCCTTTTCCTGTACAGTAGAAATAAAATCACTTACCTTATAGCGTTGCTGGGAGGATTAAGTACATTTTTTAACGTGAAGTGCTTAAAGCCTGATACATATAATGTGCGAAATAAATGTCAATTTTGTATCAACATTATCTTAAGACTGTGAGCCCCTTTACCGCCCACACTTTTTAAACTGTGTGGTGGCTTCCACTTATGTCACATTCTGAGAGGGCCCCACAACTTCATGAATGACGAATCTCCATTCTTTCTTATGTTGTTGAAATGCTCTCCTCCCTGTGAATATCCTATTTCACTGTCCTCTAAGAATCTCTCTGATCATTCCTTTGCTGCTCTTTAGAGGCATACTCACAGTCCAACCTAGTACGTATGGGTCTATAAGGACTGGTTGGCAGGATGTGGTAACATCTCTTGAATTCATCTATATTTAACACTTGCAGTTCTGCAACTGAAGTAATCTTCTAAATGTTTTCCTTTTATCTGGCATTTGTTGCCCTGCCCTAACTCAACTTACCCTGAGCCCAACAGCATTACTCTCTTAGGCAAAATCCTCTGGGGCTTCATATTACCAAACTAATTAGCTAGGCCTTTATAGGGCTCCACTCTGACCCAACCTCCTCTCCATTAAGAACTCCTCCTCTCCAGCATGCATGCTTATAATCAGACATTTTCCCTCAATATGTCTTGTGTATTTCTGTGTCAGTGACATTTCTTTCATGTTTTCTCACACAATTTCTCCTTTCTTCCAACCTTTTGAATTGGATCACTTCACACGGATGCTAGGTTTAAAAACCCCACTTTTTTTTCACTAAAGCCACCCCAACATGGCTTTCTTTTGTCTGTTTCAAGCGATACTTAATATCCACTGCCTCATACTGTAGGTTCTCTCCTTGCACACACAGCTCTCACCTATCTATGTCAGTTCTTTGACAGCCAGATTCTTCGAAGTTTGTTTTGTTTTGTTTTTTTAAATACTTACCATTGCTCCCTGCACATAAGAAAACCTTGACTCAGTTAAACACTTATTGTCTTTTATGTGCCAGATACTGAACTGGGTGTTTACAAGTACAAGTCCTGATTCTGGTCTTGGTGATGATGATTCTTATGAGTGCTAAGCCCCACAGAAACAGATATTGAATACTTCCCGTTAAAAAGCTTGCCATGTCAAGTTTCTTACTCATTAATATAATTTAGGGTTGACATCTTTATTAGGTTGTGATTTAATTTAATCAGCTCTCAAATATCAGTGCTTCTGTATTTAAAAAGTATTGCTCATATATAGGCAAATTATTCAAATTTCTCTGACTCTGTTCTTGCTTCTTATTTTTAACCCTCTCTCCTCCTGTAAGAGCCCTCCTGTGGCCCAATCAACTCTATCAATGCCAGAACATTTTACCAAGAAAACAATGGCAGTTCAATAAATAATTCCTTTTGAGTATTAATTTATACTTCAAAGGTAATTTTGGATTTTAATTATATTTTAAAATTAAACATTTTCTCTTGTTTTTTTCATATTTAATCAAGAGGTGACATGATCATATCCATATAATACACGTCAACATTGGACAAAGTTGAGTGGTTCTTCTTTACCAAAAATACTTTCACAAAAAGAGAGTGTGATAATGAAAATGAAAAGGCTATACCTGGGTCCACTCATTTGTCTGGGGATCATAAGCCTCCACCGTATTAAGGTATGTCTGTCCATCATATCCCCCAACGGCATACAATTTATCGCCAAGTAAACAGACCCCCACTGCATCTCTGCTGATGCTCATAGATGCCACCGCAGTCCACATATCTGTTTTGGGATCATATCTGCAAGAAAATTTTAGAACTGGAGCTGACGTTGTTCTCAAAATATTGTATGTAAAAATAGCTTTGTCCTTTAGGTCTATCTTTTGTTTTCTTGTCTGCTATGTAACTAAAAAAACATTTGAACATGATTTAGAGAAAAAGATCAGTATTTTCCTAAATACATTACAGTATTATAGATTCATTTAGCAGATGTTTAACACTTAAAAGGAGCTAACATAATACTGAATAGTCAA
This sequence comes from Geosciurus inauris, assembly GCA_004024805.1. Taxonomy (NCBI): domain Eukaryota; kingdom Metazoa; phylum Chordata; class Mammalia; order Rodentia; family Sciuridae; genus Geosciurus; species Geosciurus inauris. The sequence goes on along the minus strand of PVHX01000861.1, from coordinate 229,744 downwards.
TACATAATATTCAAGGCCTTAGACTACCTATTGAAAGTGTAGGAAAATCAATATGTTAAGCTATGGGTATGATGACTTACACCCTTAATCTTGTAAGCAGCCATTTTAGATCTTCTTGTCCCTTTCATGAGGCATCTTAACTAGATACTCAAAGTCCTCTAGTTGTCCAAAGTGGTCTCTCGAAGAGCAGATGTTTCCAGCTAAGATGACTATTTTTCTTTTGATACCTCTTCTATCAATGACTAGCCTATTGCTGGATATAATAGTACAGTAAGCCCATAATTTATTTGAATTATAATGTGCAACAAGCATAGTATGAATTGTTTTCCCCCCATATAGATGAAATACAGGTGTAAGTCGACTGCTTTCTCAAGAAAGAACAACCAAGTCTTTTTTAAAAAATTTTTTTAGTTGTTGGTGGACCTTTATTTTATTTATTTATATGTGGTGCTGAGAATCAAACCCAGTGCCTCACGCATGCTAGGTAAGTGCTCCAACGTTGAGCCACAACCCCAGACTGAACAACCAAGTCTTAATATTTTGCAGAGAGTGCTCATTATTATCAATAAACTTTGATTTTTCTTTTTATCCTTCTAGTCACAACTTATTTAATAAATCACATTTATATTTTAAAAAATATGATCAAGTTCTTGTCTCTCTCTGGCACTCATTAATTTCCAATTCCTCTTTAAAATTGAAATCCTTTATAATGCCTCAAGACCCTATATGATCCACTGCCACTCATCCACTCCACCTCTTTCCTGTTCCTCTCTCCATTGCTCTTTGCTCTCCGGCCACAGTGCATGCCTTTCAGTTTCCTGTATGAGCCACACTCTTTTCTGCTTTGGAGTGTTCATACATGCTTCTGTTGATTCTACCTCCAAAATGCATTCAATACTCTTCATTCCTGGACTAGAATGAATACTTGACAGGGGTACCTCATGTACCATCCAGATCTCCCAGTATTAGGGTTTCTATCTGGCCCCAAAGTTGAGCCTTGTGTAGTCAGTTTGGATGACTTGGTTAAGCTTTTAAGATCTGTTATTAGCCTTTGCTGGGTACAGTGTTGCGCACCTGTAATCCCAGTGACTCAGGAGGCTGAGGCAGGGGAATTACAAGTTTGAGGTCAGCCTGGAAAACTGAATGAGATCCTGTCTCAGAATAAAAACTAAAAAGGGCTGCAGAGGGCTGGGGATGTAGCTGAGTGGTAGAGTGCTTGTCTAGCATGCGTGAGGCCCTGAATTTGATCTTCAGGACCACGGGCATAAAAAAGAGAGATCTGTTATTATTAGCCTTTTAAAACGTTATATTATTTCATTTTGTATCCAAATATGTCAGAAATGTCTCTATCCTTTTCACTTCTTATTTAGGTTCTGGCCTCTATCTCATTTTCTCTGAAATTCACCAAGCTCTTTTTCTTAGTAAGTATGGCATCTAGTATAAAACAGGTACACAATAAGTGTTTGCCATATGCTTCAATTTATAACTTACACAATCACTTCTAAGGTAAAATTCAAGTAGTAGTAACATGATGAGAGAATAATCTGAGTAGGCTGCTGGGATTCAGAGGGAGAGATGGCCAGAGCAGACAATCCATGTCTACAGAGCTCCCAGAGAACCACCCTGCATATGATGAATGTTCAGTAGAGTTATTAAATTGTCTGGAAGTATATAATCAAAATTAAGTACATGGTCAAACTTATATTTTATTTTTTGTTCCTAGTTTTCCTGCACAAGAAATTACCTCTCCACACAATCAGAGAGTCTGGAAGTCAAGTTGGATGCAGGAGCATCGTGTCCTCCAATAGCATACAGCAGTCCATTCCAGGTTGTCACTCCTACACCGCCTCTCCTTTTTGACATTTGTGCACACAGTGTCCATTTATTAGTATGAGGATCAAAGCATTCTACTGATTTGAGACAAGAACTTCCATCACGACCACCAACTGCATAAAGTCTGTAAAAAGAACACATGAAATGATAAATAAGAAATAGTGCTGTTACTCTGCTTAAGACAAAGAGGCTATTCTTATATTATTTCATTGAATTAAAGTGCCCAGTTGTCAAACACACTGTCAATTTGTGTGCCATTAAGAAAGAAGACATCTAACAATTAAATGACATGTGTATATGTTATATATCATCTGTATACACAAAAAAGAAAATATAAACTGCACATGAAAGCAGTGACAACTATTTAATAGCTGCCATCTGTTTGATTAGTCACCACTGATTGCAACAGGCATTGTAATTTTAGAGATGTTAAAAAAATGTCTTAGATAGATAAAACACACAGAGAAAAGGCTTTGGGGCTCCCTACACTCTTCACTGTGAAAAACGGTATACTCCAGAGCATAAATTCTTGAACTACACTCTTTGGATTTGAATGCTGGTTCCATCACTTACTCTTTGTGATTGCAGACAAATTAATCTCTATGTGCCTCAATTTCATCATCTATAAGCACTATCTCACAGTATTATTGATAATTAAACTACAATGCTTAGCATGCAGTAAGCATGGTATAAGTATTTAAAAAACTGTCTCTATTTGTGTTCTTTTAGAAAATAGCACTTTTAGGAGATATTAAGATTGTATAAATAACATTTATACTGAATTATTATTAAGAATTAACTGTGTTGAGGGGCTGGGATTGTAGCTCAATGGTAGAGCATTCGCCTCACATGCGTAAGGTACTGGGTTTGATCCTCAGTACCACATAAAAATACATAAATATATTGTGTCCATCTACAACTAAAAAAAAAAATTAAAAAAAAAAAAAGAATTAATGTGTTGAGCTGGGCGTGGTGGCACAAGCCTGTAATCCCAGCACTTAGGGAGGCTGAGACAGGAGAATCCCCAGCCCTGAAATTAGAGTTTTGATAGTATTTTTAATTTTCAAAAATATTATGTGGCTCATTAAATGCCATACAAGGCTTAGAACTCATTTCTCTTCTCATGCAACAGTATCTACTACAATAAAAACAGGCAATTATGTCAACTTGTTTATTTATTTATTTATTTTATGTGGTGCTGAGGATTGAACCAGTGCCTCATATGTGCTAGGCAAGAACTCTACAACTGAGCCACAACTCCAGCCCATCAACTTGTGATGGTATCGCTCTATGTATTTTAAAATAAGATTTAGATCTTTACAGACTTTTAAAATTATGATCAAGAATGCAAGTAGTTGGCTGACACTATTTTATATTCAACTTAGAACAAAATTCTACTACTTTCAAACTACTTAACATAATTTAACGGAAGAGTTCCCTGAGATTCCAATTAAATTGCTCTAGTATTTAAAATAACTATTGCCATTTCAATCTCTTATCTGTGAATCAGAATTTCCTCATACCAGTGGATAACCAAAAGAAAACAGAACTAAGCTAGATGTTCTTGAAAACTGAGTTATTCTATATCTTTTTTTTTATAAGTAAAATTTTAAACTTGAACTTACAATGAAGTTAAAAGAGATATTCTACCGTTAAAAATATTTGCCAGTCAATAGTTTAAAGGTAGATGAGTTACTGGCAGTCCAGGTAAAACTTCTTTCTGTCAAACTTGGTAGAAAGGAAAAATTTTATACTCTGGAAACATTAAGATGTAGAATGTATCTCATAAAACATAAACATATATTTTGTTCCAGGGAACATTATAAAATAACGTAAAATGGTAAAAAGAGGAGGTTAATCGAGGCTATCTCAGAATTATATTCAATTAATTGAATTTTCAGTGGGTTAAAATGTGAAATATTTACTTCTCATTAGGGGACAAAGAAAGGTAAGGAAGCAAGGTATTTTTATGCCTGGAAATCAGGTTTTAAGTAAGGTATTTTTATGCCTGGAAATTGGGTTTTAAAGGAAGAAGGAGGTTGTTCCTTTATCCTCTATTATAAATGAGCTCAGAAACTTGACAATGAACAAAAATTCACTAAATGAACTACTCCCTGAAGTTTAAATCAAAAGGTCAAAACCAAGAAGGGATTGTTAAATTTTCTTTTTTTTTCTTATTTTCAGATTCTGTAATGGCTGATGTTTCTATCAAAGTTAGTAAAGATACACAGTGATACATTCTTAAGTTATTAGCTAAAATAAAGGAAGGGAGAGGTATGGAAAGCAGATACATGTAAAAAATGTTTTCTACTTATCTTATTGCTTGTAATAGTGTTTTATAAAAAAGTAACAAGTAGGACTTAACTGATACATCCTGAGGAAACAAAATCTTGTCTTAAAAAAAATTACTGGTATTTTCTCATTTTTCTTATAATACAATTCTACTAAAAATTCTAGGTTTCTATTTTAATCTTGATTCCTTCTCTTTCTGGAAATGATGCTACAAAAGGAAGCAACAAAAATTTTTATTTAACACTCATGGAGGGCTTTACAGAGGAAAGGAGTGAAAAAGATTCACATTTAGTCTCTGAGAAAGCAGGAGATATGAGTGAAGGTCTATCTAAATCTGTTTATGTAGAGCAGACGAGAGGCAAGAGAGAGCCTCCTTCCAAATCTATTTTGGTTTTAGAAAGATTAGAAAGAAGAGGAGCAAAATTAAAGACAAGTCAGTAGAGAAGACAGGAGGAATTTTTAGAAGAACATTGAAATAGACTGTCTTACTTTTAAAATACCATATACTTTTAAAGGTATATATATAAACCATCAGATTTTTACAGTATAATTTATATCTTTAATAGCTACTTGATAGATGAGTCAGCCATCAAAGATTCTGAAAATATGAAAAAAGAAAAAACTCAACACTCTCCCCTTGGTTTTGACTTTTAGTTTAAACTTTAATATGGATATTTACATAAAAATTTCTTCACTCCAAAATGATGAGAAATGGACAGCATTTGCACATTAGAATGAAAACCCAATGATGGTGGGCCATTTGTTTTTAAAACTATATTATAAAAAGTCATTGTTTAAAAAGTCTCTTTAAATCACTCCAAGTATTTCTCTATGTATTACTTTAAGCTGGAAATGATACTGCTTAATAAATTTTGTGTATCATGATTTAATGAACTTTAAGCACTTCCTTACTTGCCACTTAGTACTGCCACACCTACTGTGCTTCTAGGGGTGGACATGGTGGCAACGAAGTTCCACTGACGAGCCTGAGGGTCCCATCTTTCTACCGTGTTCAGATAGCTCCAGCCGTCGTGCCCGCCTACCGCATACATAGGACCTTCCAACACAGCCACACCTGCACACAGACAGGGGAGAGGTGCTGACTGGAGATTTGCTGCCAAGTCTCAAACATCACATGTGAGCAGAACTACAAGGATAATAACCCTTAAACATACAAATGTAACCAATCAAAAGTTTGTACTTCAGATATTTGCCTTCCTCATTGCTCCTCTTGGTGAATAGGAGGGTAGGGATAAAACAGCACTGTAGTTCTGCTCTTAAAGGTTTTAGAGACCGTTATTTCCAGGTACAACAGTGGAAAGTTATTTTAAAACTATATCAGATACAGGGGCTGGGATTGTGGCTCAGCGGTGGAGCGCTTGCCTCGCATGCGTGAGGCCCTGGGTTCGATCCTCAGCACCACATACAAAGCAATGAAATAAAGACATTGTGTCCATCTATAACTAAAAAAAATATTTAAAAAAAAAAAAAAACTATATCAGATACATACAGTGCCAAAAACATTTTCCAAAATTCTGGATTTAAGACATACTTTAAAAAATTTCATTCTATTCCCCCTATTAATTCAAATTAATTATATTTTACTATAATTAGATTTGATATAAGCCAATGGACTTATTCATGGCCAGGGAGTCAAGTCAGATTCAACAATTATCTATTTAGTTTCTACTAAGTGCCAGACACTTAATAGGACATATCAGATGTTCTATTAAATATCTATTTTGTGTCTCCTGAAAATATAAGGCCTATGTGAATCTTATATTTTTAAGACACAGAAACATATATTTCAGATATTGATAAGTACTAGTAAAAAAAAATGGAGGAAAATAAAAGGGTAGAGTGAGCCAGGAGAGACCTCTCTGATAAGGTGTCATTTGAGCAGATGAGTGAATAAAGTTAGGAGGTAAGACATGTAGTTACCTGTGGGAAGAGATGAAGTAGAAGGAACAGCATATGCAAAGGCCCTGAGCTATGCTTGGTGTGTCGGAGGTACAGCAGGTGGCCAGTTTGGCTAAGCAGGGTGACTGAGGGGGCGAGTGAAGGTGATGAGGAAAGGGCAGAGTCATATCATACAGGGCAATCAGAAATAAGGATGCTGACCTTGTTTGAGGACTTTGGATTTTACTCTTAGTGAGAAGAGTCAATAGAGGGTTTTGAAAAGAGAGAAGACATGATTATGGTGAGGTGAGGTAATAAAAAAACCTTGAGGGCAAAAAACTTTCCATGCTACAAATATATTCTAATTTGTGAGATCATGGTTAGATAAGATAAAAATATTTGTTTTTCACATACAACCCAAACTAACATTTTATTTCACCTCATTTTTTATGTCATGTATTGTGTCCCACAGTACTGTCTACTGTAGATTATATAAGTGTAGGGATATATATTTATAAATATGTATATATTGCCAATTTTATACAACATATCCAATTTTAGATGTAATAAGATAACATGGAATATGTAATTAATCAAAGGGTAAAAGAAAAAGGGTCCATCTAGTCCAACCCCTTAAATGATAGCTTTGGAAAAAAATTCAGCAGTAGAAGCTGTTTTTTAAAATATTTTTTTTAGTGGTAGATGGACACAATGTCTTTATTTATTTTAATGCAGTGCTGAGAATTGAACCCAGTGCCTCATGCATGTGAGGCAAGCGCGCTACCATTGAGCCACAATACCAGCCCTAGTAGAAGCTTTTTTTTCAAATGAACTCTTCATATAATTTTGATTTAAAGAGATAAAGGGAATGTTTCTTAAATAAAGTAAGGTCAAATTTGTTAACATTTACTTATTGTAAGGTAAAAACAAGGTTGTTTTGAATAAATGAAACAAAAATTTTGAATTATGACTTGAAGAAGACATTTTAAACTATTGATCATTACCCTCTAACTTGCTATGATTCATAATGTCTTTGGTATAGCAGCACCTAGGACTCATGATAGCATTTCATGCACAATCTAGTTTGCACAAAACATGGCTGGATCATGAATCATCAGATTCTATGTATTATATTTACCTTAAATTAGAATTAGGTTTCTTTCTACATGTTAGGGGAAGTATGCAGTTGAATTATACTATCAACTCTCATTTACAGTAAACCCAAATTTATAAGTCTTGTTCAGAGACTGGAGGTATATTTCAGTGGTAGGGCACTTGCCTAGCATTTACAGGGCCAAGGGTTTTATTTGTTCTTAAGATACATCTTCCTATTCTGCACCTACATAATAGTTGATTTTATGGACTTCAGAGTAATGTTTTACAGTTTTATTTTTTACATTTCATATAATTAATTTTAAAGTCCTCCTCTCAGTGCACCTTAGCCCTATTCTCTGGCTTTTACTCTCATATTGAAACAATATTATCTTTCACTGAAACCTAATTGCAACTGGTAGAATTCCTTGTCCTTTTGCTTTTTTGCTGTTCCTGTCACCATACCAATCTTTATTCCTAGAGAGCTTTTATTACTAGCTACTGGCTTTTCTGAGCAGCCTCTACACTGGTGCTTAGTATTAATTTAATAAACTGAGTATAACACAAACCATGCTAGCTAAGTTCAACTATGCTCTTTCATTGCTATGCACCCATCTTTTATAGTGACCTATCAAATTATTTATTCCAACTATTTTAAACCTTTTCTAAGCTGATAAATTGACCACAAAGCCACTGATTCTTCCTTCTCTGAATTTATACCTTTTTGCAATATGACTGTAGTTCCTCATGAAGAGTAGGAATCTATTTCTCTACTTTTTAAATCTAGGCTTGTCCATGTGACTTGTCTTGGCCAGTCAGGCATTAGCAAACATGAGGCAAGTAGAGGCTTGAAATTTTGAGCACTGTGCTTGCATTCTTCTGCTGCTTTCAAAACCCTGTGATGCCCAGCACTTAGGGAGGCTGAGACAGGAGAATCACTAGTTCAAAGCCAGCCTCAGCAACGGCAAGGCGCTAAGCAACTCAGTGAGACCCTGTCACTACATAAAACACAAAATAGGGCTGGGGATGTAGCTCAGTGGCTGAGTGTCCCTGAGTTCAATCTCTAGTACCAAAACAACAACAACAACAACAAAAAACCCTGTGATGCCACCATGAAAGGAAGACAGAGCTAATCTGCTGAATGATTAGAGGTATGTGGGCAGTTGCCTCTGTTGCCCAGGCCAACAACCTGCTTACAACTACTAGACATGAATGGAGCAATCCCAGATCATCTAGTCAACCTGCCAGCCACCACAGATTCATGAAAACCTGGCAGAGATCATCCAAGGCAGCCTAAACCAGAAAAACTGTCCATCTGGCCCATGATCCAAATAAATGTTTGTTGCTTTAAGCTTCTCTATTTTGGACTGGTTGATTATGCAGTAAAAGCTGGGTGATGCACACACCTTTAAGTCCCATCTAGTTTTAATTCTACCCCGCTTCATTCTCATAAAACAACTTGTTATCCTATTTCACTGAGAAAAGAAGTCCCTAATTTCTCTTCCATATATCTTAACATGTACTGTCAGTTCCTTGAGGGTAAAAACAGTGTCTTCTTCATCTGTGTAACCTACAGAACAAAGAGCAGGGAACACAGTACTTGCTAATCATGCTCTGTGAATTACTGAGTGACAAAATGAAAAGTCTCTCTTATTACATTCTCTGTGCCACCTCAAAATTCTTCTGGGTTTTTATTCATTTCTGCTTAAAAACCATGGTAACATAAATATGAAAAACAATAATGCTAAAGATTTTTAAATAAGCATTTAAATTAGGTAGTTAACTAATTGCCAGCACAGAACACTTATGTGAAAAGGTGAATTAGACCCATGCTGCTACCCTAAACCCCTCAGATACATGTGTTTTTACCTGCACTGGCTGCTGCCACACTTAACGTCTGTGCTTGTTTTCTCTGCTTCTGCTTCTCAGATAATAGGAGTATGAGAACAATTGCTTGGTGGTTGATTACTACTCAATCAGCCACCATGTTGATTGTCTTCTGCCTGGTATAGAATGTAAAATGCTGTGGCAGCAGATGTATGACATTATGAGCAAATCTGCAGCTATACTTACCAAGGCCATGCCTATGTGTGGACATTGGAGGCATCACACTCCAAGTTTTGGTTTTGGGGTTGTAGCATTCTACAGTATTCAAAGTCTTCAGTCCATCTCTCCCTCCAACCACGTACAGTTTGTCATCTAACACTGCAACACCGAACTGTAGCCTCCTCCCATTCATATTTGCCACAGGAGTCCACATATTGGTACGTAGATCATATTTTTCAATGCTTGTTGCTCCTTAACAGTAGTATGTAGAAATTATGTAAATAAAAATGTTACCATGATTGACTGTTTTATGAAATTATGCATACAAAAGAACAATTTTTATTAGTATTGACAATAGTACTTTGACTATATCCCATGAAGCCCCTGCAAGATCTGGCTCCTCATATATCCATGACCTCATCTGCTACCATTTTACAGGGCATATGCCAGGCCCAGAGTTAAAAGGCAAAGTGGGCCAGGATTATCTGTCAAAGGAGACTGAGAAACAATGTCCAGAAGTGGGAGGAAAAGCAAAGGAGGTTAGTGTCATGCATGGCAAAGGTAAAAAGTTGGTAGCAGGTAGGCTGCCTAACATCATCAATGCTCCTGAGAGAAGCAAGTTAAGACAAAGACTAAAAGATATTACTGGACTCAGCTACATGGACGCCACTGATGACATCAGGAAGACTTCCTTAACTAAGTGGCTGAGACATGATGGGAGGTGAGGATCTGAAACAGTGAGCATAGAGGATTCTTCTGAGAAGTTTTGCCACAAAAGGGAGGAGGAAGAAAGGGGTTAGAGAAGGGTTGAGGGAGGTTTTGTTTTGTTTTTAAAATTGGAAAACCCTGAGTTGGTTTAAATGCTAATGGGAGGAATCTAGTTGAAAAGAAGGAAGCTGAAAATACTGGAGATGAAAGGAACCATAATTAATAGTGTGAAGATCCTGAGGAGGCAGGAAAGGTCAGGAACCACAGCATGGGCAGAGGCTGGCTTCTATAGGAGGAGGGAGCCACCATCTATCCATGCAAGGAGGAAGGGCAAAAGGACTGTGCTTCGGGAACTTAATGTGGGATGATCAGTGAGTTTCTGCTGATATCTACATTGTTTTAAGAACTAGAAGATTCCAGAACTCTTCTGTTCTCTTTATGAGGTGAAACCAGTAGAGATTAAGAACAAAACTAAAACCAAAACCAACAAAATCCCAGCCCCCAATCATGAAGACCTCAATTAAAGTCCTCTTCTTTCTCCTAAGCTTCTAATATACCATGTCATAAGTGCTAGCCTTACAGAATTACGACCATGACAAACATTTATTCTAAAGTATTTGTTACATTAGGTCAGAGAACTAGTAATCTTCTAAAAATTGATAATTTCCTAAAATTTACCAATAGTTTTGTTCTACATGTAGATATTATATTTTCTTACGTTATAGTTTTCTTTTAATTGGCCCTATATAATTTTAAGTTATTTGGGATTGGTACCAAATCTCTTTCCATCTATTTTCTTCATAGCACCAAACAGATCTTTTCTAATAGTAGCTGTTCAGAAATATTTTTGAATGTAAGTAATCTTTATAACTTTCTAGCAATAATGAAATTCTATTCATATGCTTGGATTACTTGATGTAAGAGTGTATGTGATTTATTGCTTCAAAAACGATCTTAAAATATTTTTCCTTTCATCAAATTAATCAAATCAAAACTCCCATCAAGCTGGGTGCAGTGGCGCACGCCTGTAATCCCAGCACTTTGGAGGCTGAGACAAGAGAATTGCCAGTTCAAAGCCAGCCTCAGCAACGGAGAGGCGCTAAGCAACTCAGTGAGACCCTGTCTCTCCATAAAACACAAAATAGGGCTGGGGATGTGGCTCAGTGGTTGCGTACCCCTGAGTTCAATCCCTGGTACCCAACCCCCCCAAAAAAAACCTCCCATCAAATAAAAGTTAATCATCTCTCCTCACTGATATATTTAAGAAATAATTTTTCTTTTGAACTTTAATTAATTAGCTAATTAATTAATTAATTTTGTGGTGCTGGGAATCAAACCCAGGGCCTTGAGCATGCTAGGTAAACAGTCTGCCACTGAACTATGTCCCCAACCTCTAAGTTATTTATTTTATATATAGTTTACTAAGTAGTACCACATTATTAGGAATTCAAAACTAAAACTTCTTTTGATAACTTCAAGCATAATTCATACAATAAACACAGTTGCAAATATATTATCTTTTAAAAATCCAAATATTCCAAAATAACAAAATCCTAATAGTTGTAAAATTTTGTGTAAAAGCTTAGAATGTCCTTAACTTACAGTAAAGGACTAACCTTTAAAATATAAACACAAGAGGCAGGGATTGTGGCTCAGTGGTAGGGTGCTTGCCTAGTATGTGTGAGGCACTGAGTTCAATTCTCAGCACCGCATAAAAATAGAAATAAATAAAATAAAAGTATTGTGTCCATCTACAACTAAAAATATTTTTTTAAAAAAAGTAAACAAAAATATATTCTGACACTTTTCTAGTAGCTATTTAGAACCATTATCAGCTTATTTGTTGGACCCTATACTAAAAAGATATATGAAGGGACCAAGAGTGAATGATCTGACTACCATCAACAAACGCAAACCATTCTTCGTTATAAATATATTTATAAGAATAAGATAAATTAAGGACAGGGAAGATAGCTTATACAGGATAGAGGGTCAGAGTATTTGAATACTAAGAAAGATTCAGACATAAAGTTGATCAAGCAGCAAGGACCAGATTAAAGAATGTTTTGAAATCTGTTTAAATGACCAGAAGTGATGTCCAATGAAGAAAATTTATTCTTGATTCTACATTCTTAAGTCTGGGAGACATGGTCAAGGATTGGACACGCCAAATTTGAAGTGAATGGTGAATATCAAATAGATATTTTAAACAAGTTTGAAATATGAGACTAAAGTCAAAAAGAGTGGAATACACAGATTAATACAGAGATAACAGTTAAAGCCTTGAAAAATAGAAGGAAAGATAGAAGGGAAGAAAAGGAACTGGTAATGACTACAAAGTCTAGCACCACATGTAACATCAAATAGATATTTTATACAAGTTAGAACTACAAGAATAAAATCAAATCTATACACAGATTTATCAAGTGATGTCGGTCTGTGCTTCCATGAACCTACATGATAAATAACATATAAAACTTTCAATTAGAGCTCATAATTTCATATTGCTTACAGATACCACATAGGGAAAAAAAAACTTTTAATATGATTAATAAATGAAGGGCTTTAGTCTTACAAGTAATTCAAGAGATGGCAAAGGAAACCTTTATTCACTGACAGACACTGATGCTCTATGTGTGCGGCATTGTTCTAGGCACTCAAGGTATATTAACTTCTTGCTTTTCTGGAGTTTACTTGAGGAGAAGAGGTACATAGACAGTAAACAAATATATGTGGTGTTTGAAGAAACATAACACAGGGTAAGGAGACAGAAAATAGTAGGAAGGTCAGAAAGTGGCAGGCAAGAGGCTGCTCTCAACGGGTCACGGTGACCTCTGGTAAATCAACATGAGAAGAGGAGGACAAGTGAAGGGTTTCAGTACTGGGGATAGAGCGTTCCAATGACAGAAAACATCTAATTCAATCTCTAGGGCTGGAACAGAAGGAGCAAAGGAAAAAGCAGAATGAGCTAAGATTAGAGAGGTACTGCCAAGGGATTTGTAGATTAGTACTAGGAATGCAGACATATGGGAGATCAATGTATACAGAGAGATTAACACATAGAAGCTTCTAGCATAATACCTGGCAGCCAGTCGGTACTACATGTGGTGTTCATTACTATTATTTTATGATTAGTAATAACTGAATGGTATAAAGAATTCCCAGATACTTTGACCCAGATTTCCCAAATGTTTACATTTTACTACATTTGCTTTCTATGTCTGCATGTGTTTTATGCATGCCTTTCCCCCCTGAACTGTTTAAGAGCAAGTTATAGGCATATGACCCTTTGCCCCTAAATACTTAAGTGTGTTTTCCTTAGAACAACAAATTATTTTATAAAACCACAATATAAATATCAAAGTCTGGAAATTAACATTTTGTAATGCTATCTAATCTATAGACCTTATTTGGAGTTTTTCATTCATCTCAATTATGTCCTAAAGCCAAAAAAAAAAAAAAAATCCAAGATGATGCATTATAATAGTTGCAATGTGTCTTTATTCTCTGGTAACCTGGAACCATGTCTTCATCTCTTATTTTTTACTTTGTATTTCACAACACTGACATATTTGAATACTATAGACAGACAAGTTGTTTTGTAGACTCTCAACTTAGATTTATTTGTTTTTTCCTCATGATTGAGTTCAGGTTATATGCTTTTGGCAAGAATACCCCAGGTGTGCTACTGCTGCGTTCTTCACAGTGCATCCTCTAAGAAGCACATGCTGCTACTTATTCTCATTACTAGTAACATTATCTTTGATCATTTGGTTAAGTGGACATGTGCCAGTGCTCTCCATTGTAAAGATACTATTTTACCTTTGTATCTAATAAGCATGTGGCTAGGAGGTACTTGAATCTAAATATCCTGTTCTCAAACTTTCACCAGTTAGTCTCAGTGTGCATTGATGATTCCTTTTTTTTCTTTCTTTTCTTGCAGTACTGGGGATTGAACTCAGGGCTGCTCTACCATTGAGCTATATCCCTACTCCTTTTTAATTTATTTTTATTTTGAGACTGAGGCTGGCCTTGAGCTTGTGATCCTCCTGTCTCAGCCTCCCTAGTAGTTGGATTACAGGCATGTGCCACTGTGCCTGGCTTAACTGGGGATTCTTGACTGAATCAGATACACAAAATACTTGGGACCATAAGTGTTTCTGATCTGGGCTGATTGTATAGACTTTACTGGTTGAGCATCCTCAACCTAAAAATCTGAGATGCAGAGCACCTCTAGCATTTGGAGAACCAACATGACACTAGGAAAGTTTTGATTTTGGAACATTTCATCATTTGGATTTTGATGGCTGCTAAATGGCAAACTTTCTAATTCCATCTTTCCTTCTGCACCTAATAGTTGGCACTCTGCTATAAAGAACTTTCCCTCTCCCCTCTTTATCAGCGTGGACTCAAGACATTTGCCAATGTATTATATTATACTCTTTTACTATTATTATTTTTGTACTGGGTATTGAACCCAGGGCACTTTACCACTAAGCTATATCCCCAGCCCTTTTTATTTTTTATTTTAAGACAGGGTCTTGCTAAGTTGCTCAGGGCTTCACTAATTTGCTGAGGCTTGCCTTGAACTTGTGATTCTCCCTTCCTCAGTCTCTTGAATCTATTATTTATTACCAAATTACCCCAGATTTAGACAATGGTAGCCCTTACTACAAATGGCTTGCTGTGAGTACTGACCTGTTTCCATCATTCTTTGCACACTTAGTTACTTTCTGGCATTAGGGTTGTGTTCCAGGCTTATCTTGCAATTTTTTTGCCCTTGTCCTGCAACTAGCCATTTCTCCAAAGAGCTCTTTGGTCATAATTATTACTTATTAAAATTTCTCTTTTTCTGTTCTTCCAAATAAAAGATTATTCAATACCTTTTGTTGAATCCATTCCTCCAACTGCAAATAATGTACCAACAGTTGACTTCCTAGGTTTTGTCCGAGGACTTTGTAACATGGGTCGTCTCTCTGGTAATAAATGATACTTCATTGCCTCCATAATGAGTTTCTGACATTCTATATCATCCCGAAAAAGTGCATTATTTTCCATGTCTGCCAGGAACTAGAAATGAATGATATATATACTGAATGACCAAGAAAATAGTAAGGTTGAAAGAATAAATGATAAAAGTTTTTGAATAGAAATTACTGTGTTTTTTGAAAACAAAAATTCAAATTTGTAGCTCATGGTGGAGTGCTTGCCTAGCATGTGTGAGGCACTGGGTTCGATCCTCAGTACCACATAAAAAATAAATTAATAAGCAAAGATGTGTGTCCATCTACAACTAAAAATATATTTTTAGTAAATTCAATTTGAACACATTTGAAACTAAAATATGCAACATTTGCAAGATGTCCATTTTAAATGTCATTGAAAGGCAAAAACTGAAGAGCACATGTGATATACTCTAAGATCTTAATAGCACTTATTCTTGGGTAGTGGGAATACTTGTGCTTTTTAAGTAATGTTTTATTATTTTTCTATAATTTCCAGATTTTCCAAAATAAATCACTTTAGAGTTCTAATTATAAATAACTTTAACTGAGGAATACTAAGTGGGTGTTGACTAATTTTTCTGTACTTCCTAGATTTCTTTAAATAATGTATAAATACTAGCACCAAAAAACAACTTACCAATTTCTCAAAGGACAAAGAACTCTAAACTATGATTATTATAAAAGAAAAATTAAACCCCCTTGTGCTTCACTGAATCCTACTTTATATAAATGCACAAATACTGTTATAACCTATCTTTTAAAAATGTTTTTTTCCCTTTGGTGCTGGGCTCTCCATCACACCTCCCTGTTGTGCAACCCCTCACTGCCCTATGAATAGCCTATGTGCATCTTTTCATTTCTTTTCCTACTTACAGTTCTCTGCTTTGCTGCATCTTATCATTTTTATTTAACGATGTCACATAGAAAGTTCTCCAAGTCTTCCTGAAGAGGTATAGTTCAGATATATTCCTGTAAATAACTAATAGGTACACTTACATTTCCCAGCCATCTTCTTATTATGAACATTATTTTTTCCACCATGTGTACACATACATTGACATATATATGTGCTGATGCCCCCAAGCAATTCAAAAGGTGCATGTAAATATAAAAGATGTATAAACATCAGAATGCTTTCCAAAGAGGATGTAATAATTCATCTTTGCACCAGCTATGTATGAGAGCACAATATTCTGGCCAAAATGAGTGTTAGTTCTTTTCATTTTTGCCAATGGTATCACATTTCCCCCATACACATCTTTTCATATTTTGGCCATTTGTAAATTTTTCTTTCTCCCTTTGTCTCCTTTTTCTGTTGTTGCTTAAATTTGATCAGAAATTTTTAAGAGTTCTTTATTCCCCCCTCCCACACAGATGAACAAACACTTGTATTTTTCTAGATTTTTCATTGTCTACTGAGGTTGTTTCATAATCCTTTGGCCTATACACAATATTTTTAGGTCATCAAATAATAAGGACAACTTCTGGGGACTGGAAGTGAATTCCAAGGTAAGATACAGGTAATCTGTAGTGTCACTACAAGATTATAGGATAGAAACCGCAATACCTCAGATCAGCATTACAAGAAAAGAAGATACATAATCAACATAAAAAAACAAAGGAAGAAAGTACCCCTAATAAACCTAGATACTACAATAACAGAAACCATTGAGGGCTGGGATGTGGCTCAGTGGTACAGCGCTTGCCTCTCATGCATGAGGCACTGGATTCGATCCTCAACACCACATAAAAATAAATAAAGATATTGTGTCCATCTACAACTAAAAAAAAAGTTAAAAAAAAACAAACCATTGACAGCACAGTTGATGAAATGTCAGAGAATTCAGAATGTACATAATTAAAATGTTATATGAATTGAAGAATGACTTAAGCGAGCAAATATGGGCAAAAATTGATCAATCCAACAAAGAAATAGGAGAGCACATAAAGGCAACCATTGATCACTCTAACAAAGAGATAAGAGAACAAATACAGGTAGCAAAAGATTACTTTAAGAAAGAGCTAGAGATTTTGAAAAAAAAAAAACCCATCAGAAATTCTTGAAATGAAGGAAACAATAAACCAAATAAAAAAGTCGATAGAAAGCATCACCAGCAGACTAGATCACTTGGAAGACAGAACCTCAGATAATGAAGACAAAATATACAATCTTGAAATTACCATACAGTGAAGATGGTTAAGAAATCATGAACAGAACATATAAGAATTATGGGACAGCATCAAAAGACCAAATCTAAGATTTATCAGGATAGAAGGTGGCACAGAATTTCAAACCAAAGGAATGCACAATCTCTTCAATGAAATAATATCAGAAAATTTCCCAAACATGAAAAATGAATTGGAAAATCAAATACAAGAGGCTTACAGGACACCAAATATACAAAACTACAACAGATCTACACCAAGGCACATTATAATGAAAATTCTCAGCATACAGTATAAGGGTAGAATTTTAAAGGCTGCAAGAGAGGAATTAGAATCAGATTACATGTAAGGGGAGACCAATTCAGATCTCAGCAGATTTTTCAACCAAGACCTTAAAAGCCAGGAGATCATGGAACAACACATACCAAGCTCTGAAAGACAATGGATGCCAACCAAGAATCTTATATCCAGCAAAACTGAGCTTCAGATTTGATGATGAAATAAAAACCTTCCATGATAAACAAAAGTTAAAAGAATTTATAGCAAGAAAGCCTGCACTACACAGCATTCTTGGCAAAATATTCCAGGAGGAGGAAATGACAACCAACAATGAAAATATGCAAAGAGAGGAACTACACTAAAGGAAAGGCCAATCAAAGGAAAAACCAAGTCAAGGTAAAAACCAAAAATAAACCAAAATGACCAGGATTACAAATCATATTTCAATAATAACCCTGAATGTGAATGGCCTAAATGAATCAATTAAAAGACACAGACTGACAGACTGGATAAAAAAGAAAGACCCAACAATAAGCTGCCTTCAAGAGATCATCTCACAGGAAAAAACATCCACAGACTGAAAGTGAAAGAGTGGGAAAAAACAAATCACTCACATGGACCGCATAAACAAGCAGGAGTTTCCATCCTCATAACAGATAAAGTGGACTTTAAGCCAAAGTTAGGGAAAAGGGATAAAGGACATTTCATACTTCTTAAGGAAATCATACATCAACAAGACATAACAATCATAAATATCTATGCCCCAAACAATGGGGCATCTACGTGTATCAAACAAATCCTTCTCAACTATGAGAATCAAATAGACCACAGCACAATAATACTTGGTGACTTTAACACAGCTCTCTCACCACTGGATAGATCTTCCAAACAAAAACTTAATAAAGAAACCATAGATCTCAATGAAACTATCAATAATTTAGACTTAACAGACATATATAGAGTGTTCCATCAATCAAGGAGCAAATACACTTTTTTCTCAGCAGCACATGGATCCTTTTCCAAAATAGATCATATGTTATGTCACAAAGCAAGTCTTAGCAAATACAAAAAAATAGAGATACTACCTTGCATCCTATTTGACCACAATGGAATAAAATTAGAAATCAAGGACAGATTGAAAAATAGAAACTACTCCAACACCTGGAAACTAAATAATATGCTATTGAATGATGCATGGATAACAGAAGACATCAGGGAAGAGATAAAAAATTCTTAGAGGTAAATGAAAACTCTAATACAACATATCAAAATCTCTGGAACACCATGAAGGCAGTGCTAAGAGGAAAATTCATTGCACTAAGCTCATTTATTAGAAGAATTAAAAGTCAACAAATAAATGACTTGACTCTACATCTCAAAGCCCTGGAAAAAGAAGAACAAACCAACACCAAGAGAAGTAAAAGACAGGAAATAATCAAAATTAGGGCCGAAATCAATGAAATTAAAACAATTAAAAAAACGGACAAAACAAAAAGCTGGTTCTTTGAAAAAATAAATAAAATCGACAAACCCTTAGCCACCCTAATGAAAAGAAGGAGGGAGAAAACCCAAATTACTAAAATTCGTGATGAAAAAGGAAATATCACAACACACTACTGAAATACAGAGGATAATTAGAAACTATTTTGAAAATTTATACTCCAGTAAAATAGAAAACCCTGAAGACACTGACAGATTTCTAGTGGCATATGACCTACCCAAACTGAACCAAGAGAACATACACAACTTAAACAGATCAATTTCAAGCAAGGAAATAGAAGATGCCATCAAGAGCCTGCCAACCAAGAAAAGCCCAGGTCCAGATGGATTCTCAGCTGAGTTCTACAAGACCTTCAAAGAAGAATTAATACCAATATTCCTCAAACTATTTCATGAAATAGAAAAAGGAGGGGACTCTTCCCAACTCATTCTATGAGGCGAGTATCACGCTGATTCCAAAACCAGACAGATACACATCAAAGAAAGAAAACTTCAGAACAATATTCCTGATGAACATAGATGCAAAAATTCTCAACAAAATTCTAGCAAATCACATACAAAAACATATCAAAAAAATAGTGCACCATGATCAAGTGCGGTTCATTCCAGGGATGCAAGGTTGGTTCAACATACGGAAATCAATAAACGTAATACATCACATCAATTGATTTAAAGATAAGAGTCATATGATTTTATCAATCAATGCAGAGAAATCATTTGACAAAGCAGCATCTTTTTATGTTCAAAACACTAGAAAAACTTGGGATAATAGGAACATACCTCAACTTTGTAAAATCTATCTATGCTAAACCCAAGGCCAATATCATTCTAAATGGAGAAAAATTGGAAGCATTCCCTCTAAAAACCGGGAACAAGACAGGGATACCCTCTTTCACCACTGCTATTCAACATAGTCCTTGAAACACTAGCCAGAGCAATTAGACAGATAAAATAAATTAAAGGGATACGAATAGGAAAAGAAGAACTCAAACTATCATTATTTGCAGATGACATCATTCTATATTTAGAGGATCCAAAAATTCTACCAGGAAACTTCTAGAATTAATAAATGAATTCAGCAAAGCAGCAGGATATAAAATCAACACCCATAAATCAACTGCATTTCTACACATCAGTGATAAACCCTCTGAAAGAGAAATTAGGAAAACTATCCCATTCACAAATAGTTTAAAAAAAAATACTTGGGAATCAATTTAAGAAAAGAGGTGAAAGACCTCTACAATGCAAACTACAAGACACTAAAGAAAGAAATTGAAGAAGACCTTAGAAGATGGAATAATCTCTCATGCTCCTGGATAGACAGAATCAATATTGTCAAAATGGCCATACTACACAAAATGCTATATAGATTCAATGTGGTTCCAATTAAAATCCCAGTGTCATTCCTTATAGAAATAGAAAGGGCAATCATGAAATTCATTTGGAATAAGAGACCCAGAATAGCCAAAGCAATCCTTAGCAAGAAGAGTAAAGCAGGAGGCATCACAATACCAGATCTCAAACCATACTACAAAGCTATAGTAACAAAAACGGCATAGTACTGACACCAAAACAGACATGTAGACCAATGGTACAGAATAGAAGACACAGAGACAAACCCACTTAAATATAGTTATGTTATACTAGACAAAGGAGCCAAACATGTACACTGGAGAAAAGATAGCCTCTTCAACAAATGGTGCTGGGAAAACTGGAAATCCATATGCAGCAAAAACTAAACCCCTATCTCTCACCATGCACAAAATTCAACTCAAAGTGGATCAAGGACCTTGGAATTAGACCAGAGACCCTGCACCTAACAGAAGAAAAAATAGGACCAAATCTTCATCATGTCAGATTAGGACCTTACTTCCTTAACAAGACTCCTATAGCACAAAAAGTAAAATCAAGAATCAATAAATGGGATGGATTCAAACTAAAAAGCTTCTTCTCAGCAAAAGAAACAATCAATGAAGTGAACAGAGAGCCGACATTCTGGGAACAAATCTTTGCCACATGCACATCTGATAGAGCACTAATCTCCAGGATATATAAAGAACTCAAAAAACTTAACACCAAAAAAACTAACAACCCAATCAATAAATGGGCCAAGGAGCTGCACAGACACTTCTCAGAAGAAGATATACAATTGATCAACAAACATACGGAAAAATGTTCAACATCTCTAGGAATTAGAGAAATGCAAATCAAAACTACTCTAAGATTTTGTCTCACTCCAGTCAGAATGGCAATGATCAAGAATACAAACAACAAAAGTGTTGGTGAGGTTGTGGGGGAAAAGGCACGCTCATACATTGTTGGTGGGACTGCAAATTGGTACAACCAATCTGGAAAGCAGTATGGACATTCCTTAGAAAACTTGGAATGGAACCATTTGACCCAGCTATCCCATTCCTTGGTCTATACCCAAAAGACTTAAAAACAGCATACTACAGTGACGCAGCCACTTCAATGTTTATAGCAGCTCAATTCACAATAGCTAAACTGTGGAACCAACCTAGATGCCCTTTGATAGATGAATGGATAAAGAAACTGTGGTATATATACACAATGGAATATTACTCAGCAATAAGAGAGAATAAAATTATGGCATTTGCAGATAAATGGATGGAATTGGAAAATATCATGCTAAGTGAAGTAAGCCAATCCCCAAAAACCAAATGCCAAATGTTCTCTCTGATTAGTGGATGCTGATCCATAATGGCGGGGAGGACATGGCAACAATGGAGGAACTCTGTTCATAGGGGTGTAAGGGGGGAAGGGGCATGGGGACAGTAAAGGTGGTGGAATAAGATGGACATCATAGCCCTAGCTTCATGTATGTCTGCATATATGTTGTGATTTTACATCACATACAGGCAGAGAAATGAAAAGTTGTTCTCCATTGGTGTACAATGAATCAGTATGCATTCTGCTGTCATGTATACCTAAGTAGAATAAATAAATAAATTTAAAAAATATGAATGATAAAAAAAAGTAATAGGAACAGTAAGATTAATCTAATGAGTCAACCTAATATACTTTCACTAATGGTTTCTGTGGCTAGCATAACTGTGTTTTGTTTGCATAAAAGAAATATGCAATAATTAATACCAGAATTTATACTCTAGTGTAGGTCATGTACCTTTGTTTTATTTATTTATTTTTATGTGGTGCTGAGGATTGAACTGAGGGCCTCACATGTGCTAAGCAAGTGCTTTACCACAACCCCACAACCCAGCCCATGAGAATTGTTTCTTAGGCTGAGGCGAGAGGATTGCTAGTTCAAGGCCCACTTCAGCAACTTAGTGAGAACCTCAAAATAAAAATACCAAAAGGGCTGGGGATGTAGCTTAATGGTAGAGCACCCTTGGGTTCAATATTCAGTA
This sequence comes from Geosciurus inauris, assembly GCA_004024805.1. NCBI lineage: Eukaryota > Metazoa > Chordata > Mammalia > Rodentia > Sciuridae > Geosciurus > Geosciurus inauris. The sequence goes on along the minus strand of PVHX01000861.1, from coordinate 207,534 downwards.
TCTAAAAAAGGCACTAAGACAGAACTATAAAATACTCTGTATAAAATAGTATAAAATACTCATATACTCTTAATTCTTGGTGAATTCTAAGTGGCTTCTCTGCCATGAGAGAACAGCAGATTATTAAGATGAAGGCATTTGGAACAGAAGAGAAACATTATCATTTTGTGAATTTTTTTTTTTTTTGGTACCAGGGATTGAACTCAGGGGTACTTGACCACTGAGCCACATTCCCAGCCCTATTTTGTGTTTTATGTAGAGACAGGGTCTCACTCAGTTGCTTAGCACCTCACTGTTGCTGAGGTGGCTTTGAACTTGTGATTCTCCTGTCTCAGCCTCCCTAAGTGTGGGATTGCAGGTGTGCGCCACTGCACCCGGCTTCATTTTGTAAATTTTTATCTTCACTCCCACACTTGCTTGATGCATTGCTGTATAACATTTTTCTAAAACTTTCCCTTTTAATACAAACAATGTGAATGAGTTATGAATTCTGTAGACTTTTAAGAATTGTTTCAGTTTCCAAAACTGATAAATTAAAAGAATACTGATTTATTTTAGATTTCTAACTTTTAGTAAAAAACATAATGAGAACTGAGAATCGAGTAGTAGAGACCAACATACTTGTAATTCAGGCTACCATTGGGAACATTAACAATTCCAATATAAAGATCTTTTAAATAATATATCTATGTATCTATATATACTTAGGAGATATATCTCCTAATATTTTTATCCATATTGTTTAAAGTTTGATCTAGTCTGAAAGTTTGTCTTCTCTGAAGCATCTGATAATGTTAACACTCCCTATTTCTTCAACTTGGAATCCATTTTTAATAGCACTACAGGTAAAAATAAGATAAAATGACCATAAACACTTGTCTTTTTGATTATTGAGAGTGTTTTAAAGCCACACTAAAATAATCATTTGGTAGAGGATTACAATTACACACATTATTTCCTACATAATTTTAAAGATCTACTGTTGAAGACATTATAATAAAATCACTATATGTAAATAGAACACTTTCATTAGGTCAAATACTGTTTCATATTAAAGTAGTATAGTAAAACCTCATTTAGTTGGTATCATTGAGAATAAAACTATTTCAAAGGAAAATTCTCTAGGTTACTAAACCTAATATCAATTTTAGAAATATTAGTCATTTATTATTTGATAGGTATTAGATAATTTTACCAACTGTCATATTTTCCTGCCTTTAAAAATAAAATACAACAAAATTCAACACTTTTGGATGATTTTAGTGCCTACTTCAAAACTTTACAACTTATTAAATAATTCTGCAGCCTTGCTCTTCATTTTTTACCAAGGGAAACAAAAGACTGCCAAGTATCTCTAAATGTCACAGTACTACAACGTATTTAGTATTATCACTGTAGAAAAGAAAAATGTTGCTCAGAAAGGTAAAGCACAGGTAGTGCTGAGTAAACTCCCTTCTGCTGGGGTTCACCTGAAGAACCACTGGGTCAAGCCAGGGGATTTTCCCTCCTCTTTTGTCTTCTCTGATGTTAACACTTCCTTCTTGAACTTGGAATCAGTTTTTAATAGCAGTCTAGTTACTTAGTGAGGATTGGGAGCAACGATTCAATAAAACAGTGTTTCCTCAAGTTCCATCCCTAGCACTCTTGTGTTCTTAGCCAGTGTTGTTCTCTTGGCTTTGGCTTCCATGACCTAAGTAAGTAGTTTTCAAATTTTTTCTTCGACTCTAGGAAGACTAAAAGCACTTAGAAGCTTTGGAATATGATTCTCCCACTTCTTTCCCCACCCCACACTCCTAAATTAGCTCTTCATCCTGTATTTCTTGATTCAAATGACAGTATCTTTACTAATCTTGGTGCACAAAACAGAATCATTTTGAGTCCTTCTTAATTTCTACCCCTTACCACTCAGTAAGCTGTGTTAACTTGACCTTCTAGATAGCTCTTGAGCCTGGTAATTCTCTAGCTCCACTGCCAGAGTACCTATTTCACTTGGCTAAACTTCAACAACTCGGTCAATGGGTTCCTAGTTTTGACCCTCTGATCTACTCTATGCAATGTACTTGCAGTAATCTTTCCAAAATAAAATTACAGTTATGCCATTTCCCTGCTATAAAATTCTTTAGTACTTCATCATTGCTTTTAGGACAAAATTCAAACTCCTTGGCATGACTAGAGGGTCTTCATGATCTGGTCCATTTCCCTTTCCTGCCTCATATTTTGACATTGCCCCCACTTTATACTGTTGCCATGTGAACTAGCTTCAAATTTCAGAGCATAATATATTCATTCATGACGCCTTAACAAGGTATAATCTCCTGTCTCCCTTGGGTATTGTGCCTCTCTTCTGTAACTCATGGTACAGATTATGGGGCTCACTTTAGGAAGTTCCTTCTGCTTCTCCACCGTTAGTTTTAGTGGACTACTCCTATTGTTTTCATGTCACATCCATTCATCAAAATCTTCATCTCTCTCTCTCTCTCTCTCTAGACAATATATATTATATAATGTATAGAACATATATTGTAATCATGTTTATAATATATATTATAATCAGATTTAGTTTGGACCTATTTATTCCTCCACCTGATATCCTTCCCTGCATCCAACAATTTTATACATGGCACATTCAAGAGGCAGACTTGTTTAGTGGCATAGAACTGTACTTGGATTTGAGTCTTACCTCTACCTCTCATTAGCTCTATGATGGTAGCCAAAGAGCAAAGCCAAATAAAACTACAGTGGAGAAGGGCAGAAATTATTTTGTGGTTTTGAACACATGGTTTTACTTTTTTGGTCTGTTACATCATTTGTAGCACAGGTATTGGACCAAATGATTTTTTTTTTTGGTACTGGGTATTGAACTCGGGGATACTCAACCACTGAGCCACATCTCCAGCCCTATTTTGAGTTTTATTTAGAGACAGGGTCTCACTGAATTGCTTAGTGCCTCGCCATTGCTGAAGCTGGCTTTGAACTCCCAATTCTCTTGTCTCAGCCTCCCAAAGTGCTGGGATTACAGGTGTGCACCACTGCATCCAGCTTAAATGATCTTTTTTTTTTTTTTTTGGTACTGGGGATTGAACTCAGGGGTACTCGGCTGCTGAGCCACATCCCCAGCCCTATTTTGTGTTTTATGTAGAGACAGGGTCTCACTGAGTTGCTTAGCACCTCGCCATTGCTGAGGCTGACTTTGAACTCACTATTTTCCTGTCTCAGCCTCCCTAAGTGCTGGGATTACAGGCTTGAGCCACCGCGCCCGGCTTTAAATGATCTTGAAAGTGCTTTCAACTCTAACATCTTATGGACATGACTGTTAGCAGTTTCTTGGATAATAGGTATTCTAAAGGTCTCAGAGTCATGCAAATATAGTATCATAAACATCTGAAGCGGCAGAACTGAAGTAAATTTTTAGGATACTTAATTGCATAGATTCTTTTCAAAGTCTACAGGATTTTTTCAGATTTTATTTCATCTAGAAAAGAAATTCTGCTAGGTACCAGTAAAAAAGAATACTTTATTTAAATCTGATTTCATAAGCATTTTATTATTATTTTTCCTGAATTGCCATCAATTTATGTAGTCTCACAACTGTATTCACACAATATCCCACTTTTAAAGATGAAGGCCTTTCTTATAAAGCATCAGCATTGATTTTTGTCTCTGTATGGTAGTTACAAAGAGAAACTCTTGCTCACAACAAGAAATAATATTTATCAAGATTAATACAAGTAAGGTAATCTTATTTACAGCACATTTTATTTCACAGAACACATTGCTGACCCTCGTAATAGTCCTGTGAGATGGTCAGAAAGGATGTTATCTCCACTTGACAGATGAAGGAAGTGTAGTGTGTGAATATGCCAAGTCACAGAGTTGTAAAATGTTAGAGCTGGAACTATCATCATATCTTATTGATCTTAGATTAATTCAATTAATCTGTGTATTGATAGAATTTAGGTATTTAGTGGATACTTAATAAATGTGAGGCAAATGAACTAATCTAAATTTCTGGTTCCTAGAGTTCAGTGTTAATTTTGTTACTAATTCTCCTTCAACTAGTAAGATAGGTTTATAGCCTGAGTCAAAATTATTAATTCATTATCAAGAATCTTTTTTTTAAAATATTTTTTAGTTATACATGGACACAGTGTCTTTATTTTGTTTGTTTATTTTTATGTGGTGCTGAGGATTGAACCCAGCGCCTCACACGTGCAAGGCACACTCTCTGCCACTGAGCCACAACCTCAGCCCATTCATGAATCTTAATTGATACAATTTAGGTATGCAGACTATCTGCATGAAAACATAAGGAGAATTTTGTTAACTTACTATCTTTTCACCTCTACGTTTTATAGGAATATATGTAAAAATTTGATAGAACTAGCAAAGAAAAAAACCTATAAACAAGTATCTATTAATTACCTGTGGTGCAAGAAGAGGTAGCCTAATATAAGCCAAAAGTTTACTGAGGTCTTTTCGTCTCTGTTCCAAATCATGACGGACCCAAGTAAGAAGTGCATTCAATATTGTCTCTTCATTTGGAATGTTCATGTCATCACTGGCCAAGAGCTTTGCAATTTCACTGGCTGGCAATAATACAAATTCTTGGTTTCTGATTACTTCCATGAAATGTTCCTGGACAGAAAAATAGCAAATAAGTAATATGTTTCCTTCTGGCCATCACAGTTTATTTAAATAAACTAAAAGTTTTTATATTAGGTACCCAAACATAATTTATACTATAGACCTTCCAATGTGTCACTACTTACTAAGAAAGAAACAATAGAAGGAAACTTCCAAACCGCAATTATGAGCTGGGTGCTGTAGCGAATGCCTATGTAATGCCATCAACTTGGGGGACTGAGGCAGTTTGAGGCCAGCCGCCACAATTTAGCAAGAGCCTGCCTCAAAAAACAAACAAACAAATAAAAAGTGTTGCGGATGGGGAGGTAACTGGTATAGCACCCCTGGGATCAATCTCTAGTACTACAAACAAAGCAAAACAAAACAAACAAACAAACAAACAAAAGCTATCATCATGTTGCAAAACATAAATAAATAGAATTAAGGTGTTATATGATTTATTACATTTTTAAAATGGGCCTGTGACACTTAAGTATTGCTTTGTCCAAGTTAGGGAATAGTATTTGCAAGTCTTTTGAAGGAAGATAGAGGGGAATAAAAAGGGGAATTAGACACTGATCTGCATGATACTCTATCATCAGGAATCAGTTTGGATTTGTGATTGCTGAAGAATTTAGGCAACAGTAAAGCCAAATTACCTGGGTGAGTTTGAAGTTACTTCTCTTATCCAGAAATGCCCTCCAGGCTGGCCAGATTTTCCAGGACTGTTCTAGATCAAAGAGTATTTGTCCTCAAGTTTATTCTAAAACCAAATTAGCCATTAAGATTTATAAGACCACTCAGAATTTTAGGTCTATTTTGAAAATTTTAATTTCTTCTAATAAGATTTATGTAAAGTTATTTGGGTCTCATAGGAAAAAGAACCAAAGCAAAAGTGCTACTCTAGAATGTAGTAGGACAAGGATCTTAGACTGAAGGTAATTCAATCCTGGCTAGAATCAAGCTCTCTATAATTTGAAATGGGAGCTAGAAATGCACTTAGGTGTGAGATAAACTTGATAGGCTATTGTGCTAAATAATCTGGAGAGAAGGAAAATTTACTCTCCAATTTGAAAGGTTATAAGATATCATTAAATATAAATGCAAAAAAGGGAAAAAATATAAATTCAAAGGTTAGACAGATGTTCTTTAATGTTTTTCTTACACTTCCTAATATGTCATCCCTGGCTTAACATGCGAGTTTCAGTAAAATTGCTAAAGCTGTTTAAATTAGAGCTAGAGATAAGGTCTATCAATAGCTATCTTCTATATAAGAATGAGAATCATATTTTTTTAAGTATATTTTTAGTTGCTAATGGATCTTTATTTTATTTATTTATATGTGGTGCTGAGAATCGAACCCAGTGCCTCACACATGCAAGGCAAGTGCTCTACCACTGAGCCACAACCCCAGCCCGAGAATCATATTTTTTATTTAGCTTCTGGTAATCCGATTGAGGTACTTATCTAAAATACATCTTGGGTTGACATCACTTTCAACAGAAATTCTTAAGAGGAAAACCATTCATGAATAATTAATTAAGTTCAGTTGCTTCAATTCATCATGATTTGTTAAAAAATATCCAAATTAATTTATTTTAAATGATAGATTACCATTTTCAGAAATAGATTTTAATATAATCTCAATGCTGGAATGGCTTTAAGCAAACTGTACTTACTCAACTGTATACTGATACTGTAAAATGATTTTGTAACACACAGCAAGAACTATATAAAAATGCTAAAATTCTCAACCCAGTTATTCCACTTGTAATTTATTTCTTTATATATGTGTGTGTGTGTATATATATATACACATATATATACGTTTTATATATATACACATATATACGTTTTATATATATATACACATATATATATGTTTTATATATATATATATTAGTTGTCAGTGGACCTTTATTTTATTATTTATTTATATGAGGTGCTAAGAATTGAACCCAGTGCCTCACACATGTGAGGCAAGCACTCTAGCACTGAGCCACAAACCCAGCCCCAGTTTAATTCTTAATAAATACTTTGTAAGTGGAAAACAAAGCTGAATACCTAATAATGCTTCTTTATATTATTATTGGTAACAGTAAAATATAGGAAATAGCCTAAATGTCCACTGACATAGCCTAAATGAGATTGTAACTCAATAGATTAGTAAACAGGCAATAAAAATTTCAAGTACAAAATAACATAGTCACCTATAAAAATATTAATTAATTATATAATAACTAATAATATTATATAATATATAATAAGTTAGTTTCTGAAGATACCAAAATAATATACATTAATATATATAATAAGTTAGTTTCTGAAGATACCAAAATAATATACATTTTTAGTTGTGGTATGCTGGATAGTATAATCAATATATTTATATATAACACTAGTGTGATTATTGCTACTTTTAAATGGCATTAATTGCTTTTCATTAGTGAGGAAGACTATTATATAAAGATTTGATAAACGGCCCATGAATATATTTCAGAACAATGCCAATTCCATTCTTGTATAATTTATAAAGTGAAAATTGAGTTTTTCAACAAATTATGAAATACTACTGAACTCAAGTTTAAACACAAAGTGCTTTTCAAAAGTATAAATTTGGTTTTGAAGCAGTTCTTTTAGCAAAATTCAATGTTTTCATAAGTTTTGCAGATTGACAAACAAAATTTAATATTTTTAAATTAAATATTTCCATTTGTTTTTCTAAATCCATAATGATATAAAATAGTTGTGGGCTGGGGTTATGGCGCAGTGGTAGCGTGCTCGCCTAGCACGCATGAGGCACTGGGTTTGATCCTCAGCACCACATAAGAATAAAATAAAGATATTCTGTCCACCTACAACTAAAAAATAAATATTTAAAATAAAATAAAATAAAATAAAATAGTTGTAATGAAATAACTAGTCAAACTTCTTCTAGACATTAAATGGCCTGCTCCAGGGCTGGGCTATAGCTCCGTGGTAGTGTGCTTGCCCCTCATACATGAGGCACTGGGTTCGAGCCTCAGCACCACATAAAAATAGACAAAGACATTGTATCTATCTACAACTAAGAAAATATTTTTTAAAAAATGGCCTGCTCCAGGTCCTGTTTAATGACAGTCAGAAGTAGAACGAAAGTTTCCAGGCCCAAGGTCCTGAGAAAGAGCTGCTCCTCCTTTTTTCCTTGAACCTGTGCCACACTGAGGAGCATCCCCAGCCCACCTATCACTTACTGGCTGAACTCACTGGCATACATTATGCTTACTTCATATTTTAAATCCATTTTATGATACAAATATCACACTACCAAACACTTGCTAGCATTATGCTCTTTCCCCCTTTGGAATAGTTTTTAAGCAAATAAAATTACTGAGGGATTTATTTAAATTGAAGATTGAATTTTGCTGTACATTTTTATTCAGTTCCCATAGCAACACAAATCAGACAATCTGCCTCTAAGTTACTTATTGTTATTAGAATTCCATTTCATGTCTCTGTTGAAACTAAGTAATGTTAAATAATGACCTTGAGAAAAAAAATTTACTACATGTAACTGGGTATGAAAATTTTTAAAACATCCAGCTAATTCAAATTTAATCTGTGTCTAAGCCTTAAAGCAGCAATCATACCTCTACTGTAAACAACAGGAGTGACCTAAATGCATACAAATGTGTTCATGTGAATAAAACTCTTCCTAGGAAAGAGATATTAAATTATAAACTTATTAGGAAGAAAAAAATCCAGCTGTATTTTATTTCTTTATATTGATCTTGTCACAAAAGTTATTTGAAATTGCAGGTATAAGGTTAAAATGAGAAATCTACAAAGAAGGATAAAGACTGAGCAGGAAATTTTTCAAAAGACTTAATTTAAAAAAACATTACCTTAACACCATGCTAAGTCAGAGTAAACCTGTAGGATGATGATGATGACCACGTGAGGAGGGCATCTTTTCCTGACTGGGGAGTTGATAGGCCAGTCACTAGTTTTGAGTGTTAAACTTTTATAAACATTTAATGCTCACATCAAGCTTATAAAGTAGGTAGATTGAATCTTCCCAATAGGTTATAAATAACCTATTCTTACTTCTCCAAATCTCTGTATCTCTAATGCAAGCTTCCTAAAGCATTGTCAATCTCTACACAAACAAATCAACTCAATGGAAGCACTGAGGGTAGAGGAGAGGGTAGACAAAACAGCATTTCCTAAATGATGATAAAATTAGTAATATGGATAGTTGCACACATATATGGGAGTATTCACATTATTTCTTCTCTTAGAAGTCAACTGCTCTAATTGAGGCATTTAAATCAAGTCTATAAACACTTCTTGTTAGATGGGTGCAGTGGCATATGTATGCCTGTAATTCCAGCGCCCTGGGAGGCTGAGGCAGGAGGATCAAAAGTTCAAGCCAGCCTCAGCAACTTAGTGAGACTCTAAGTAACTTAGTGAGACCCTGTCTCAAAATAAAAAATGAAAAGGGCTAGGAATGTAGCTCAGTGGTAAAGCACTTGTGGGTTCAATTCCCAGTACCAGAAACAAACAAACAAAAACACTTCTTACAAGTAATCAGATTCATTCTTAAAAAGTGTCCCATTCATCTTCTAATCATTTATATCAATATGGTCCCAATACATTATAACCACTATCACTAATTTATGTCAGTGAATATGTGGACAATTCTGAAATTTATCCATGTGCTATAAAGTAAAATGTTCAGAGAGTCCTGATTAAAAAGCAGCAGGTGTAAAAATATTGAATGAAACAGAACTAGGATACCACTCTGCTTCTTAGTGATTGTATTAACTTAGGGCCTGACTCTTTCATCCAAAACTATTACTTGGTGTTTTCCCCTTAAAACTTAAAGAAAATATGACATGCTAGACCATGAACCTGAACCTCAAGATCCATGACAAAGCCAATATGAAAACAGCAACATGTAAATAAGTCTTCAACACTAGGGAATAAGGCAAAGAGGATATGCCTGCCTGCTTTTCAAATACATACCATAGTGTAATTGTGAGCCACTTTATGCAAATCTGTACAACCCTGGGCATCAGCAAAAGAGCGGATTCCAAGACAGTTGGACGGGTGAAGCTGTTTCATTAAAAACTTACAGCATGCTTCCACAACCTGTGAAAGCTGAAGAAGGCAAGCTGTAGATAACAGGCATTCAATATTATCTTCTTTTAATTCAAGGCGGCCTTAATGATAAAAAGAAATTCCATTAACTGGGGAAATACATGAATCTTATTTTATAAAATAACTGATGTTAACAGTAATATTTCTAAATAAGAGCTCATTACACATATTACAGACCTAGAAGGCTTAAGACATTTTTTAAAAAAGTGGGGAAAAATTATTAGTTCTTTGTGACCTCTATTAAAAAATAAAAAAGAAAACCAATGTCTTATTCAGAATTTTTTAAATGATGTATTTGTAACATATCAATCCTATATAACTCTTTAACTTTAAATGCAAAATTTTGACTAATTACATAATCCGTCTAATTATTATATTAGTATTTTAAAATACTATTCAAAAGCTTCATTATGATAACTACTTTAAGGGTTCTAATATGAATATTTTAACCTATTCAAGGTATTGCCAAGGGTGGAGATGACAATAGCAGTGTTAACTATTAGCTAGACATACTTTATTGACTCTGGAAATCTGGAATCTAACAATATAACACAAATTTAAGGGGTTTTATTTACATTTTCAGATTTATTACCTGTATATGCATACTGAATCAAGGACCACAATGAGTTAGGTTCTACACCTTCCATTTTTATTTCTTCTTGTCTTGCTTCTCTGACATCATTAGTAAACATGGCAGCAAAATAATCTGAGACAGAGGAGAGCACCAATCTGAGAATACATTAGAAAAAAAATCAATGAGCATATTAAAGTTGATGTTCTTTAATAAATGCTTTATCATCTTTTTAAAAAAATTTGTTACCCATACAAAATACATGGTACTGGGAAATGCATTTTAAGTTTGACAAATTGCTTTATGCTCTACTTCCTTCCTTTGAATAATAAATTACGATTGCTGAAATTTTCTGCTGAGGTAAATGATTTTACCTGCTTACCACTCAAATATAACTTTATAATATCCAGAAAACAAGCCATAAGCCCATAGCATTAAATCAACTACATATAAAAAAGGAAAAATGTAAAGGCTACTCTTCATCATTTTTTAAAATAACCTAAGCTATCTTTAAAAAAATTTAATGGTAGAAGTGGTGAATATATGGGAAACATTTAAAAATGGTTTTAGCAAGTTATTTTTTGGGGGGGGTGGTGGAGTACAGAGATTGAACTCAGGGGCACTCAACCACTGAGCCATATCCCCAGCCCTATTTTGTATTTTATTTAAAGACAGGGTCTCACTGAGTTGCTTAGCATCTTGCTTTTGTTGAGGCTGGCTTTGAACTCGCTATTCTCCTGTCTCAGCCTCCTGAGCCACCGGAGGCATGCACCACTGTGGCCAGCTAGCAAGTTTTTTTAACTTTTATTTTTATTATCATAGCACATTGTGTCTATATTATTATATTTATCTAATAGTACTATGAAACTATAATCTTTTTTATAATACATAATAACATATGACCTGCTTCTGTGGATTTTTTGTGGGGGGAGGTAGTTGTGGGGATTGAACCCAGAGCCTTGCACACGCTAGCAAGTGCCATTTTTAAATTGTATTTTGGGACAGGGTCTTGCCAAGTTGTCCAGGCTGGTCTTGAACCTGCAATCCTCCTACCTCAGCTTCCTGAGTACCTGTGACTCAGCAAGATTTTTGACAATAAAAATAAAAGTTAAAAATATATGTATTTTTGAAACATGCATTTTTTCACTTGATTATATGCCTTGAAGATATTTCCATGTGAGTATGATTACACAGATTCACATTATTTATTTATTTATTTTGTTTTTTATAGTTCTGGGGACAAAACCCAGCGCCTTACACTGGCTAGGCAAGTTCTTTACCACTGAGCCACATCTCTAGCCCTTTCATTCTTTTTCATTTTTGGTACTAGCTGTTGAACCCAGGGGTGCTTAACCACTGAGCCACATTCCCAGTCCTTTTTATATTTTATTTTGAGACAGGGTCTCACTAATTTGCTGAGGCTGGCTATGAATTTGTGATCCTCCTGCCTCAGTCTCTTGAGCCACTGGGATTACAGGCATGCATTACTGCACCTGGCCTTTTATTCATTTTTTAAAGAAGTAAAAATTATGATACAAATTATTGACGGAGCTCCCTCTGTGTCCCTTTCTAATTTCATTCTTCTTCCTCCTCAGGACTGACCCTGCTGAATTATAAGGTATGCCAAACACCCTCTAAGGTACTGGATCCCACTAGTATTGTATAAGAGCTAATGCTTCTCCATATTGTCAGATGTTAAAATTTTCGGTCATCTGCACAATGTTAAATATATCTTGCTATTTTAATTTTCATTCACCTGACTGCTAATTGGTGCAGATCTTTTCAAATATTCACTGGCCATTCAGAGTCCTTCTTCATAGAATGACCTATTCATTCATTCATTCCTTCATTTGCTGAACAAACACTGATGTGCACCTAACAAGTAATGGGCACTCTTCTAGATACTCGAGATACGTCAGTACACTAGACAGAAAAAAGATTTTTCTATATGTGGTCTTACATTTTAGAAGTAAAGGAGACAAACAATGAACAGTAGCAGTATATGTGATAGTAAACCAAAAGGTGGCAAGTGCTATGGGTGGGGAAGTAGTGTGACGACAAATGGAGAAAGTGTGGTAAGTCTAACAGGTGATCTCACCAGAAGGTGACATTTGGGCAAAGACTTTGAGGAGGTTACTTTCTATTTATCATTTTTGAAAATAACCTAATAAGCTACTTAGTCACAGTATCTGTGAATAGCATTCGGCAGAAGGAGAAGCCAACACAAAAGTCCAAAGGCAGAAGCAGCATTTCTGGCACACAAGAAATTACAGAGCGGTCTGTGTGGTTCATGCAGAGTGAGCAAGGAGAGCAGTGGGACAGAACCTTAGAGAGGAAAAGGCAAGTTGGGTCACACAGGTCACCACTGAGTATACTTTGGCTTTCATACTCAGTGACAAGAGTCACTGAGAGGTTTGATCAGAGGAATAACTGGATCTGAGTTCCATTTTAGAGGATCACTCGGATAGCTGTGCTGGAAACAATGTAGGGTAATAAGCAGAGACACCAGTTTTGAGGCTCTTATATGAGTCCCTAAGTGAGATAGCTCACATTAGTACAGCAGGTAATCTGCTAATGTGTTCAGTTCTGGAAATACTACAGACTTTGAGATACCTCCATGAAATCAGACTGAAATATGTCTAATATGAGCATAAACTCATGCTCATAATATGGATGCTCTGTCACTAGTAAATAGTACTATCGCAATAAATGTATGCTAATTGACAACTATAAGACAAAGCCCATGGTTTCTAATGTTTTACTTCCACTTTGGAAGATTTTTAAAAAAACTCTTTGGAACAGAGTGATAATTAGTTTTGAAGAACATAAAAAAATCCTTTGGGATCACAGTAGTGATTAATAATGAACAATCAAATGAATATGAAATTACCAGAAGAAAATGAAATGATTTATCATTTGTGTTAAAGGCTTCCCCCCTCTAGTACTGCTTTTCATATTTCTTAGAGATCAGCAAACAGCAGTTAGGATATATGTAGTTTTTTAAAAAACTGTTAGGGGGCCAGGTATGTAGCTCAGTGATAGAGTACAAGCTTAGTATGCATGAGGCCCTGGGTTCAACCCACACCACCAAAAAAAAAAAAAAAAAAACCCCAAAAACAAACCAAACCAACCAACCAAACAAAAAACCCCTAACAATTGTTAAGGCTTTTAGCAACTCTATTTCACCTTCTTTTCCCTAACTACCCATAAACTAATTTTCACTGAGTTTACTTAAAGTATTTAATAGGTACACTGTGGAAGAAAGCTGTTTGTAGTAGCTAAAATCTATACCAAACAATATTGACTTGTATAAGGCCAATCTGTTTTGCTTTGTGCTTCTAAAAAGGGTGAGCCTTTTAGGATCATTCAGTGTATAATAATTTCATATGCACTGTTTTCTTTGTGGAAGTCCCATGAGATCTACCCCTTTCCAAAAGCACAGTGGTCTAATGAATATGTTACCACATCATACATAACAAAATCATCTAGGATGTAGTTCACACATAGAAATTAGAAAACAATTACCTGTGAGCTGGAATTCTGCGATCACCAGCAACTAAAACTACATCACATAACTGTTTATGTCTCAAATAGTTTTCCATTTTTTTAAATGTTTGCTCAGCATGATTAAGAGCTTGAAAAAATTCATCTGATGAACATGGCTCCATAGTATGGCAGGGCGATAATGTCTGACTACTATTAGAAGTCCTGAAAAGAAAGAAAATGCACATTTTAAAATATCACTATCATTTAAAAGGATCTTTCCTATTAAATCCTTTTAAATAATTTAAATGTAATAAAACAAATCAATGCTATCAATTTTAAACTATTATCACTCATTACTTTTATCTTTTAAAATCAATGATAGCTCAAGTCATATGTGTGCTCTTATAACTGTGAGTGAATATGACATCTGTTAATTAATAGCTACACATATTCTTTGTAGTGCCTATTTTTGAAGTCTCATTTTTGTAAACCTCTATGCTGAAAAAGAGCCAAGATATATTCATATTGATAGCTGGCTCTCCTAACATTATATTTAAAGATGTAAGTTATCACTCTATTACTATCCTTGAAGGCAAGGCGAGTAAGCTGTTTTGGAAATATGAATCTAAGTAATCTTTTCTTTAAAAAGGGGTTATGTTCCACAGTTAATTTATAAAATACACTGTCATAAAAAGTTGTTGTAAATAATTCCTCTGGCCAATCCTCAAAAGCCCAGGAAACTATAAATGTATATTAAATAAGCTGAATTAGATTAAAATAACCTGAAAGCCTGATTTAATGTGTCTAAAAAATGATTTGAAATTTCCAAATTATAATTTGAAAAAAAGTATGAGTTCTATGTTTTTATCTGATGGGTAGTGGACTATTTAGGACTACGAAGGAAATCTGAGTCCACATGCTCCACCCCCATCCACTCTCCAGTATCATTTAAATCAAGTCATCAATATCTGTTGGTTATGCAATTAACTTCTGCATGTGGCCACTGACTGTGGCATAATTTAATTCTCATTTCTGCTCAGATCTTAAAAGAAATACTATGATGAATGTTTTATTGAATCAAGCCTCACCATATTTTAAGAGAATTTTCTTAATAGAAGGATCTAATAATGTTATCAAAAAAGAAAAAGTCATTGGATTTCTTACTTTCTAAAGTAAAGAGAACTGAGGGAAATTGAGTGTCTTGTCAAAAGTAGTAGAGTTTTTGGGGCTGTTGCTGTGGCTCAGTGGTAGAAGGCTTGCCTAGCATGCGTGAGGCACTGAGTTCGATCCTCAGCACTGCGTACAAATAATAAATGAATAAAATAAAAAAATCCATCAACAACTAAAAAAATATTTTAAAAAAAGTAGTAGAGTTTTTCATGGCAGAGACAAGGTTGCTGCAGAGCCTTCTTTGTGTTTACTGAAATCCTTTTTCTTTTTCTCATGGGAATATAGATGATAGAAATAAACTGTTACCTCACATAGTTCACCTGAGCTAAAGTGGCTGAGAGCAGGTATGGCTTTCCTGTAGTTTCTCTATCCACAGGCTGAATGGAGAAGACTGAGGACTTACATTAAAAAATACGTCAAACAAATTAAAGGCCACTCAAGCAAGAATATTCAGATTATACTCACAAAAACACCGGACTAAGATTTATCTATTTCTGAAGTTTACAATACCCTAACAAACATCGCTACCTAAATCCTCCCAGTGCAATGCATTTTTTAGTGCCATTTAAGTATAGGAACTAAAAACTGCTCTTGGGAGACTGGGGTTGCAGCTGAGTGGTAGAGCACGTGCTTAGCATGTGTGAGGCCCTATATTTGATCCCCTGTGCACGTAAGTGCAGACCCTTAGAGGACAATACATATGATCTAGAAGAGATGTGTTATATACTATGAACATTATTGGTATGATCCAGTAAAGTACTCAAGTATTCTCAAATTTCCATTTAAGATCATCATTATAAAATTGGAATGAAGAATGTAGAATTACAGATTATTTATATAAATGCAAAGTAAAACTATTTTAAAATCTAGGGAAAAAATAAATAATGGTGGTTTGATAATAATTTGAAGATTTAAAATATTTTTCAAGAAAATGAAGTTTTATATTGTCAAAATACCAACAAATAATTGAGTATTAATAATCTGAAAATGAAGCAAAATTATAATTTTAATTTTTATAAGTCATAAATTATTTTAATCACCAAGTCAAGTAAATAATTCAGGTACTTCTTTCTTAGGGTTCCTATATTTTACATCACATTTCTTGTAATGTAATGTTATCAGTAATGACTAAGCAATGAATTGGGTGAATGTTTTTTGAGTGAACTGCCATTAACCGAATATAAATACTAATTAATGCTAAATTTTGAAAGACTGACAAAACTTTATAATGCTATCCTAAGTTATTATAGGCTAAATCTGATGTTAGTTTAAGCCAATCAATAAACAGAACAATTCTTTTCTTGTCAAGAATTTCAGAGTGTTTTTGTTTAGAATCTGAAAGAGATCAGGACAACCTGAGGAACATTTGCATTCAATGCCTCCCTCTCTGAGACTGTCATAAGGTTTGAGATAAGACTTGAACATAGCATTTTTCAAGAGCCCTACAGATCCTAACATCTATCACAGGCCAAATTTCACTGATGTACAATTTAGTCAAGAAGTGGTTGTTACAAAAATTAGCATGTGATGAACCTACAGTTCAAATTACTGATTTGCATAATGGATACTTTACTTCAAATACATGCAAACTGAAATTCCTTAGGTAAAATATTTTAAATTAATTAGCAGAATGTAATGGAGTATTTGATCTTTCCAAAATGAACATACAGGTAAAACATTTTAACTGTTAACATACGTAAACATTAACAAAAAACTTATGCTTCTAAAATTTGTTCTTTCCTAAATGAATATATAGGTAAAATCTTTTAACTGTTAATATACATAAACATTAACAAAAAAAACAACTTATGCTTCCAAAATAACATTTCAAACTTCTTTATTTGCTGCCAAGTCTTCAAGGGCCATCATAGGTTAAATGAACATGTTGAAATGAACATATTTAAGTGTGACAATCAATTCACTGAGGTTTATCAATATAGTAATTACTTCCATGGCTTCAAATGAGGGTCAAAAGAAGTGCAGGTTTCTGACTTGTACCCTACTGAAAAGTAAAGCCATTGTTCACAAAATGAGCATTAAGGAGTATGAAATAAAGCTATTCAGTAGACTTGAAGAGCTACAGAGCTTTCTGGCAGGACTTTTTTTTATTCTTAAAGACATTTGGGTCTTTGTACATAGAATTTTAACAACATAAGAATTTACTTAAAAAAAAAAAAAAAGAATTGGGCTGGGGATATAGCTCAGTTGGTAGAGTGTTTGCCTTACATGTACAAGGCCCTGGGTTCAATCTCCAGCACCACAAAAAAAAATTGCACATCCACACAACTATAGGACATGAAGCTATAGGCATTAAAACAATTATATTCAGAATGTTTACAACTAGAAGAAACCCACTCATTTAATCCAACTATCTTATTTTGCAGATGAGAAAATCTGAGGCCTCAAATGGCCAAAATGACAAAGCACAAACACATCAGGAGCAGGTTACAAAGCCAGGATCATCAAATATTGTGAGCTGGTTAAAATGCCCACAAAGGAATGGGAATTCTTGTTTACCTTTATACTAAGGCAGTGAGCACAACGACTAAGGGTATAAAGGAAGAATGATTATATGATACACATGGTAATTCAAAGGGGGGAATTAAGGATTTTAGACCCAAGTTCATCACCCTGTGACTGCTTCTTAGCTAGGAATAAGAGAGTAAAGAGTCAGGTTTCCATGACAGAGATCACGTCCCTACCCCTGGCTAATCAATTTGCTTTTAATACTCTGGTTCTGTGTAACTGACAACGTGAATACTTCTCACTCTTTCTTGTTCTATATGCTTTAGTTTGGGGGGTTGAATTGGAGAGGTGTTGCTGAGTAATTAAGAGCATTTTAGGAAGGTTTTAGAGCTGTAATATCCAATGCAGCAGCTACTAGCCCATGGATCTATTTTAATTATTAACAAATATTAGCCTAATAAAATTAAAAATTCAGTTCTTTACTTAGAATAGTCATGTTTTAAATGCTCAATAGTCCCATGGGACTAGAGGCTACCAAACTGGATGACAAAGATGTGGAACATTCCCATCAATGCATAAAGTTCTGCACAATGCTGCCCCAGAGTCTTACAGACCTAGGTTCACCTCTCATTCTGTCACTCATTATGCATCACTGTGGACAAGTTATTCAACATCTCTAAAGAAATTAAATGCTTACCTTCTTCAACAGAATAAGTAATACATAGTATTTTCTTTTAGGGGATTCCTCATGGGAGAACTATTAAATGAAATAATTCATGCATGGCACATGCACAAAGTAAGTGCACAAAGTAAGCTACTATTAGCAGATCCTTGCTTTTCAATGGTCAATGGAAAGGTCTGTAATTCCAGACTTTTATCTTATATTATTTGTTTTGGTGGCTTTTTAAAAAAATGATCCCCAGAACTGGGCACAGTGATACATGCCTATCATCCTAGCTACCTGGGAGGCCAAGGCAGGAGGATCACAAGTTTGAGACCATCCTGGGCAACTTAATGAGAACATGTTTCAAAATGTGGTTTTAAAAAGGGATTGAGAGATCTATCCAGTGGTGAAAGAGTTGTATTAAAGTCACCCAATACTATTGTGTTGGGGTCTATTTGATTCTTGAATTTGAGAAGGGTTTGTTTGACAAACATGGCTGCCCCATTGTTTGGGGCATAGATATTTAAGATTGTTATGTCTTGTTGATGTATGATTCCCTTGAGCAGTATGAAATGACCTTCTTTATCCCTTTTCACTAACTTTGGTTTGAAGTCCACTTTATCTGAAATGAGGATGGAAACTCCTGCTTGTTTACACAGTCCATGTCAGTGATACATATTTTTCCCATCCTTTCACCTTCAATCTGTGAGTGTCTCTTTCGATGAGATGAGTCTCTTGGAGGCAGCATATTGTTGGGTCTTTTTTTTAAATCCAATCTGCCAGTCTGTGTCTTTTAATTGCTGAGTTTAGGACATTGACATTCAATATTATAATGGAGACAGTTTGTATTCCCAGACATTTTGGTTTATTCTTAGTTTTTAACTTGACTGGGTTTCTCCTTTGATTGGCCTTTAGTGTAGCTCCTCCCTCTGCAGGTTTTCATTGTTGTTTTTCACTTCCTCCTCATGGAATATTTTACAAAGACTGTTCTGTAGTGCCGGCTTTCTTGCTGTGAATTCTTTTAATTTTTGTTTATCTTGGAAGGATTTTATTTCATCATCAAACCTAGAACTTAATTTTGCTGGATATAAGATTCTTGGTTGGCATCCGCTGTCTTTTAGCACTTGGTATAAACAGCATACTACAGTGACACGGCCACTTCAATGTTTATAGCAGTGCAATTCACAACTGCAAAACTGTGGAAGCAACCCAGATGCCCTTCAATAGATGAATGGATAAAGAAACTGTGGTACATATACACAATGGAATATTATTCAGCAATAAAAGAGAATAAAGTTATGGCATTTGTAGGTAAATGGATGAAAGTGGAGAACATTATGCTAAGTAAAGTAAGCCAATCCCAAAAAACCAAATGCCAAATGTTCTCTCTGATTAGTGGATGCTGATACATAAAGGAGGTGGGAATGGGGAACATAGGAGAACGAGTGTAGTAAAGATGGTTGAATGAGATGGTCATCACTACCCTAGGTACATGAATGAAGACACAAATGGTGTGACTCTATCTGGTTTGCAACCAGAGAAATGGAAACATTGAGCTCTATATATGTACTATGACTTGAAATGCATTTAAAAAAAAGGGGGGATTGGGGATATAGCTCAGTGGTTGAGTGTCCCTGGGTTCAACCCTTAGTACCAAAAAAAAAGCCAAAGCAATCCGTAGTAAGAAGAATGAAGCAGAAGGCATCACAATACCAGGCCTGAAACTATACTACAAAGCTATAGTAACAAAAACTGCATGGTATGGCACCAAAATAGACATGTAGACCAATGTTACAGAATAGAAGACACAAAGACAAACTCACATAAATACAGTTATCTCATACTAGACAAAGGTACCTAACCATACACTGGAGAAAAATAGCCTCTTCAACAAATGGTGCTGGGAAAACTGGAAATCCATATGCAGCAAAATGAATCTAACCCCCTTTCTCTCATCATGCACAAAAATCAACTCAAAGTGGACCAAGGACCTAGGAATTAGACCAGGGACATTGCGCCTAATAGAGGAAAAAGTAGGCCCAAACCTTCATTACGTTGGGTTAGGCCCCAACTTCCTTAATAAGACTCCTAAAGCATAAGAAATAAAATAAAAAATCAATAAATGGGATGGATTAAAACTAAAAAAGCTTCATTGATTGCAAAAGAAACAATCAATGAGGTGAACAGAGAGCCTACATTCTGGAAGCAAATTTTTGCCACACACACATCAGATAGAGCACTGATCTCTAGGATATATAAAGAGCTCAAAAAACTTAACACCAAAAAAACCAAACAACCCAATCAATAAATGGGCTAAGGAGCTGAACAGAAACTTCTCAGAAGAAGATATACAATCAATCAACAAATATATGAAGAAATGTTCAACATCCTTAGCAATTAGAGAAATGCAAATCAAAACTACTCTAAGATTTCATCTCACGCCAGTCAGAATGGCAGTTATCAAGAATACAAGCAACAATAAGTGCTGGCAAGGATGTAGGGGAAAAGGCACACTCATACATTGCTGGTGGGACTGCAAATTGGCACAAACAATCTGGAAAGCAGTATGGAGATTCCTTAAAAAACTTGGAATGGAACCACCATTTGACAAAACTATCCCATTCCTCAGACTATACCCTAAAGACTTAAAAACAGCATCCTACAGTAATGCAGCCACCTCAATATTTATAGCAGTACAATTCACAATTGCTAAATTGTGGAAGCAACCTGGATGCCCTTCAATAGATGAATAGATAAAGAAGCAGTGGTATATACACATTATGGAATAATGGAATATTAATGGAATATTATTCAGCAATAAGAGAGAATAAAATTATAGCATTTGCAGGTAAATGGATGGAGTTGGAGAACATCATGCTAAGCGAAGTAAGCCAATCTCAGAAAACCAAAGGCCAAATGTTCTCTCTGGTTAGTGGATGCTGATACGTAATAGGGGTGGGGGCGGGGAACAGGAGAAACGGAGAAACTTTGGATGGGACAGCGGGGAAGTAGGGGAAGGGAGGGGGCATGGGGGTAGCAAAGATGGTGGAATAAGATGGACATCACTACCCTAGGTACATGTATGAAGACACCAATGGTGTGACTCTATCTTGTTTACAACTAGAGAAATGGAAAATTGTGCTCCCTATGTGTACTATGACTTGAAATGCATTATTTTGTTTTAAAAAATAAAAATAAATAAATGTTTTAAAAAGATGAAAGAAAGAAAGAAAAAAATAAATCATCCCTAGTATTATCAGGTACCCCCACTGCCCCCTGAATCTGTACTTATGATTCAACTCAGGGCCTTGTGCATGCCAGGAAAGTGCTCTCTCACTGGGCTATATCCCCAGCCTCCTCTTTTTAATTTTTTATTTTGAGACAGAGTCTTGCTGAACTGCCCAGGCTGGCCTCAAGCTTGCAATCCTCTTGCCTCCCAAGTGGCTAGAATTAAAACAGAATACACCACCAGGCCTGGCTCTTGCCTTTCTCTTCTTTTTTTTTTTTTTCTCTTCTCTTCTCTTCTTTTTTTTTTCTGTTAAAAACTACTAGGTTTCTTTGCCTCTATCACAAGAATTTGCATTAGGATTTCTTAATGGAGTAATTTTTCTAATGAAGTTTTAACAATTACTTCACAAGAATTATATTACATATGAGTCTGAGTAGGAAAAAAGGTGCACTGAAACTCCAAATGGACTGTTTGGCTTACTCCCTGGATAAGTGATTTATTCCTAACTACCTGCATCTTAGCTTATGGCAATTAGAATTTATGTCTTTGTGCAGATGCAATTACTGTATCACAAAATTTTTGGCATCTTTTATAAATATTTAAAACCATAAATATAAAATTAAAATGTACATTGCTCAATGTAGGCTAGCAGTCTCTAAATTTTTGATGCATACTCTTTTCAGTATAATTTTAAGCTTGTGCTCAAATATAGATATTTACTTAATTATAAAAGAAATAGATACCATTGTACAATTACTATTTATATTATCAAATACAGATAAAAATAGATTTAGGAGATAAAATACAAATAGAAGTTCTAACCATTACTCTAGTTGATCATCTTATCCCCGAGAGTATAACTGCTACAGGAAAAGGAAAGGAAAACTGCTGCAGGAAAAGATCCACATGGATTAGAATTTGGAAAGACAACAAATAGCAGTAAAATCTGCCATATGTCTTAGAGGTTAGATGAGTGAGAAAGTTTAGAAGAGGAACTGTCCTCTATAAGGAAGTGATCGCCTCCAAGGAGAGGACAAGCCTATTGCATACAGAAATGACAAGAGCTAAAGAAAAACAGTATCATCAAGGTTTGGGGATGTAGCTCAGAGCTACGGTAAGTGCTTAGCATGTATAAGGACCTGGGTTTGATCCCCAGCACTCCCATACAGAGAATATTGTCTTCCCTTTCCTTCTCAAGATAAACATGTTTGGATTCAGGAATTTAAGATCTGCTTGTTTTCCTCCTTGCTGGCACCATGGCCAGGACATCTGTGGCGAAGAGTTACATGTTTCTAAGAATCAAATTTTCTTAGGTGATAATCAGTGTGAAGGAGTCGGGCCAAAAAGTACTTTCATATAGTGCTAGTGAGAATTGAAACAGTAATAATCTTCCTGAAAGGAGCTGAAAATACAAATTGAGAACCCTAAAACCATGCATACCCATGGGACTCTGTCCAGAGGAAATAATTGTCTAAATGTACAGAGATCGAGCAATAAGGAAGATTTATCACAGGTTTTTCTAAGAGGAAAATATTGGAGCAATCTAAACATTGGTTAAACAAAAGATATACCAATACATGAAGGAATGGTGCAGCCATTTACAAAGACATAAGATATTTAACAACAGGGAAAGCTGTTTGAGTGACAAAATTGTTTGTTTCTGACTATCCAGGATTCCTTCTTCTGGTAACAGAACCCACCTGTATGTACCTTTTGGGAAACCACACATTCCCCACCTCAGTTCACAAGGCTTAGACAGCGGTGACCCAGCAACTGAGGCCTGGCCAATAATATCATATCTCCTGGCAATAATGATTGGTTCTGGTGGGTACAGGATCCAAACAAGGCTAGTGTGAGTCAATTCATGATGCTTGTTGGCACACTTGGAAAGAGTTCTCTCTTTCCATTGAGGTTCTCAGTTGATAAAAAGCAAACTTAAGAGCTACTAATGGCTTTTCTGTTACCATGCTGACAGTCTACCTAAGATAATGGCATCACAAAGAAAAACAGACTCTTCAGAGGGAGAAAAATAGATTACTGGTGTTATTTAAGCATCTGAATCCAGCTACATCTGTAAGTAGGCTCTGACCTTGGATTTCTATTTACTTATGTGAACAAAAACCTTCCAGCTTTGGCTTAATTTGATTTGGACTTCCTTTTTGTGATCAAAATAATATATTATTTTCATATAATATAAAAATATGCACTAGGGCAAAGAAGTAAGTTATAAATCCACGCATACAATAAAATTGATATTTTTATTTTTAAAATAGATTATTACTATATATGCATAAAATATACTAAAAGGATGCTTCACTCAATTAACAGTTATTATTTTGGGGTAACTGGGCAATACTGAGTTTTATTTTTCCACTTTTACTTATCTCTATTTTTGATGAGTTTTTAAATATTTGCTTGTTTTTAATTTGTTTTTTTTTTAAGTTATATATGGCAGTAGAATGTATCAAAATACATTCTACATATTATACATACATAGAGTATAATTTCCCATTCTTGTGGTTATATCTGATGTGGAGTTACATTGATCATGTATTCATATATGAATAATAGGAACATTATGTCTCCAGCTTTTGCTTAATTTGATTTGGGCTTCCTTTTTATGATCAAAATAATATAATATCTACTGATCCATCTACTGTCTTTCCTATTCCCATGACATTTTTTTCTTTTCTTTTTTGTGGTGCTGGGATTGAACCCAGGGCCTTGTACATGAGAGGCAAGCACTCTACCAAGTGAGCTATATCCCTAGCCCCCCATGACTTTTTGGTAAAAATGTATTATGTAATATAGGGGGAAATCACTTAGAAAATGAGATTCAAAAGAACTGTGAAGAGTTCTATTTATTTTTACTTCTTGCATATTGCTGATTATAACCTCAAATCCATTCTTTAGTTCTACCATAATAATGAGTTTTAGCTGGATACATGGTTATCCAGGTAGGACTAGATTTCAGGGCCTCTCTTGTAATTTGCTGTGGTTATATAAATTTTCATCATTGTAATGCAATTAGCACTAATATATGCAGCCTGTATCACTTGTTTATATTCTCCTATTTCTCTCTTTGGTCCTTCCCACAGGCTGAAAAGTGGATGGGGGCTAGGTAAGCTCTGACCATGCAGAAAGGATAACACCCTATGACAGAGAAACAAAATGGAAGGAATATGCATCCCTGAATTTATGAGGCAGAGCTATTATCTGCCCTGGGCCACTTGCCCACCTGTCAGGACACAGAGAAATGAACTTCCATTTTATTCAAGTCTATGTGTTTCAGAATCTCTGTTACATCACCCTAGCCTATGCCCTGCTTATATACTTCCTAAAGTTAACATGCACAGGTGCATCATTGTTTTCATGCCTAATATATCTGATTCTGAAAATGTAAAGTCTCATTATCCACTTCCAAATGGAGCAAAAGAAAATAAAATGTGAACAATAAGTGGCATAGATAGGTTCTTCTGCTTTAAAAATTTAGAGTTAAGGCTGTGAGTGGTAGCACATGCCTGTAATTCCAGTGGCTCTGGAGGCTGAGGCAGGAGGATTGCCAGTTCAAAGCCAGCCTCAGCAACTTAGCAAGACCCTGTCTCAAACATATAAAAAAAAAAGAAGAAGAAAGGCCAATTGTGTGACTGTAGTGCCTATCCTTTTCTTTAAAACAATAGCTAGACTCAATCCAGTCTTTTTGTTTGTATGCTAGGCAAGCGCTCTACCACTAAGCCACAACCCCAGCATGCCTATCCTTTTCTGAAGCTGAATCTTCCGCTTTCCTAGCAATTCTGGGAATGAATATGATTTGAATATTTTCTATTGCTTTTAAATCATCCAATCAATTTCAGCTACTTAAAACCAAGAACTGTGATTGATATGACATACAGATAGACTTCAGGGGGTTCATGAACTATGTACCAAATATTTAATACACACAGAATATTTTCTGGGATGATGTTACGTAGCTTACATCAGATGCTCATGAGAGTCCATGGCATGATGGAGGCACATACGTGAGAAGGGGGACAAGGCAATATATCCTTCCCAGATACAGGAACTATTATAGTTGAATTTTGCTAGTTCTGGAAACAAATTTTATTTTCATGTGAAAATGTAAAGAATTTAAATTTAAGAGTGAACCAAAAAATTAATAGACTGGATCAAATAATGAGATCCAGAGTCAACAGAAAAGAGGCCAAGAAAAGAGACATCCTTGAAGAAAAGTAACAATATGAACATAAACCTTGTTGGGAGAAGACCTAAATGCCTTCAAGATGAGGCCAAGAGTAGCAAATCAGTTGAACAAGGAACAGAAGAGTTTAGGATATTTAGAGTTGAAAGACAGGAAAACAATCAGTAAGATGGGTCAAAGGGTGTGGATTCAGAGTTGTGGCTGGGTCAAAATACTGTACATGTAACCCAGCCAGGCTTCACATTCTCAAGAGGCAGCTGAAGAGAATTACCTAGGGCAAGAAGGTGAAACTGCTTAGAATGAATAATGAGGTATATATTAATCCAATTTGATCTCTATGGTTAGTGAAGAGTCACAGAGAAATGACTGCTTGTATGTAGGTAATAGCACATTTGGTTAAAAAATACAGAAAAGCATCTATTTCCAAGTGATCAAGGTCAGTCTCTACAGTGGTAAATCAAGTTAACAGTATGTATTCTTGATAAAGGTGAAGTGATACTTTCTCTAGTAGTCCTAGCCAGAACCCATAACCCCAGTCTAATCATGAGAAAACCATCAGACAAATCCCAGTTGAGTAAGACATTCTACAAAACACCTGACCAGAATTCCCCAAACTGCCATGGTCATCAAAAACAAGGGAAGTCTGCCAAACTATCACAACTAATAGGAGCCAAAGGAGACATTGTGACTTCATATATTGGTGGTATCTGGGAAAAGATCCTGGAATAGAAAAAGGGCACTCGGTAGGAAACTAAGAAAATCTATTGAACTTTAGTTAAATAATAATGTATCAATATTGACTAAATAATAGGAACTGATAAATCATATTAATGTAAGGTATAAAAAATAAGTAAAAAACGGGTATGGGTATATAGGAACTCACTACACTATCTTTGCAAATTTTCTATAAATCTTAAACTGTTCTACAAATAGTTTATTTTTTAAAATATAGCCATTTTACTTAGTAACCTTGAGTAAGTTACTTAGCCTTTCTGGGCCTCAATTGTCTCATCTGTAAAATCAGAATCACAGTGAGAGCAGTCGCAACTTTACTAAAAATTCTGTTGTGAAGACTAAATGAGTTAATATATTAAAGTGCACTGAACTTCCTATGTTCCTCATAGGAAGCACAGTATTAGCTGTGACTGCTTTTGAATATTCTTAAAGTGCAATAACATTTTATGCACATTGACTAAAAATAGCCCAAAATTCATAATAACTTCACAAGCAAAATGTGAAATAATGTAATTTCCCCAACTTAAAAGATATCAAAAATTACATAATTTCAACATGAGTAAATCAAGTGATGTGCAAACTGTGTTTATACTATGGTCACGTGTAGGCCACCATAAATCTATTGGACTTATAGTCTATTTTTCCTATCTCTGGTTAGAATTTGTCTGGAATTAAGGTCTTAGGAACCTATTGTTCAAAAAAAAGCCAATGGCTCTGTTATTTAGAACCTAAAATTCCTCATGATATAAAAAACAAGATTTATATTTAAATTTAAATAGCAAAGTAATGACTTAGATGGCTCCATAGAGAAATGATGGTTAGGTTATAGACCCAAGGTCAAAGCTAAAATGTGAGAATCTTTTAAACCACACAGATGGATGGCAGCAGAAATTACCAGAAGTCTAATGCTCAGACAGACACCTTGGATAGAATATAACTGACAAAACAGACTACCTACATATGATGCCTATTAACTCCTGCCTTAAATGGTCCAGATCCACTGTGGGAATTGTGATTCTGGATATGCAAAATCACTCAGCTGTCTTCCCTTTTCTCTAATTACTCAAAATTTTAGTTTAAGTTCTGAGAGCTATGTAAACATAATGACTGTTAAAAGAAGAAATTAGAAAGTCAAGTGTATTTCCCATTATATGTTTAATACTTTAAGATATAAATTTATAATATGCTCAAATGTTTTAATATATTTCATTATTTACAAATATTAAAAAAGAATTATCCCCAAGTTATATACAAAAATCTGATGAATGCCATTGTAACTTCTTTTGACATTCATAGTGACAGGCTTTGACTTGTTTACAGTAGAAGGAAAACCACTTAGAGAAGTCTGACTGCTCACTTAATCAAAAGGGCAAATAAATGTATCTTTATGATAAAGGTCAAAGACTCAGAGCCAGAGGACTGAGGGGAGATGTAAGAATTAGATATATTTAATCTAGAAAAAAAAGAGAGAGAGAGAGGTGCAAATATACACATAGAAGACATTCTAAAATATAGAATTTTTCCTGTTTTGCAATAAGATATTAAGAATGAAATTTCAAACCATCAGGTATATAAAATTGCTTTGACATATTCCTCTTATACCTAGAAACCAGAGATGCTTTCAGTACATTTTATTTTTGAAATAATATTTTAGGAAAAGTTTGGTCTCTGAAGATGTGAACTGTCTACTCTCATCTGACTTGATCAATCTTCTTGATTACCACTTTTAAAATAATTATGTTTTAGGTTTTTAAAAATGTCATTTTATTTTATATCTCCTGTAAATAAAAATACCAATTTTAAATTCTTGAAGAATGCTTATAGCAATCACTCAGTTGAAACACATATCTTTTTCTTTCATAATGAATATCTCACCAAGATATTTCAGTATGCATATCAAAGAAAAGGTTAAATTTTAGTAATCATTAGCTATACAAACTACCTTTGTTTTAAGGAAGTAAACAACAGCAACTAATAGGTGTACAATATTTCCAAGATTATATATGTATATGATTTTTTTACTCACATTATAATTTCTCCAGGTAGTAAACACATGTTAAGAGTTTTACAATCTATACTGGTAAAGGAATGAATGCTTCATATTTTCTAATTTTGTTTAAATATTCTTGACATATTGATTTTCAAATTGAATGGTGATCAATCTCTAGTTTCCCACAAAAATGACAAACCATGAACCTTTTACTATGTGAGTTATTCTCTTTATGGCAACAAGTCTCCAAAGAAAATACAAAACAATGAAATCACATTAGCTCAACTGATCTCCATATTAAAAATATTAGTGGTTCCTATTATTTTAAGATAATTAAAACTTACAAACTAATTTAAAACATTGTAAATTAGATACACTATTTACCCATGTAACGATATCCCTTCCCTCCATTACACAAATGATTGCAGATAACTGTCTGTATCTTTCATCATTCCAACACCACAGTTCAAAATTCCACGTTCTAAAGGTTAGAAAAGGTGGTAAATATCCCCAAGTAAGAGATAACTGAATATCTGAATTCATTTTATCTCAATCCCATTTGATGCTTACATTAACCATAACTAACTTACAAATTTTAAGTATAATCAAAACCTGCAAAGAAATTTTAAAAGAAAAAAAACCAGTAATTAAACTAGCTGAATCATAAGCTATTGGGGCTTTTAAATATTTAGGATATTTTTGAGTGAAGGTAAATCAGAAAGATGACTTTCATGCTCTAACTTATTATACTATCTGTTATAATGGTTTAAACTGATAAATAAGAAAATCTATTTCAAAGATAAAGCCAAATTCCAAGAATGAAGATGAATAAAGTCATTATGAAATTATCAATTTTTCTTCTTTATTTTTCCTTCTTCTAACTCATTCCCCTTCTTCTTGATCCCTTTTCACCAGCTGACCATATCTGGCCCCTATATGTTCCCTTAAACTCTCCTGAAAAATGTTCTTCATTTCCCTAAAAACACGAATGCCAGTCAAACTGAAGATAACGGGAATTAGTAGCTGTCATCTTAGAAAGAGACATGTTACTTAGGATTCTCTGTATTAGTCTGGAGAGCTACAACATAGACAGGACAAAGAGAAATAACCACAGAAATATAGTATTGACAACTAAAATGGTGTCAAAAATAGGCAATTATAATGTGTATCTCTTTGTAAAACCTTTCATTTTCATTAAACTCAAATTTGACTCTATAATCTATTATAAACTAAAGTGTCACAAATTTTATACAATAGAAATGTCTTCTCTAGTTTTGCTATGAATATAGAAGGTAAATGAATGAATCACCTATCAATGATGCATAAAACTGCTACTGTATTTTCCAAGCAGAGCCAGATCTATATATAGAACACAAGATATTTAGAAATGAATGTTATATGTTGTCTTTATAATTTTACAAAATTGTTAGAACATTGTTTTAAATCTTAGCAAAAAGTACATATTCATACCAAGATACTATATATGTATACGGATATGCATATAATCAAGTTTTAAAATAAAAATGCTAAATTATTTTAAGACATTATAGAGAATATACCCCCACACCCCATTTCTAACAGTAAGAAAATAATCAACCTGCATGAACTGGAATCAGATTCATTTTCTTCTTCACTAGTGCCATCATCCACTTCTGGTCTATCCAGCCAATGTGCACCGCCACAATCTTCTGCTGTAAACTCAAATGCAGGGACTTCAGAGGTGGATGCCATTGGCCAAGAAGGTGAATTCTGAAAATCCAGTTGGCTGGACCTTCGGTAACCAATTGAAGCCAAAGGCAATTGTAGGCTACATGGATCTAAAAACTTTCTCCCACCGTTTGCTCCAGTCTGTCCTCGATTCCAAAATTCTCCCTGCTGGCTGTCAACTGTAGAATTAGGAGATGATGCTTGATGGCCAAACCACCTCCATCTGATTTTCAAAATCTGTTTCACATCAAACTCTTTACGAGAACCAGACATCCTCAGAGAAACCAAGTGATCGTCTAGGCAACGGGCAAAAAGCACTGCACACAGATTTGTGCATCCAACCAAGATAAGAGAAGTATATGCCCTGCTGTACACAACAAACAGATTTAAGAGAATATAAATGACATGCATATATATATCTACATTTACTTTTATGCCAATATATCAGATTATAAAGAACAAAGGATAATGCATAAAGATGAAACCCGGTGGAACATTCCGTTCAATCAGAGCAAACTCTCATCCGCCTATCCTGAAGCAGCTAGACCACTTTCCCTGCTCTCCTTTCCTTACTGGCCATTAGCTCTCACAAACACTGACAGCATTCATTAAAGTCCTTTCAAATGCAGAACACCACCCCCTTTTCTTAAACCACAAATGACAGAGGCAGAAAGCACTATCCCAGTGCAGTATCTCAGTCTCTACACTGCTTAGTATATTAACTCTTTTATTGCTGAAACAAGAAATGTATTCCAAAGCGTTTTTCGTTGTACTTAAAAAAATCGCTTTACAACCAAAATGTTTTATTTTTAAGCCAAGTTCCTAAGTGAGATATCACAAAACAAGTTTTTTAAGAAGTATTTTTTAATTAGATAAGTTATGATGATTTTAAAATTGTTCTATGGATAAGGAGAAGGAAAAAGTACAAAGGTTTAGCTTTAGATTGTTACCTTCCACCTCTTTCTCCCTTCAAAACAGAGGGCATCTAATTATTATAGTAAGATCCTGGAAGATTTCACTTGAACAAAGAATAATGAGAAGAATTAGGAGAAAAAGTTTGAAAACCACAAAAGATTGAAGTTTGACAGTACTTACTCTTTTTCAAATAAACAAAATGAAGCCGATATTATTCTATAATTAGGATAGGACCACTTCCATTTAGTATAATATTCAAATTTATATGATACTACGTAGGAAGTGTCACCCTACAAAGCCATAGGGACTGGGAAAGGGCTATTCCTTGGTGTACAAGTATCCTAATGGTGCCCTCTGTTGTTAGCAAAAAAAAGCAATGGTGTGAACATGGGTATAGTTAAGGCAAATTGATAGAGCAAAGAAAAAAATCATCAAGTTTTTAAGATATTGAGTATTAGTTATGAGCAATGCAATGTATGAGGCATTATTAGGGAAACAGAGACATACACATCTTGGTTTTTATTCCCCAAATAATAAAATCTATTTATTAAAAAATCTATTTAAAACAAAGTGTTATCTGATAAATTAAAACATGAAGCATTATAATGCAGCAGTACTAAAATTTTGTGATCTATAAATGCAGAATTCTAGTTTTTAGGGCACTTAATATCTACTTCTATATCGAATAATTTCATACAAAAGGCAATACCTATATCAACAGACCAAAAACTAAAATACAGGCTGCTTTGGAGGCTTACAAGAATATTGTGAGGCATACAACTTGACCTTACACAGCCCTTCAGGAGAATAAAAATTATTCAGAAAAACAAAAATGAGAAGTATGAAAAGCCGTCTATGATTCTGTGCTAAATACTACAAGAAAAAACATAAAAATTATAAGAGAAAGGAGATATAAGGATGGTGTGAAGTGGCACAGGCCAGTTTCATTAGGCAGAAGGATGACAGATTTATATAATGTAAGAAAGAGATTAATAAAAGCATGAAATGAGCATATTGACAAGGAAGGAGGGGAAAATATCAGTATGATCAGCCAGTCAGCCATACCTAATTAATTTTAAGGAGTAAGAGATAAAGTTAATGAATCTGACGTGATAAAAAGCTTTGGGCACAAAGTGAAGGTGTTATTAAGTGGTCTGTTGAACAGGGGAATATTTTAGAAAATTACTTTGGTGGCAGTATGCAGGATGCATGAGGGAGTGAAATGACACTGTTTGCTCTCTTCTCACTTGTCAGGCTCCTTCTTATCAAAACCCTTAAAACTCCACTCTACCTTGCTTTATTTCTAACTATTTTCCAACACAGGCTTACCACTTCATCAGTCAGTCCACACTATGTTACTCCCTCTTCAACAATGCCGTTTGTTCCCAATTTCTCTGGTTTTGAAATCCTCCTTATCCTTCAAGGCACAGCTCAGTCATTGCCACCCTCATAAACGTCTTCAATTACTCTAGCCTTTCCTTCTTAATACTGGTAGCACCATCCCCTCCCCGAGCAAAGGTTTCTGAAACCTGGAGGAAAGGTAGGTTTTGGATGGAGTGACTGTAGAGTGCTACAGGCATTGAGTAGGCATTGCAATGTGTGGTACAGACTGACACAATGAAAAACTGTCAGTGAAATAGCTCATAATGATCTTACCATGCTTATCTTAGTCATTCGAGGAAGTATTTACCGTGTATTTATATGTATAGGCATCATGAGAGACAAAGGAATCACTAACATATCCTACTTTTAGTAAGTTTAAAACTTACATTCTGACAAAGAATAATTAAATGACTATTAAAAAATCCATTTTAATAAATGGGTTTTTTTTTTTTTTTGGTACCAGGGATTGAACCCAGGGGCACTTGACCACTGAGCTACATCCCTAGCCCTATTTTGTGTTTTATGTAGAGACAGGGTCTCACTGAGTTGCTTAGTGTCTTGCCGTTGCTGAGGCTGTTTTGAACTCGTGATTCTCCTGTCTCAGCTTCCCAAAGTGCTGGGATTACAGGTGTGCACCACCACACCTGGCAAATATGTTTTTTTTTTGTTGTTGTTTTGTTTTTTGGTACTAGAGATTAAAGACAGGGGCACTTTATCATTGAGCTACATCCACAACCCTTTTTATTTATTTATTTTTATTTTTAATTTTTTTTTTTTTGGTAGCAGGGATTGAACTCAGGGGTACTTGACCACTGAGCCACATCCCCAGCCTTATTTTTGTGTTTCATTAAGAGACAGGGTCTCACTGAGTTGCTTAGTGCCTCCCCATTGCTGAGGCTGGCTTTGAACTTGAGATTCTCCTGTCTCAGCCTCCCAAAGTGCTGGGATTACACGTGTGTGCCACTGCACCCGGCTCCTTCTTATTTTTTGAGACAAGGCTTCACTAAGTTGCTAGGGCCTTGCACTTCTAATCCTCCTGCCTCAGCCTCCCAAGTAGCTGGGATTACAGGCATGCGGCATACGTTTTTATAAATAAATTTTAAATTGGATTTAATTGATCAATGTGAGAGCACTTATGCGTGTGAGAGATTCTAATTACAATAACTGCTAATTCTAATAGCTAGAGTAATTTTTAACTGGTTGGTTGGTTGAATCGCTGAAACCTGAACTTAACTTGAAATGTGAGACATTTCTCAACATAACTCTCAATGAGAAGAATTCAGACATATGAATGCTATTGTGTTAAACCATGCTCCCATTCTCAAGAGGGTCCAAATATACTTTTTTCACCAAGATTTTGAGATATACATTGAATATATAACTTTTTAATGTAGCTGTTCTGAGTGGACTGCAGGTAGGAGATCAATTATTGAAATAGGGTCCCTGATTTTAAAGGGATACCAGGATCTTGAGTTGGGAAGGGCCACACAGCATTTAAAACTGCTGTCACGACCATGGGTTTAGCTATATGCATGCATACACGTGTGTGTGCGTGCGCGCGCGCACACACACACACACACACAAACCAAAAAAGTCTTTTACATGAGTGGACTCACTGCATGCTTGTTCAGTGATACCTTTATTTATCAATGTTCCTCCACTAATTATTCCCAGTAATCAATGTAGATGAATTAGTACAGTCTTTCACAGCTTTCTCATGTTTATAAAATCATATAAAACCTACATATTCCTTTATATGATTTTGATTATTGGTATAAAACAGATCATACTGTATACATAATTTTGGCATTTTGCTTTTCTCATCTAATTTTATATATACACAGAAATGCAATTTAATAACCTCTTTAATAGTTGCATGATATTTCATAATTATAGAACAATTCATTAAACTATTTCTTTCTATAGCCATTTGGGTTGATTTCAAGTTTTTGTTTGATTACTATTACAATAATGTTGAAATAAACATCCTTGTGAGGCTTTTGTGAAGATGGAATTGATTCCCAGAAGTAGAATTGCTGGAGTGAAAGGAATGTGTATTTTAAATTGGAATAGTTCAACTTCCCTAAAATTCACATTGCAAACAGAGTGTACCCTTCTCATCTATTTTCATAGGCCTGAGAATTAACAATGAGTATTATAATTCTTTTAATTCCAGATGAGTACTGAATTTGAGCATGTTTTTATAGGTTTACTGGCCAATTCTGAGCTACTTACTTGTATTTTTTGCCTGTCTTTCTCTGGGCTATTCATCTTTTCCTTATTACCAAGTAGAAGCTTTTTGTGTATTAGAGATATTCACTCTCTATTTTCATACTTTGAAAATACTTTAATCAGGGGCTGAGGTTGTGGCTCAGTGGTAGAGTGCTTGCCTCACACGTGTGAGGCACTGGGTTCAATCCTCAACACCACATAAAAATTAAAGACACTGTCCATGTATAACTAAAAAATATTTTTTTTAAAAAAAAGAAAATACTTTAATCTGTTCTCCAGATGAATATTAACTAGTGTCTGTACCTTTCAAAATATTTTAAAATTAGAAGTTGGACGCATAATAGAAAAGTGTACAAATCATAACTGGAGGCTCAAAGAATTATGAGTCAGTCATATAATCACCCAGGCTCAGAAAAGATTATGATTACCAGTACTCAAGAAGGCTATTTCATGTCCCTCCCTAAAGGTGACCAACATGCTTAGCATAAATTCATTTTATCTGTTTTTGAAATTCATCCAATGTACTCTTTCGTTCACCACTGTTTTGGAATTAATTTGTTGTCTGCGACTGGGGGTATATCCCAGTGGTAGAGTACTTACCTAGCATGTGTGAAGCTCTGGGTTCAATTCCCAACATAACATACACACACATACACACACACACACTATCTGTTGTCTATAGCAGCTGATGATTAGTTTTTATGGCTATATAGTGTTCCACTGTATAAATATACAACCATCAAAATCCATTCTGTTGCTAACAGTCATTTGAGTTGTTCCTAGTTTTAAGGTTTTGCAAATGTTGCTATATAAACTTTCTTATACATGTTGTCTGTTGCATGTATACATGTGTATATGCATTGTTTTGTGTGTGTATCCATAAGTAAAGCTGCTAGAACAAAAGGTATACATGTGTTCGACTTGACTACTGTCAACAATTTACTTTTACAAGGAGCACTTGAGAATTCCAGTGACACTGGTACTGTCGGTCTCTTTAATTTTAATCATTCTGTTGAATGAGTGGTGGTATCCTATTTAGTTTTCTTT
Source organism: Geosciurus inauris (assembly GCA_004024805.1). NCBI lineage: Eukaryota > Metazoa > Chordata > Mammalia > Rodentia > Sciuridae > Geosciurus > Geosciurus inauris. The sequence continues at coordinate 171,976 of PVHX01000861.1, read as the reverse complement.
TACATTTCCTTGATTATGATGAAGTTGAGTAACGTTTTCATGTTCATTGGGTATTGGGATGTCCTCTATGAAGTGAATGTTTAGGTCTCTTTTTTTTCTTATTGTCTATCTTCTTGATTTGTAGGAATATTTCAGATATTATCTTTATGAAAAATATGTAGTAAACTTAAGAATTAATGTTTTATGGCATGAAATTATTATTTAAAATAGTATTTTTTTCTTCTGTGCCATCAACTTTTGCCAAACAAATATAAAATTGTTCAGTCAACTATTAATCCAGCTCTGATGAGTACTTCCTTGGACAATTTATTTATTTAAGTACTGGGAATTGAACATAGGGGCATTTTGCCACTGAGGCACATCCCTAGTTCTTTTACTTTTTTTTTTTTTTTTTTTTTTTTTTTAATTTTGAGACAGGATCTTGCTAAGCTGCTAAGTGTCTTGCTAAGTTGCTAAGACTGGCCTTGAACTTGAAATCCTCTTGCCTTAGCCTCCTGAGTCACTGGGACTATAGGCATGCACAACCAAGCCTAACTAGGACAATTATTTATAGAAGATCAATATATATAGAAAATCATCACATTGTTATTAAAATGATCTTCACTAACTAGTCTACATAATTAGAGCCCTTGCCATTCTCTATCCTCCTGACTCTCTTAAATTTTTCATAGAACTTACTATTAGCTGGCATATTTATTTACTTACTGTCTTTAAACTCACTACAAAGTAATTTGTAGCACAGCTTTGTTTGGGCTCATCACTGTAACTTTAGCACTTAGAACAGTACCTGGCAAATACATGCTCCAGAAGAGGTTCTCCAATAATGAATGAATCCAACAATTTTAAGAGCAATAACAAAATATAAGTAGTTATACTGTGTATTTTTAAAGCATATATGATTAACATAAAGATTAATATTATTTATTAATATTATTTTAATATAAAACTTCAATTATTAATATAAAGATTCAATATTCACATCATAGTGAATTTTACCATTGACATATATTTCTGCTAAAATTCAGGGCTTTTGTTTTGTTTTTTCCACAGTTAAGCTTCTTTGCTTAAAAAATGTTTCTATCAGTGCATTATAGTTAATACATAATAGCGGGGTTCGCTTTGACATATTTGTACATGTATGTAATATCGTTTGATCCATTTCAATCCGTAATACTTCTACTTTCCTTTTCCTCCTCCCTTCCCCTATTCCCTTTCCTCTACTCTACTGGTCCTCCTTCTATTTATTTATTGTTTTTTTAAGTGGTGTACTATAAACATACTGTATATTTTTAAATAATAAAATAAATTAAAAACCAAATATTTTAAAAGTTATTAGTGAGTCAGGCATGGTGGCACACAGCTGAAATCCCAGCTACTTGGGAGGCTGAGGAAGGAGGACTGCAAGGTCAAAGCCAGCCTCAGCAACTTAGTGAGATCTTGGTTCAAAATAAAAAATAAAAAGGACTGGGGCTGTAGCTCAGTGGTAGAGGACCCAGGTTCAATCCCCAGTGTGTGTGTTGTAGAAGAGAAAGAAAGGAAGAAAAGAAAGCATTTACCTCTGGTGACAAAAATCTTCTTAATATTTTTTCAACTTGAGTAAAATCATGTTATTCCAAGAATTTCTTTTTTTCTATTTCATTCCTAAGATATAAAACTCTATCACTTCAAAAACCAGTGGCTATTTTATTGCTGAGTAATATTCCATTGTGTATATCTACCACAGTTTCTTTATCCATTCATCCATTGAAGGGCATCTACGTTGCTTCCACAGTTTAGGAGAACATCATGCTAAGTGAAGTAAGCCAATCTCAAAAAACCGAAGGCTGAATGTTTTCTCTGATTAGTGGATGCTGATACATAATGGGGGTGGGGATGGGGAGCATGGGAGAAACGGAGTAACTTTGGATAGGGCAAAGGAGAGGTAGCAAAGATAGTGGAATGAGATGACATCACTACCCTAGGTACATGTATAAAGACATGAATGGTGTGACTCTATCTTGTTTATAACCAGAGAAATGGAAAATTGTGCTCTATATGTGTACTATGACTTGAAATACATTCTTTTGTTTTAAAAGATTAAAGAAAAAAACCAATGGCTAAATAGCAGTTGTCTTTTCAAACTGACACACACTTTCTTAAAACTAATTATAAAATTATATTTTGTATCTCTTTGTTTTAATAACCTTGCTTTACTTCAAGTGAAATTTGAGATACAAATGCTCATGTATAAGTGTCAGTTATGAATATATTTTCAAAATGTAATTAAGGGACTCACCTACAATTTTTGCTTCATATCTGCTCAAATGTTAGTTTGTGAATTTGAGACATGACATGCTATTCAGTAATAGAATAGAAACAATGAAATGTCATTAAGACAGAGGGCAGATAAGCACACTCCGACTGTGTGACTTTTAAAGCTATGACTTCAGATTCTATATTTCAATACCTTAGGAATGTAATGAATGTTATGTATTTTTATTATTTTACTTGTTTAAGGTAGGAAAAAAAAAGTTGGGCTGGGGATGTAGCTCGGTGGTGGAGTGCTTGCTAGCATGCGTGAGGCTCTGGGTTCCACACCTAGCACAGAAGTGTGGTGGGGGGATGCTGTGAAGTCACTGAACAATTTAAACCATAGCTATTTAGTCACTAATTTATATGGGTAATAATCATCATACAAATCTCTCTTCATATAATATATTTTTGGTTTTGTTTTGTTTTTTAAGATAATAGTATTTAAGAGTAATTATTTAAGAGTAATTATTCCTCCCCACCCCAGTTCTGAGGACTAGACCCAGGGCCTCATGCATGCTAGGAAAGACTTTGATCAGTAATCTATATATGCCCAGTGCTAAAAGTAATCAATTTTAATAAATCTGTTTCTATATCTTTAAGTGTATATTAAATATAAATAATAAAAATATAGTAGAAAGAGCTAATTCAGAGCTAACTTCAGAGCTAATTTTACTACACTAACCTGGCAGCACTCACTCTCTAAATATTTTCTCAACTATATTCCATTTAACACTTAAAAATGTATGATGGTAGAAGCCGGGCGCGGTGGCACATGCTTACAATCCCAGCACTTTGGGAGGCTGAGACAGGAGAATCGCAAGTTCAAAGCCAGCCTCAGCAACAGCGAGGCACTAAGCAACTCAGCGAGACCCTGTCTCTACATAAAACACAAAATAGGGCTGGGGGTATGACTCAGTGGCAGAGTACCCCTGAGTTCAATCCCCGGTACCAAACAAAAAAAGGTATGATGGTAGAAATTACTTACCCAGATTAGAAAAGATTTGAGATTTGCTTTTTTAAACTTTAATTCCAGAAATATACTAGATAATGTGTATCTCTTCTTCAACCTCATAAAGGTGTTATAAAAATTTTAAAATTTGGGCTGGGGCTGTAGCTCAGTGGTACAGCACTTGCCTAGCATGTGTGAGGCACTGGGTTCCATCCTCAGCACCACATATAAATAATGAATGAATAAAATAAAGATCCATCAACAACTAAAAAAAAATATTTAAAAAAAATTTTTTAAAAATTTTTAAATTCTGTATTTATATAAATCCAACAAACAGCTATTCTCTACACAGAACACAAAGATGAGAAAATAGACTATAAAATCCATCAGGGCAGGGACCACTATATATCCCTAACACTTTGTACAGTACATGACATTCAAATGTTACTGAATTTAAATAAGGAAAAATGAGTAAATTAATGACACAGACTTTGACTTGAAATATCTTAAAAAAAATTAAGCAAAAGAAGGTCTTGAATGAAATGCTTACTGAATTGTCAAGGAGTAAGTATTCCTTTCCTTGGTGAGGAAGAGGGGAGGATATAGAGGTCTACTTAAGATGAATGCGGCACTGGTGAAGATGGTTTTTAGAAGGAAGATATCATCAGAAAACCTTACAATGTAAGAGATATAGTTTAAACTTGCCTAGAAGCAACAAGATCTGAAAGGGGGATAAATGTAAAATATATTACAGAGACAGACCTTATGGAATGCCTATGGCAAATGGCCAGGAAGAATGATGATGATGGTGTATGTTCAAACTTGGGTATGTGGAAGAAGAAACAGTAACATAAATAGGAGGAGGACTATGCGCTGCTCAGGACAAGCTTGGTTTTAATGATATATCTAGCATTAGGAAGAAGGGCCTAGAGCATAATCTAGCTCATAGTTTTTAAAAAAATCTATTTAAGAAGTCAGAAAAGTATGGACAAACAAATGCTGGGCTGTTAACATTGATTATTTTTGTACTGTTTTCAAAGTTACCACAAACATATGACACTTAGCACCATTTTTTTTTCAGTAAAGGGATTGAACCCAGGGACTCCATCCCTGGCCATTTATATTTAATACAGGGTCGCGATAAGCCTCAAACTTATAACCCTAAGTTCATGGTCATATGTGTCAAACTTACGATCCTCCTGACTCAGCCTCCCAAGTAGCTGGGATTACAGGTGTGTGCTACCAAGCTCAGCTCCATTTTTTTTTTTTTTTTTTGTGATTAGAATATACTTTGAAATCCAAAATTTAGATTTCTAGTGCAGGTCTGGGGATGTAGCTCAATGGTAGAATGCTTGTCTAGTGTGGGCAAGGTCCTTGGTTCAATCCCCAGCACCGTGGGGGAATAAGGATTTCTAGCCCAATATTAAGTCAACTTATTAAAAATAATTGGGTAATATTTTTTGCTTAATCAGCAAATTAAAATTATAAACAAATATCAAATTTAAATTCAGCTGTAATAAACCAAGGGATTTGGCTTTGTAAGCTTCATAGTAAACTGAAATTTCAATAGTCAAGAACTCTAACATACAGTGAAAACTGACATGTGGATTCATGGTAAAAGCCATATAATAAAGGGATTTTATTTCCTTGTGTACTCTAAGTAAAAGCAGTGTGATACATACCTGTATGATCAAGGTAAAAAATGCAAGTGGAGTAAATTTTAATCTTTAAATTATGTTCACTTACCATATGATCACAGCATTCAAACTGCTTGTTCAGGTAATTCAATTATTTTACTAAAATTACCTATTTAATATCTTGTCTATGAGGTTAACAGGAAGGACTACGGCTTTTGAAGACACTTATAATATAGAAATGGACATTTAATTTAAAAATTACAACACAGTCAGGCACGGTGGCATACACCTATAATCCTAGCAACTCAGGAGGCTGAGGCAGGAGGGTCACAAGTTGAGGACAGCTTCAGCAACTTAGCTAGATCCTTTCTCAAAATAATGTATAAAAAGAGTCAGGGGCTGGGGTTGTAGCTCAGTGGAAGAGTGCTTGTGTAGGACGTGTGAGATCCTGGCTTCAATCAGCACCACATAAACATAAATAAATAAAATAAAGGTAGTGTGTCCATTTACAACTTAAAATATATATATATTTTTAAAAAAGGATTGGGAATGTAGCTCAATGGTAGAAGTCCTCTAGATTCAATCCCCAGTGAGTGCTACGTAGATACATACATAATATTACAAGACAGCAAGGTACACAGGCATGCACAGGATAAACTAAGGATGGTGAGACAAGCTAAGACAGCTGTACAGATCCAAGATATATTTCCAGATGACGTGTAACTGAGGACACTGAAAGCCCCCTTGTCAGATGAAACCTATCGTTGGTCTATTAATTGAAAAAGTCATCACAAAAAGGGTGTAACTACATACTCTTCAGGTTGTTATCTTAACTAGAGTATATAAATGCACATTTAGCCGGGTGCGGTGGCGCAAGCCTGTAATCCCAGCACTTAGGGAGGCTGAGGCAGGAGTATTGCAACTCAGGAGCCTGAGGCAGGAGGGTCACAAGTTGAGGACAGCTTCAGCAACTTAGCTAGATCCTTTCTCAAAATAATGTATAAAAAGAGTCAGCGAGTCCAAAGCCAGCCTCAGCAACGGCAAAGCGCTAAGCAACGCAGTGAGACCCTGTCTCTACGTAAAACACAAAATAGGGCTGGGGATGTGGCTCAGTGGCCCAGTGCCCCTGAGTTCAATCTCCAGTACCAAAAAAAAAAAAAAAACCCACATTCATTCACAAATCTTTTCATATATGGTAAGTGTCATTACTTGGTCTGAATCTCCTGTTGAGTTCGGGTCCTCTTTCTGTATAAGCCATGCTAACGATCTGTTGTCTGTGATTTCCACTTATGGTTTCTGTGAATGGAGAGAGCACTTAAGAAGCATTCTTGAAAAAATATGACTATAGAATCCATTGGGCCAGTTTTCTATCCACTATAGAAAAATCTTGTGCCAGACTATAAGTTAAATGCATTGCTTTCTTGAAAGTGAAAGTCTCACCAAAAAGTGTCAGCTCAACCAAACAGTGCACTCAATGATATAGATGATCTTCCCGATGTAATGAGCTCTTTATTCCTTTGAGGGCTACTATTAGTTTGAAGCCCAGGTCGCTTGTCTGTGTAAGACAAGTGGGCTCTCAGGGAGAGAGGAAAAGACACTTTTACTAGGTGGAGACCTAGATCTATGAGAATGGTGAGTCCTACTTGCCTCTTTGGTTAGATGATCACAACCTCCAGCATATGCTTGTACCAGATCAATCAGAAAAAAAGCATAATTGATTTAAATGCCATCAAATTCAAAGACCTACTCAATGTGCCCACAACTGATTTATGGTTAGACTGCTTAACCAGAAAGAAACACTCTAAACTCCAAATATCAAATGATTGACATGGGATTTGATGTTCACAAAAGCTTGCCTGGGAACTCATACTTTTCTTCCCAGGACAATCCTACATATAATCAGAGAGCTCAACCCAGAATGTGTTACTTGCCTTCTATTCTTTCAGAAGTGAGGGGCATCTGCACTCTGCCTTTGGGGTGTATATACCTTTACTTTGCTGTCCTTTAGTAAATCTTTGATAGTGTCTTGCTTTCAATGTGTCCTGAAATTCTTTCCAGTGGTATAAGTCAAGAATCCACGTGGGCAGAGTTGAGATTCCACTGTCCTCTTAGAGGGACCTCCTTGGAGCCCTGTCTGGTGATACATAGACTTTAACAGGTACTGCTTTAGACTTTGATGGCTTTTCTCTTAGTCTTTTAAAGTTATTCAGCCTTCATTCTGTTTTGAGAGCAAATTTTTAAATAACTAATTTATATTGAGACATCCCAAAGCATTCAACTTAATTTTCATAGAATTATTTCTTTATAATGTCATTAATTCACACATTTACTAAAGTTTTAAAGTTATTATAACATGTATAATTGTTTAAAAACAGGTTTGTGAATGAACACAACCAACTTTTGGTAATTACTCAGTTGAACAGTTAAGCATGGAAATGTGCTGGCCTGCTTCAGAGGTATACTGAGCCATGAGTGTTCAGCTGGTCCTTGGGATCAGTAAGTACATTTCACAGAGGGAAAGACGGCATCTGGTTAAATCTGGGAGTCAGTTCAGGGGAGCCAATTGAGAGTTCTGTTATTTTTCCACATTATCATTTATTAATGGTAGCTTAAGTGTTTTGGTAGAAAAGGCCTGGATCAATGACTAAGCCCTCACCAGATAGCTATATAGTTTGGGTAAATCACTTCACCTCCTTATCTTCAGTTTTCTCTTCAGTAAAGTAGGATTAAGTAACCAGCATATGTAAGTATTAAGTAAGGATCTTGATTTGTAACAGTAACTATTTCCTAAGTGCCCCAATAATATGCGAAGTATTTTATAGTGAATGGGACATTTAGTTGTCAGAAAAACTGTGCAAACAGAGGTCATTCCTCTTTCCCCCGTGCTGGTCAGTGGCAGGGCTCAATTTGAACTTTTGGAGTCAAGACTGACTCTAAAGACCCTACATTTCCAAGTATACCACACTGCCTCTCGCTTTCAAAATATTCCCATTTGCTAATCACAATTACCTTATGAGGAAGTTAATAGTTATCAAGTCCACTGTACAAATGAGGAAGCAGATTCAGAGTATAAACTTTTACAAGGTTAGATGTCTGGTAAAGAGTAGTAGAGTGAACTAAAGTTCCTTGCCAATAAGATCTGACCAAACTAATAGTAAACAAGGCACTAAAAGTACTTACATTTCTTAGATAAGAAAATACTGTTGAGTTCATCATATTTGAAATTAAATACCCAAATGGCATTTATTCACCAAATATAAGTACCTCATAGATTTCTCCCTGTCTCCCTACCAATTTTTGTCACTATATCCTATAGAGCACAGTGCTAACCCTTAATATCAGAAGTACCTTTTTTCATCCCTCAACTATGTGTACCAGTATTTGGTAGTAAAACAAGGAACATTTCAAAATTGGCTGAATTAATGGGCCTTTTTTTCTAGCTCATCTACAAAACATTGTCAGAGTTGATACTTTAATAACTATACCATGATCATAAAAATATTTCCTTTTGAAAATAGCCCTATAGGGCTGGCCAGGTAGTGTGTGGTACAACACGTGCTTGGCATGTTCAATCATTTTTAAATTTTATTTATTTATTTATTCTATTTAATTTTTGGTGCCAGGGATTGAACTGAGGGGTACTTGACCACTGAGCCACATGCCCAACCCTATTTTGTGTTTTATGTAGAGACAGGGTCTCACTGAGTTGTTTAGCACCTTGCCATTGCTGAGGCTGGCATTAAACTCGCTATTCTCCTATCTCAGCCTCCCAAAGTGCTGGGATTACAAGCGTGCACCTTCGCACTCAGCTCTATTAAAAATAAATATATTTTTAAATATATATATATATTTTTAGTTGTAGTTGAAAACACTACCTTTATTTTTTTTATTTATTTTTATGTGGTGCTGAGGATTGAACTCAGTGTCTCGCCCATGCTAGGTGAGTACTCTACCACTGAGCCACAACCCCAGCCCCCTGGGTTCAATCTTAAGAAAAAAAAAAGCCCTTTGGCTTGATGACTGGTAAAGAAAAGTTTCTTGCTACCACTCCTTAGATTTTATGAATATAAATATATATTTGCTGTTGCACAAGGATGGAAACTGATAATATCACAAGGACAGTGGTAAATTTTTGCCTGATCCATTATCTTTGGCATGTGCTAAGATACCCAGCTATCTTATATGCTATAAAAAGAAACAATCTGGATAATCATAATTTTGTCTTACTGACCTGAAGTGTTTCTATCTTCAATCCACGAAAAGGTAATCAATTGGTACTCTCACAAATATACCAATCAAAGTGGTCTGGGGTCTTTGAATACATAATGATAAAATCATAGATCAACTTGTTTCTGCTGCTGGGCCAATCATATTTTATAGATAATATATTTGTTATAAAAGCCTGGTAAGGAAAGGGCAGTAAAGAACAATGTAAGAAATAAAGATGAGAAAGATATGAAAACTGTTTCTCATGCTGCTTTTAATTAGAAATGGTTTATCATTACAGATGTTAATTAAACCAGTTACCCCTTAAAGAAACTCCCTGGCTTGCCCTAAAACTAAACCTAAACAATAATAATTTTAAAAAGCCACCAATAAACTGTTCTCATAATTTAACTTTAGCAAAAAGGAAAATGGGACAAGCTAGTGAGTACAACGGAGATTACTGGAAATCAGTGGAGGCTAGAATTTCTTAGTGTTACTCATATGTTAAGTTAAACCCAACGTTCTTAAGATGCCCTTCAGGGTGGTCCTCTCAATCTCTGTTGAGAAAGGAGATGATAAATTAAGGGACAAACTGGTTCAGACCCTTTCAAAAGACCATGCTGAATCTATCCAGCAATTCTAAAATCCTATAGAGCACAGAATTGAGTATTCCTTCTTTCTGCTTATCAAAGAAATATCTCACCCAAAGAAAGGCAAATATTAAGTAGAAATGAAACAATCAGCCTTAAGTCTAAATCCTGTCTTATCTACTCTCCTCAGCATAGACAAAGTGCCTTACTAAACTTCAATTCTTGATTACATTATTCTATCCAAAACTTTTACTCTTTTGTTTCTGATCTCCTACAAGATAATAAAAGCCAAGATCTTCGGTATAGAATTCAGGGATTTTAATGATCTAGTAGTCCTTACCTACCTTTCCAGGCTTACCCTCTTCTCATCCTATTTCACACTTTATCCATGATAAAAATTTAAAACACACTACGTCAAAATAAGCAAAATAAAGATTGTTGACTACTTCCCAAACAAAAGGGATTATGGACAATACAAATGTAAGGACAGCTGACAAAATTCTGCTGCATTTAACCTTCATTTAACCCTCTTAGTTCTGTTCCCCTGCAACCTGTAGAATTAGGTACATTAAGTACGTTATTCGGCAACATTGCTTATAGTAAAAATAATGTCCGTGATTAGTAAATTTGCACAGGGACTCAGTAACTATACATACTTTATAAGGAAATCTATAGCTTTGACTTTCCTATCATGGCTGTTTCAATCAGTATCCTTTCAGGGATCACAGAAGCTAAGTCTACATAGTTATGAAATTCAGTTTTTTAATCCCAGGCAGCTCCTATATCCACATAGGATGAGCTTCTTCTGAGATGCTACCCAGATGGTATGTGAGCCACTTGCATGAACTGTTGAAGATCCCTCCCACCAATTAGGAACACTGAGACTGCTCTGCTGGCAAGTTGATAGGCTTCTAAGTAAACAAACCCATAATTTTCCAACTTTGAACATTTGGTTGTACCTAGGAAGATCCCTTCAATTGCATAGCAGTAAGAAACTGCATAGTATAAGAACATCTTAGAATGAAATTTAAGAACCCCAACATCTGAATCCACCCACTTCCCCTTTGCTCCTTTAGCTAACATACATCTTGGACAAATCCCACTTGATCTCATATACAGCTTTTACTCACCTTCCTCTGTTGTTATTTTTCTGGGCATCCCCTCTTCCAGGTATCATATGCCACCTCCCCATAGTTCATCCCTTCAGCCCTCTGCTGAGGTGAAGCTAGGGATATTTTTCAGACTGGGAAGAAAGGAGATATTGCGTAGGTAAAGAATGCAAAGGAATTTTGCTACAGAAGCTAAGTACACACAGCTAATAGAAAAAGAATGGAAATTTACTAAGAATAAAAACAGATTAAGTTGGTGAACAGAGATGATAATAAATGTAAAATATAAAAATATCCAGATAAAAAGAGTGTCTTGGAGATCAGCGTGGATGACAGAAAAGAGCAAGGTAGCATATTAAGTGCTCCTTTCTATATTAGTAGCTATAAGGAGAAGCAAGGGAGTCCTGTATCAATCAAAGCAGGTGACTTGCAAAGTTTTCACAATTTATCACCTACCTTGGGAGAGGAAGAGAGAAATGAAAAGATTACAGTGGAGATGGCACTTGCCAGTGTTTAGGGAGGGAGTATAGTTGCTACACAGTAGCTCCAGTTCTCCCTTCTACCCTATCATTATCAGTCTGTCCCATTAGAATTTGCAAGCTAATGTTAATTGTGCAGAACTTTTGACAGTATCTCAAATTTCTTTAATCTCAGGTTGCTTTGATTGCAAGCTATTAGAACTGCCTTCTTTCTGTAAAGTTGCCAAGTACCCCAACTTGTTATATGTAAGGGCTAACTCCATTATTTATACTCTCATAGTGGTTAATTTAAGGGCTAACCAAGATGAGGCACTTACAAGAATTTTAGATCTGCTGGGATTACCAAAGACTTTAGTTTCAAATGAGTGAACTCTTAGTTAAAGCACCTATGTAACAACAAAACAGAAAAATTAGTGAATGGAGAAATAAAACAAAGAAGTATATGTCAGGAGAGACACGCTGTCAAGAAAGCATACAGAATTGGAGAGAGAGAAAATAGCTCTAGCTCCTTTCTGTTACTGATGCCAGTTGCCTCTGAGGTCCAGCTATATTTCTTGCCCTTGAATTCAGACATAAAGCTATATTCTTCTTCTAACAAAGTAATCTTTTTGTTTAAGCTAGTTTAAGTAGTTTTGTATAACTTGTCAGGAAATAATATTTAGACCAAAAAAAGAGAGGGATCAAAGTATCTCACACACACACACACACACACACACACACAGATTCAGTCATACTGAAAAATTCTATTAATGCTGCTTTAAAGAGAAAGGCGGAGAGAACTCAAATTACAGCTATTTTTTATTGGAATTGTGAACTCCCTATTCATCTTTTTATCCTCACAGGACCTAACACAGTGCCTTATATGTATTCAACAAATGTTTACTGAGCAGATAAACAATTAAAAAAGAATGAAATTTACTTGATCAAAATAGTACATCTAATTGTGGAGTTTTCAATAGCATTTCATTTCAATTTTAGAAAGATGTTTTTTATAATTTTCATTAGCATAATTCTGTTTAAACATACATATACATTCACAAAGAAATGCTGTTTCTATTTTTTAAATAGAATACTGAAAAATGTAATTTGGATTTGATTTATTCAGTTTTTTGTTTTGTGTTTTTTGCAGCACTGGCTATTAAACCTAGGGGCACTCTGCCAGTGCCCCTGGGAATTACATTCCCAGCCCTTTTCATTTGTCTTGCTAAATTGTCCAGGTTGGCCTCAAACTAGTGATCCTCCTGCCTCAACTTCCTGAGTAGCTGGGATTATGGGCATGCCCCACAGCAGCAGGCTTACATTTGTGTTAATTCTTAGAACTATGAAACCCATTTAGTAAAGCAGTCATTAAAACTGTTCCTAGACTATTTTGGTTCTCCTCCTTCTGGGCACATGGTAAAACTGCATTTCCCTACCTTGTCAAAGTTAGGTGTAGTTATATACTTGTCTGGCCAATGAAATGGCAGTGGACGTTACCCTTTCACTTCTAAGTAGAAGCCTTTAGAGCCAATGTACAATCATTCACCACATCCCTTTCCTTGCTCTGTTAACTGTTGTGGAAGAACTGTGTTGAGATGGAGCCTGACAGCCTGGGGCTCCAAATGACTGCTTGGAGCAGAAAACTCTCATGTTGTCCCTCACTGGATGTGTGGTATGACAGAAATAAACCTTTATTATTTCAAACTGCTAGGATGAGAGGGTCTTTAATTCCTACAGCATAATATATACCTTGCCTGATGTACTTAGCAAATACCTTTCTCACAAATGGTGTGAAGAAAATGAATAGCTCTAGCCCTCCATTTGTTTTCAGAAATGGTAACATTTTGTATAGCAGTGTATCATTCAGTAATCACTTTTGTATATATCTGTCCCATATTTTCCAAACTCATAATTCAAATACAGAAACTGAATGGATTCAGATAGAAAGTTTTAACTAAATCCTCATCCTCTCAACTTTCAGTACTTGTGGTCTAAAATTCAGGAACCAAATAGATTTAGATAAAGTGCTATTCTTTGCTCTCCAAACTACTGCCATCTCTACTCTGGAATGGAATAATTAGACAGGGATTCTTGATACATTATTTCATTTTCATTCTTAAAGCTGTTTTTCTATTACCCAGTACCTAGTAGGCTCTCAATATTTATTCCATGAATGAATTGTGTGCTATAGTCACTCTAGTCTTACAAATGAGGAAACAAGTTCAGAGAGGTTCATAAATTTGCTGGAAACAATCCTGCACCTTAGTAGCACAATCCAAGATTTTCTCATTCTAAATCTTTGGCTCTTTACACTATGTACCGTGCTTTCTAAGGTCTTTTACAATCACAGAATTTAAAAGTAAATTAATAGTACAAATAATGTTTGTGATAAAATAACATGTCAATCACACATTCACCTCCAAGAATAATTAAGAAGTCATTCCCCAAGGACCTCTACTTGCTTAAACCTACTTTGATTCACAGACACACAGTGTCTTGAAGCACAGAAGAGAAAGATGTCTAAGAGGGCACTTTGGTCCAGCAGGCAACTTGCTTAACAATGAAGAATCATGAAAGAATTCAGGGGGAAAGTAGCCTTTTTATTCAATACAAAATATATTAAACTTCTAATTTTTAGATTACCTTCACTTTGGTTCTTTTTTTTTAAAATATTTTTTTAGTTGTAGATGAATGCAATATCTTTATTTTATTTATTTATTTGTATGTGGTGCTGAGGATCGAAGCATGCGAGGCAAGCGCTCTACCACTGAGCCACAGCCCCAGCCCCCTTCACTTTGGTTCTTACTAAACTTCAAAGTTTCTGCTCTCCAGTTCTTATCAAATCTGTAGGAAATACTCATGAAGTTCTATGTGAAGGATAGTACATCCACTAAATTTGGAAAAGGTTATAAAATATATTCCTCTTTAAAAGAGTCAACGTGAACACTAGCATTGAAACCCTTTTAAGAAACTCTGTTGTAAAAAAAAAAAAACTGATCTGTCTAACCCAGTTATCTCAAATTTATTTGAACTCAGAATTTTATTTCAAGAAATCAACTACAAATTTTTCATTCCCTAGAACATGGTTTGGAAAATCCTAGTCCAGATCATTCTAAAGGTTATGAATGAATCAAATGAAGATGAGAATTTATCCTTAGAGTTCTATTATTGGCCTATATTGAACATTTTTGTGCAAAACGACTTCTTGTAGGGATATTTTAAAGATGTCAAATGCATCACAATCTCCCTTTTTATTAGGGCCTATGAGAAAATGCTCCACTCAGGCCTCATTACTAGTAAATGCTTTGCTTAGGTAGAACTGGTTTGTTTTCATGCTGGAATTAGAAACACACTGAAGCTTAGTTTGTCGACTATGTCCATCTGTCTGTCATCCCCTACCCCCACCCTGAACTGACTCACTTCTAGTACAGCTCCTCATAGTATGTGCTTAGTATTATCTTTTCTCTTGATTCTGTATTCTTTTTTCTCTGCCCTACTTCAATTTTCTCATTTAGCTTGTTTGTCCCTATTGTACTATACACAAATAGCTTTTAGAATTTTTGGAACTGTAGTTTGTATATATTAAGTCCTCTCTTACAATTGATTTCTCCTTGCCTGCGCCATAATCCCAAAATGTTAATGTATTCAACTCAATGTAAAAGTATTCACCTAAGGCCTGACAAACCAAAAGAACACATTCACTATGCAGTCACACTTGTAAATGCTTAAAGCCAAAATGGAACTATTTCTCCCAGTAAGCCTAATAACAAAAAAGACTAAACTGTTTCCTGGGCAAAAGGAAGACTTATTAAACTGTTTTCTAAGAAGAATTAACATTTATTGAACATCAGCAAATCTACTAGGCATTTAATAACAGCAGCTCCACTTTTAAAAGAAAGCAGAAGAGGCATCCCTGAGTACACAATCTCTGAAAAGATGTACAAGAAACTGAAATATTGTGGGGGGGTGCAGAGCTTGGGTGGGGAGAGAGGCTTTGTATATCCCTTTTGTACTTTGTGGATTTCGTGAATGTATCAACTCTCAAGAACTTTTTTTAAGATTAAACGAAACGAAAATAAAGACGACAGTAAAGCTTTACTCTTTGACACGGTAACTTTCCCGCTAACTTCTCATTCCAGAATAGGCACTGAAATAAACGACTAAATGCAAGTTTCAACCAATCACGCGGGATCAAATTAAAACACAATTCCTTTCTTATTCTCCACCCCCGGGGGGTGAGGCCATTACATAAAACTGAAAGTTAAAAACTTAGGTGTGACTGCCTGCAGGTAACAATGAAGGGGGAAATCCGAAATGGTTTGGTTTGTTTTATTGGTAGCAACAGTCCGAGCAAGCAGCAGAGGTTGTGAACTGCAGTCCGCTCCTCACCGGCGGGCCCCCAACGCCGCGTGGAGAACTTCGAACAACTCCAGCGAGACCCGGGCCGCGGCTCCAGGGCAGTGGCGGCGAGGCCGGGCCAGGGTTCGAGCCCCGCGCGCAGCTTGGGGAGGAGCCCCCTGGGCAACCTGCTCCGGGCCAGGGTGCCCTCCGGCCGCCTCCCGAAGCCGCCAAGTCCCCGCGCCCCGCGCGCTTCGTGCCGCCGTGGCCTGCGCGAGTGTCGCGTGGGGGCGGGGAGCGGGCTCCGTCCTCCCAGACGCCGAGGAGGAAGTCGCACTTACCGCGTCGGGCTCCCGAGGCGGCCGGGGGTCACGGCGGGGCGGGGCGGCCAGGCCTGAGGAGGGTAGGCGGGGGGCGGGGGCCTGCGAGCCGAGCAGAGGGATGCTCGGCCCCTCGCGCGCCCCCAGCCCCTTCCCGGCAGCCTCACCCCCGGCGCCGGCCGACCCCGAGAGAGCCACTCCCCTCCGTCAGGCTGCGCCAGGCCTGGCCGAACTCGTAAGGCAGCCGGGGAGGGGGCGGCGCACGGGAGAGTAGGTGGGGGTCGGGGACCCGCTCAGCCTTTAGTCCCGGCGCGGGGCAGGCGGGTGCCGCCCCGCCCCCTCCCGCCAGGCCCCGCCCCTCCCGGCCCCGCCCCCTCTCCGGGCCGAGTGTGGGGAAAGGCCGCCGCGGCTGGCGGATTGGCGGCTTCGTTTTACTCCGCGGGTCACTAGCTGACGGCTGGAGCGGGTTAGGGGGAAGGGAGGAGCTGGGAGAGCTGCGGAGGGCACCAGCTGCGGGGACCCGAGCTCGTCGCGGGGGGATGGGGAGGACGTCAGGCTGGGCGGGGCTCTAGTGAAGGCAGGCCTCGGGGCGAGGGGGCGGGTGAGACTGGGAGGCAGACCTAACAAAGATTCCGGTTGTTCCTAGTCCCTTGAAACTGGGAAAAGGGGAATCCCTGGGGGTGGAAGTTTAGGAAGAAGTCCCTCTGCAGGGTTGGAAGCCGGTCAGAGAGCCGGCCTGTGTTGTCTCAGAGTACTGAGGAAACTCACCAAGAGTTGCCTTTTCTCCAGCCTCTGTAACCTTTCCCCTTGCAATAATCTCATAATTATTGTGCTCTAGGTAGTAGATTTGTGCCATTGCAATTATGATCACAACACTGTGACCGTATCATTGGTTTCTAGTGGTGGAATACCAAGAATCTGAAGATGTAGTTTCCTTATTCAATTCTCTAACAAACGAATATTGAACTCCTACGTGCTCGGTGCTGGGAACAATAGTAATTTATCCAGCTTCTATATGTCAAATACTAATCTAACGTACTTTATCTATATATTACCTCATCATTAGGGTTGTGCAAAACAGCTATGGTCCTTGCCCCTGGGGAGCTAAGAATGGAAAAAGAAAGAGGCTTCCTTTATTATTCTCAAAGTGCCTACTTGCCTTTGGTTATCAAAGTAATTTATATTTTCGTTTTTTGCATATTTAGTATTTGCTACTTTGACCCGTCTGTATGCTGTCTGTGATGGCCGAATATGGCCATTTCCCCCCAAATAACATTTTCTCAGGAGATCTGTAGTATGTCTCCATAATAAAAACCCAATGCAAAGCAAGCGGTCCAGAAGACTGATAATTGAATAACAACCAAATTGTGGTAGTAGCCTGGGGTGACTGGGAGCTCTATGTAGGGATGTTTTGTGCACACCCTCTTGGGAAAGTGGTTAGAAAAAGCAACATAATGTAAAACCATGAAGCATTGACATGGACTGCTAGTTCAAAGGGAAAGCAGATGGGGCAATTTAATATTGTTACAATCAAGAAGGAGATACATCCCAATCTAGGCAAGCTCCAACCACAAAGCATAGGATACATTTTTATTTTTATTTTTATCAGAGCCAGCGCCTATACAATGACACCTACACTCAAGATAAAAATGACTTCAGCAGTTTTATCTTTAACCACAAAAGATAATGTGTGTAAACCCATAGCCTGAATTTCTGGAATTCGGTAGAACTTTTCAGCTCTCATTTTCCTTTTCAGTGTTAACCTTTGTGCATATTAAAAGCAAATGACATTCTTTTCATAGTTTTTTTTTTTCTTCCTGCTTGCAGTTAGTTGTTCAGTTTTGGAATTTGAATTCAATATTTTTCTTTTAGGTTTGTAATGAGAAAAAATCAGAAAAATATCGCTATCAAATCAGATTATAATTGTAGGAAAAAATGAATCTTAGTTTAAGATTTAGGGATTCCCATACATCATTTCTCTAGTCCCTCACTCTCCATGTTAAACATATTGTTTGTTCCATCCTGAAACCTATCCCATTTGATTTGCTAATCTGGATTTTCAGCTTATTTGTTCCATCACTCCAGTAAAAGCAATCAAAACATCCCTTGTGATCTGGCTCCCTGCTCCTAGCCTAGGTTCCCACCACTAGCACTCTCTTCTTCTGCTCTGCGGCACTGAACTATGTCTGCTTCTGTCTTTACTCTAACCACTTGCCTGTGAAGCCTCTGCAAGTCCCTTTGTCTGGCAGACTCTTAGCTATTGGCACAACTGGCTTCCTCACTTCTCAGCTCTTAGCAACACCTACATATATCTGTTTAATTCTCTACTCCCACTGGAATGAAAGCTCCGTGACAGCAGAACTTTGTTTAGTTCACTCTTAACATCTCCAGTGTTGGTCTCTGACCTATAGCAGATACTGAACAAATATTTTTTGAATGGATGATGATGCCACACAGGAGACACAGCTTAGAGTCCTTTTTGTTAGGACCAAAGGTTTTCATGTGATTTATGAGTCACATGACTTAGACATGATGACAAAGTTAAAACATAGCCCAGTTTTACTCTTAAAATTAGAACGTGAAAAGTCTGTTTTTATCTCTCATTCTGGCAATGCTGAGCGATAGCATTTGAAGAAGCAGTTACGGCTAAGAACTTATGCTGAGATCTTACAACGTGGTCCATAAATGGATCCACAGAATCAAAGAGTAATGATAGATCAACAAATGCTGCAAAAGCCTTGATATTTTTTTCCCTGAGAGAAAGCAAGATAACAGTGAGTGAAAGTGAAATAATTGAACCTTCAATTTTATTACCAATAACTTGACAGATGGTGTGTTAGCGCTCAAATAGTTTTAATTGATGATGGCCATGACCATGAGGTTAACAATTATTGGGGCTCAGGAAACAATATTCCACAATGAAGAGCTCAAAAGCAGTCCCAGAAGCAGTTTCTCTCTGCCCTCTGCCCTCCTGTCCCTCACCCCTCATTCTCCAAGGCTAGCCTTAGAAACTAGAATTTCCCTCCCCTAAGGTGGAGTCATAGAAACCAGAACTCCCCCAAAGCTAGCCATAAAAACAACAACAACAAAAAAAAACCCCAAAAAACAAAAAAACATTAATGAACTACCTTTCTGTATAAGAGTTGAACATAAGGACATTCTCTGACCTAGCTCCTTTGATTATAAGACATGAGACCCTCATTTTACAGGGGTCCTGCCCCATGTCTGGGAGGAAGAATTGCTGTAATTGAGGGGCCAAAAGGAATCTCAACAGACCTTACTGAATTTCTCCATTCAGTCTGTTTCTGTGAGTTTAGACTATTGTCGTCCAGCCATATTTCTGTGGGACTGCCCCTGCTCCATCAAACCTAACCATAAAATCAGGGTTTCCCCTATACCTTTGGGTCCTCAATCTGAAGGCTCCCATGTCAAGGAAAACCATGATCAAATAAATTTGTTATGCTTTTCTCTTGTTAACCTGTTGTTATGGGGGTGCCAGCCATGACCCTTGTGCTAGCCAGGAAAGGGATCACCCCCTTTCCACCTTTATATAATTAATGTTTGAATCTGTGTAAAGTCCAGTACTGACAGTGAACAGAACTTGATCCTAATGTGTAGATGCCCTTAATAAATAATGGTTTGACTTTTCATTTTCTGTTCTTAGTGCTGAGTGTGTAGATGGGGAGGATTGAAAGATTAAACTATGATTATATACAGTATATATGTTCAAAATCTGGATCATAGGAAGACATCTCTTTTAGAAGATTAGGATTTATTCCATCAGTATTTCTGCTGTTCATGTTTTGATGCAAACAGCCTCATGTCAAAACAGATTTATTAAGACAGAGAACTAGGGCTGGGGATGCAGTTCATTGGTGGAGCTCTTCCCTATTACTTTGTTTGATTAAAGCACCTCAGGGGGATTTAAAAAAAAAAAAAAAGATGCAGAGCTATGTAAGGTGTGACCAGAGGGAGAATCTCTACATCTCTGTCAAGAGACCAAGTAGCCAAGTGAACCCAACCAAAATGTTTCCCCTTGAATTTCATCTCAGATTCTCACTTAGGTTCCTAGGGGTCATTGTCAACTTGTCCCCCATTCCCCCCCAAAGAAAGTCCTTGGCAGTCTGCCATGTTCAACCAACCTAGAATTTTCAGAATGAAGTTTATCAAAATCTAAGGGACAATAAAAATGAAATAATCAAGGAAATATAAACAACAATAACTTCATTCATTTGTTAAGCTCTTTCACAGTTTCTATTCTCCTAAGAAGAAATTTTTATCTCCAAAGAGCAGTTATAAATTTGCAGGCAACCTGCCTGGTTCCTTTCCTTCCAAGCTCTTTTTCTTTCTCCACATGATAAAGTCATTTTTTTAAAAAACATTTTTTATGTTGTTGATAGACCTGTATTTTTTATTCATTTATGTATATATGGTGCTGAGAATCGAACCCAGGCCACACACATGCAAGGCAAGTGCTCTACCACTGAGCCACAACCCCAGCCCTGATAAAGTCGTTTTTATGCCTTTCGTGTGAGAGCTGTCTAGCTGGTTCCCCACCACAGGTGAAGCTAGACGCTCCACTTTTTCTTGCCTTCCATTCTGACTTCTGGTCAGAGGGCTCTGGCACTCAAATTGCAGGACTGAGGTGACTAGCACAACATACAAACTCCTTCTTCTGGTGAGACTCACTCTGTACACAGGAGGGAAGGTCATTGTAAGCCCACTCCACTCCCTGGAGTCTTTAGAGCATTCACTCAAGAACTGCCCCTCATGGTGCTGGGGACCTGGGTAGGAATGTGCATTCTCTCATGCACATATTTCCATTCACCCATCCACAAGTAGATCTCCTATAATCAGACTACACTTGCTAATGGAAAAAAAAAAAGAAAAAGAAATACAAACCTAATTCTGTTCATCTCCAGTACCCTGCTTAACATGCTATAATAATTCTCCATGGCCTTCAAGGCAACCTAAGCACGATTTAAGTCTTTTATAATTTACCCCCTGACTACTTCTTTAGCTCTGTGCTCATTGTGAACTATTTGCAAAGTCTGAAACATAAGGTTTCAGACTTTAATTATGCCACAATTATGCCTTTAATTCTGTTTCTTCCATCTGGAACACCCTCTGTCCCAATACCTGCTGGCCCTTAAGACTCAATTCCAAAGTCACTTCCTCTGGAACTATCTAGGCCAAGTGCATTCTTCCTCTGTGCTCCTAGTCTCCTGGGTGTCCCTGTATTGTAGAGATTACTCCCTGGGCTCTCTCTGGATGTTGGCTTATTTATCTATCTATTTGATTAGTTTGAGAGTGCCTGCTATGGACACTCATAAATACCTTCCGAATGAAAACACCCCTTAGCCACAAATGCCTTGAGAAACAGCAACTTATTAGAGTACGACCATTTTCCCCCAATTTATAGCATTACACTACTAGTTACGTGAAACCTTAGAAGGTTTTACATTTAGGATTCCATAAACTTACAAGGGCAAGGGAATGAATACAATAATTTGTATGCATTAAAAAAATTATTACAATAATTTCTATGCATTAAAAAAATTATTCCAACATCTCAATACCCTTGTTACATTTTTTAAAAAATAACAGTTGCGGACTGGGGCTGTAGAGCACTTGCCTAGCAGGCGTGAGGCACTGGGTTCAATCCTCAGCACCACATATAAATAAAAAATGAATAAAATAAAGATCCATCAACAACTGAAAAAATTTAAAAAAAAAACAGTTGCAAGACAGTTGATGTTGATTTCTCATGAGTTAAAAAAATGTTCCAGGATCTATCTTAGTATTTGATAAATTACTTCCTGATCATGAAGACAGGAACCACTCACTCTGGTTTCTATTTTTATGTTCTCAGAAATCAAGTTCAAAGCCACTATACAAGTTTAAGCATTTAGTTTGGTTACTGTGCTTACAGAATACTCATCCAGCAACACTTACCAAATATTATGAAGAGGCCTACTGCCTAGAAGACACTGTGCTACTTGCTGTGGGTGGAGAATGAACAATGATACATCAGACAGATATATAAACAGAAAAGTTCTTATCAACATTTATGCTTCCTCTTTTGCCTCCATGTTCTTCATCTTTTTAAAAACACACATCCTCTGAATTCACACTTGCCTTCTATATTCAGTGACTATACTTAGCACAGAATTCTTGGGGAGAGATGCTGGCTGTGTAACAAGCAGCTGACCTGAGAGCGAAAAACAGCAGGTGATGAGAAGGTGACACACACTGTACACATCTGAATTCACTTGGAGTTAATAGTCCAAGTGATACAAAGAAGAAAGAAAACAAACATTTCGTTCTCCTCTGCTCCATCCCCAGAAAATCAAGAAATGTAATTATTTAGAATCATAAGAGTTCTTTTGTTGCAGTTAGAATTTTTTTTTAATTGGAGACTGCGTTTATTGGACCTGATAATTTCAGACTCTGAGCAATTGATTTCACTTCATCAAAGATTCAAAGATTGTTATAATATTCTAGCATCATGAAGAATGTTTTGATTATTCTATTTGATTATTCTATTGTCTTTATGCATGTGATTTTAAAATAGTGTATTTTAGCTGGGTGTAGTGGCACATGCCTGTAATTCCAGTGATTCAGGAGGCTGAGACAGGAGGATAGCAAATTTGTGGCCAGCCTCAGCAACTTAGTGAGACCCCCATCTCAAAATAAAAAATAAAAAAAGGGGACAAGGGGCTAGAGATGTCGCTCAGTGGTTAAGCGTCCTTGAATTCAATCCCCAGTATCAAAAAAAAAGTGTATTTAATGTCAAGTTATTTGCCATCAAATTTTCAGGAATCACATTTTATTTGTTGAATGAACCACAAAATGAATGAGGAGATTAGAACTTCCCAGGACCCTCTCCATGCTCAGGCAGACCTCATTAAAAAGAGATTATTTTCCCTACAAAATGTGTTAATCTAAGTATTGCTGTGTTGCCAAAGTAGATGGTTATCTGCGAGTAATACAATTAGAAGTAATTAGGCTGATCCAGATTATGAATTGTCTTTTGAATTCACTTTCTGGATGATTAGATCACCCAGAATAGAACTGACCTAAGTGAGTAAAATGGAAATAATGATGGTAACTGTTTGATAGGGTAGTTGTGGAGATTTAATGACTTAATATAAGTGAATCGGTTACTGTAGTGCGTTTTCAACTGGGAGCGATTTTGTACCCCCAGGGGCTTCTGGCAACGCCTGGAGATGCTTTTCTGTTGTCAAAACTGGCATCAGGAGAACTGCTACTGGCATCTGCTGCTGAACGTCCTAGAGTGTACAAGACATTTCCCCATGACAGAGAATTCCTAGTTTAAAATGTCAATGGTGTACCATTGAGAATCCCTGGGTTAGTGTGGAGTGGGCACATAGCAAGGGCCACATTTGTATTTGCTATTGTGATTTTGTAAATGACCCTTCCTACAAATATTCTTACATAGCTCCAGAGGGAATGTGTGCTACAGAATGGAGCTGAGAGCATTGTCTGGTCAGACCCTCGGGTTTTGAAATTCAGCTTTCCCCTTCATTAACTCTGTGATTTGAGCATGTTATTTGACTTCTCTATACCTCTTGTTCTTTATCTATAAAATTGGTTTAGTGATAGTTACTCCTTGGAGTGTTGCTGGGAGCTTGAATAAAATCAATCCATACAAAACATTTGACTCTATGCAGCACCACATAGTAAATGTTCAATAAATGTCATGATTTATTGCTATTATTTTTGACCCCCCAAAAAAATCTTTCCACAGAATATGATGAAGAGATTGAGGATATTTTCAACTAGGAAAAAGAAATAGAAAATTGCTCATATAAAATGTATATGTGTGTATTTCTGTAACAATAGGTAACTATATAAAAGTTAAATTTAAACCAACTATTTTTAGGCTATTATTTTTTATCTTTTAAAAGCATGTTTTTGTTACTTTCCTGGTGGAACAACTCCCTGAAATAAAATTTCTCTCATTTGAAAATATTTGTATCTAGCACACAAAGTAAAATTATTTAAGACTTCTGGTCTTGATTAGCAGTACAAACACATTAAAGTATTTTGAGAAACTAGATCTCAGACATAAAATGCAAGACAGGAAAGTTAAACACTAATGCAATAATAACCACCTCTTGTGTTTTAGGTTTATTAATCTCTTATTCCTTTATTAAAATAGGATGCAGAAGCCCACGGTGGATGAGTAATTTTAATTTGTGGTCATTGACTAATTCTAGAGTCTCATTTTACAATTTAATATTTGTGAAGGTAATTTGGAAATTATAAACATAGTTATGAAAATATGGGTATTATTATCAACTCTAACAAGTTATTACAGGGTTAGATGTTTCCCTTGTTAGGGTGATGGTCATGCCCCAACAGCTCTGTTGGTATGTAGTCAGGCAGCCAAAATTAGACTACAGGTAAATTTTGTATTTAAGAAGAAACAACTATCTGATAAACTATACATTATTTTTTGTATCATAAATACAATGATGAAGAACTGTGTTTCTCAGCAAAAACTTTCAAGTTGATAATGCAAGACATTTTACAATCTGTCACAGGGGATAAAAAGAACACCACATACAAAATGAAAAGGCAAATGACAACCTGGTTAAAATGTTTGCGACATATAAGACAAAGGATGCATGTTCCCAGTAGAGAAATGGGCTTGTAAGTCAATAAGAAAGCTACAAATGCTCCAATAAAAGACATGAATAGGCAATTAACAAGAGAAGAAGGTAAAATTGCGAGCCAAATATGAGAAATCTTTAAAGAAAGGCAAATCAAAACAACAATTTTGTCTTTTCATATTAGCAAAGGCTTGAAGAATAAGATGATTAGTGTTGAAGTTTGGTGACACATGGGCACTCTCATGTATGGCTGGTGGCATGGATGTAAACACAACTTTTCTTGAAGACCGTTGGTTCTATGAATTAAAAACTTCAGATATCTTTATACTCTTCATCTCAGTAATTCTACTCTATAATCAGACTCATAAAGTTTAATAGATGTGAATCTTCACACCATGGTGTTACATATAAAATTTTTTAAATGACATAGAGTATGGTTAAATTAATTATGATCATCTGTGGGCCATTAAAAATAATAACTACTGTAGCATTTTTAAGTTTGGGTGACTGAGAGGTGACGGCACACGTAGCAGAAGCTATGAGAGTGTGAAACCCAGATGCAAGGGGCACATCACAAGAGGACAGCCAGGCAGCAAGGAGACCCTTCCCCATGCTCATCTCCTGGGAGCCCCCTTTGGCTTCCTACAGTTCCCAAGGCCAATATGCAGATTAAATTATGATGATAACCCAGAGTTATAAACTTAAAGGTTTAGCATTTGCTATAACTGTGGCCTTCATAGTGTAGAAGTTAAAGCCATAAATAACATTGTTAAAACAATAACAAAAAAAATTGTTTGCCAGGCATGGCGGCACAGTTTTGTAATCCCAGTGACTTGAGAGGCTGAGAGAGGAGGATTGCAAGTTCAAAGCCAGCTTCACAATTTAACCAGAGGCTGAAAACAACTTAGCAAGACCCTGTCTCAAAAATTAAAAAAAAAGTTTAAAAACAATTTTTAAAAGGACTGGGGATGTGGCTTAGTGGTTAAGCACCCCTGAGTTCAGTCCTCATCACCAAGAAAAATAAAGTTGCTTATACACCACTCAGTGCTTGTCTATTCTGGGTTTGTCATCAACTTTTTTGTTCTAGCTTAAAAAAAAAAAAATATATATATATATATATATTGGTACTGGGTATTGAACACAAGGGCACTCACCCACTGAACCACATCCCCAGCCCTAGTTTTGTGTTTTATGTAGAGACAAGGTCTCCCTGAATTGCTTAGTGCCTCGCCATTGTGGAGGCTGGCTTTGAACTCTCAATTCTCCCATCTCAGCCTCCCAAAGTGCTGGGATTACAGGTGTGTGCCACTGTGCTCGGCTTAAAAATAAATTTTTAAAAGTTAAATAGAATCAAAGATTAGCACACCTATGTTTGTTTATTTCTGAGGCATTTTAAGGTGGATTGCCTACAAAAAAACAGCAGCTTGATTTTTTAATTTTAGAGATTGCTGGTGTTTCAGAAGGAAATGTTTAATTACATATTTTGTGATCCAGTAATTTCAGTTACAAAACATTTTAGTGAATGAATTATGAGAGAAAAAAACAAGATGTTTTGATCCTTTGTTTTCAACCCTTCCTATTGGACCTTGAAAAATACAAACTGTATACTGAATATTTGGAACTTGTAATTGATCATCATCCTGCTAACACTTTAATAACTATAGACAGAATGATTTAAAGTATGAGTAAAATTGAATTAGCAATATAAGAGAACAATTAAAGACTCCTGAAATATCTGAGGGCATACTTAATTTTCTCAAGACTTGCTAAGTCAGAGAGATAAAACACCTATGTCAGCAAGTGGATTATAGGGTGGCTGTGGGATCTGGATCCATCACATTCTCAGAGCAGCTAGGTTGTGCCCTGGGACTTAGGGTCCGTAGACTGCTCTCTTGTTATCCACCCTCTGGACATCACCAGAGATACCAGGTAAAGAACACACTATCTGAGCCCAGACAGGATAAAGGGCCCATGGACATGCTAGAGAAAAAAATCTTTTGGCTGACCCAAAATAACATCATCGGCCTGAGGTCAGATTGATTGGGAGCAGGGAGCAGGGTGATGTATGAGAATGAATGTGTGTGTGTGTGTGTGTGTGTGTGTGTGTGTGTGCGCGCGCGCGCGCATGCATACACGTGTGTGCATGCATACAGATCTGGAAAAACTACCACAAAGAAAACTCACCAACCAATGAAGTTTGATACGGACACAAGAACTAATAAATGAACCAAAGCATTTTTGTCAAATTAACATGGAAAAGAATAGGCATTAACATAACAAATTTATTTCAATCAAATCAAAATTAACGTGGAAAAAAATAGAAATGGTTTAATTGCCTTGAAAGAAAATTGATCAAGAAATTACTGACTTAATGGTGTTGTATCAAGTACTTGCTTGATAAATTTAATAAATTTGGTAAAATTATTGTTAGAATGTTTGTATTTGTAACTAAGAGTCAAAATGTCTGGGGGAATCTAAACAGGATCCAAATGAGGAGTAGATTGTTCATCGAGACCACTTGGTGAAACCTGAGAGATGGGGAACAATGAAGGATCCCTCTGAAAACTGCTACCTGACCTGTATCCCAATGCTTCATTTCTACTCTAAGATGAAAGATTTTATTTCACTGGGATTACCATAATGAAAGTTTTTGTTTTAAAAAATGGGAACAGAAAATGTGGCTTCTGTTACAATAATCATCATGTTTATAGGCTTAATATTAATGAGTTCTGGGCTGGGGCTGGTGTAGCTCAGTGGTAGAGCGCTTGCCTAGCATGCATGAGGCACTGGGTTTGATCCTCAGCACCACATAAATATGAACAAATAAAATAAAGGTATAAAAAATACAATATTATTTAAAAATATTAATGAGTTCTGTTCTGCATGTATACAAGGTAGCAAAGTAGAATCAAATATTTGGATGCATCTTTAGTTTATCATTCCGTTTTGTACGCTTTACTGTGTTCCAAATGTAGTTTCCTGAACCAGAATCCAGCAAGCACATCACCTGACACTCGAGAGGGATCAATCATTGTTTCATAAATAAGCAAATGAACGATGTCCACACAGCCTGCGCATGGCTGAAATTTACTGTTTTATTTTTGGTAAGTATATTGTAGGTTTATGTTTACTCTCACACATTGTTAAACATGGGAAGACAGGATCCAATTTAGGTGAGGACAAGATCCCTTTGCTTCTTTGGTTCATCTATTTATCTTTCTTGTTTAGAAGGTTATTTAAAATTGCTTATTAGAGGACCATTGTCTAAATGGAAAGTGACTCTAAAGGAAGAAGTCTCAGTTCAAGGCCTCTTTTTTCTAAAGTCTCACTCAAAAGGAAGTGAGCATGAGGTGAGCTGTACTAACTTAAGGGACCGCAGAGATGAAACTTGAAGGAGGAAGCAACATCGATGTACTGCATGGAGCCCGCTGCTGTCATGTGAATAGACATGACAAAAACAGCTCTCCTGAAATTGTTTATGGCGATAGTGATCACATTCGTTTTAATTCTGCCAGAACATTTCAAGACACCAAAAGGTGAGTATATAATTGTACTTTAGCTCTCCTTTCTTAATTTGAAAAATTATCTGTTAATGGTTACAGAAAAGATCCTTTTGGATACATGCTGCATGGTCTGTGTCTGAAAAACTAGTAAAATAAAGGAAATTGCAATTTTAATTGGCGGTTATATAGCACTATTCATAGTACTTAGCTATTGTAGCATACATAAAAATGGGGAAAAATTTTAAAATCTGTAGTCTAGATTTCAAACCTTGAGTTTCTAATCATCTTGTCACATGATTTCACTTTTTGAAAGTTTCCTTCTAAACAGTTTTAAGCATGCTTTTACATTCTGAACTTATTTAATAGAGAAAGTGACATTTATTATGCTAAAATGCTTGAATTCCCTCCATAACAACATTTTCGTGCAAATAATTTACTGCTCCTTTTGGAAAAATAAGAGTATTTAGATATTTCCAAATAAGAGATTGTTGCAAATTTAAACAGGTGTGCGTGTGTGTGTGTGTGTGCGTGTGTGTGAGACTAGAGAAAAATGGAACAAAATTAATTCTCTAAAAACTTCAGAGAACTGTTACATGATTGCTGAAACTTTAGAAAAAGAGGTAAATATAAACTATACATTAGCAAAAGATTTAAAGACATAGTAATATAAATTATTAGATGTAATTGTGCTGTCTAGCACTTAATAGGAAGAAAAAGTGAAAAGAATTTGCTGTATTCTATCATTAAATAGAAATCATATGAATGTATTTAAATCAGAGAAAAACTTATATTTGATGACTTGAGGCAATGAATATTTATTGTTGCATATGTGTGATGCTACGTAATCTCATAAAAATGTTTTTGCTAATTATATTTGATGCCATATTGCGATGATTATTTAATGTGGCATATTAGATGATGCTAAGTAGCTGAATAAAAATATTTTTGCTAAATAAACACTATGACTGCAATTTTGCAAGCGATTGAATTCTTAAAATTTCTTTTGGTTTGCCGCCATGATGCTGCTCAAATTAAGCAATCAGAGCATATATTTTTAATGTTTGATTTCCCTGGGTGAAAATGTGTTAGACAGAGAATAGTTAGAACAAATAAAATCTATTTTTAAGCTATTTTGGCCTGAGAGTAAACTCATTCAATAGTTATGTAAGGTGGATACCTATCACCTCCTAGCAACCTAGCAATCAGATTGTATCAAATGAAAACCAGGAAATTGGCTCAAAAAAAGGTATAATGACCTATTTGCTAATTATTGGTTAGTGTTTTATGAAAACTAGTTTAACACTCTTCTTTTTTTGGATAGATGCACAGTTCTTTTAGTTCTTTCTGAGTGTGACACATGGCCTTCTGGGACAGTGGTCACTGAGACATGTCAAGTGCAGCTCCAAGAAATCCACAGGGAGGAGTGGGTGGTGGTTTTAGTAGCCCCTTGTGTTTGTGGGTAGAAGAAAGAGTTTTTATAAAATTCACCTTAGTCAAACTTCCCTGGCCTAACAGCGATGTGTCAGTAGTTCATCTTGATAATAATTAGGTATTATTTATTGGGATGTGTTTTTCTTAGTTTCCCCAGCTCCCAATACTGTCCTCCCAAACTGAAAATAATTGTTTCTTCAAACCCTTTGGGGTGATGGAATGATTTGAGAATTTTGTTTCAAAGGATCCCTATTTGGGACCAACAAACAAGAATGTTTGAACAACACTGTCTTTCCCTGATGTCCTTTGGTGGAAGAAAGAATTTTGCACAGTCACTACAAGTAAAGAGTTGATTGTTAGGTAACATATTTTGCACATGTAATAGTGTAATAATAATAATGCTTTATATTTTTATCAAGGTTTATGGATCACCAGAAACATGTTCATGTAGACTCATTTAATGTAGTCCTATGTTGACTAAACTAAGGAGGTTTGGATATAATTGTTTGCATTTTAAAATTAATTTTTAGTCACAAAACTAGTTGGCCTATAAAATGAATTGTCAATCAATGTCTTTCACAAAACAAAGTATTTGGTAAAATTATTTTAACAATAAGCTAAGAGTATTCTATTTTTTTCTTTCTTTCTTTCTTTTTTTTTTTTTGGTACTGAGGATTGAACTCAGGGGCACTCGACCACTGAGCCACATTCCCAGCCCTATTTTGTGTTTTATGTAGAGACAGGGTCTCACTGAGTTGCTTAGCGCCTCCCCATTGCTGAGGCTGGCTTTGAACTCGCGATTCTCCTGTCTCAGCCTCCCTAAGTGCTGGGATTAAAGGCATGTGGCACCGTGCCCAGCAAGAGTATTCTAGAAATAGGAAAATTAGCCTTGAGATTCTCCTGCTTAGTCTTACTTTGTCAGTTACTTGTATCACTTTTTTCTCCTTCATTTTTATATATTCTATTTGCTTTAATTTCTAAAATAAATATCATAAGTTGGTTTTTACTTATAAATTATTCACTGATACCCTCTTTAACATGTCAAATGAATTCAAAAGGAATCTTAATGAAGAATAATGTATTCATGAAGTTTAATAGATTTGAATTCGAAATAATAAACCCTCTGAAGTCCTAAGTTAAAAATAGAACACCATGTTTGATCATTTTTCATCAAGAATGTATCTGAGTCTTCGAATAATCATTAGTAGGAATATTCAATTATCATAATTATGCAATGTAAGCTATTTAAGAAGGGAAATTTCTTAAACATTGAGTCTTTTAATAAGTTTGCATTGGGTATGCACTGGCAAGATAATCTCTTTTATAGCAGTATTTTTAACCTTTCCATTTATTTAAAAGGCAGCTAAGATACAGTAGTTAATGTAATAGTTTAACGTACTTAGATTTCATGGAGATAATGGAAATACAGATGGGAATGGATATATATATATATATATATTTTAAAAATATTTAGTTTAGTTGTAGATGAACACAATATCTTTATTTATTTTATGTGGTGCTGAGGATCGAACCCAGTGCCTCACGTATGCGAGGCAAGCGCTCAACCGCTGAGCCATAACCCCAGCCCCGGGAATGGATATATTTTGATACAGAGTTTCTTGCAATTAAAGGAACTATGGAGCTCCCAAATAAAACTTCACCAATCTGCTTTTGTTGGACTTAGTGTTTAAGAGAGAGACTTGGTTAACATTTATGTAAACCCCAATGCTCTTTTATTTATTTATCCTTTCACTTATCAATAGTGTCTACCTGTGTTAGGAACCTGAGGATGAACAATGAAAGGTAAGTCTTCCTTCAAGAAGTTTTCAGCCAGAAGGAAGACTGGCAAGCATTTAGATTCAGTACTAAAATTAGAGTCAATACTGAAATCAGGCTGTAAAAACAGTGTTATGGGAACATAAATGCAGCTTTCAGGCCTGTACTGGGGAGAATATTCATTCTATTTCCTTTGGCCAAGGAAAACAACAGACACAATTCGAATGATCATCTAGTAGTCCTCCTTATCTGTTTACAAAATCATTTTATAGGAGAAGTAAAGATTATTGTTGATTTTCAAATAAAATGTTCTAGTATCAATATCTCAAAAATTCCTGAAACCAGAAATGGTAGGGAATTATACAAATACACTCCCAGTGATTTTGGTTAATGCAGGACAAGAATAGCACAGATGAAAACACCTCCAATCTAATTTTATCCAGATGTTTTGACTTCTTTACTTACTTTTAAAAGCCAAAACTCATAAACCATGTTTACTAGCTTTCATTTCCCCTTCCATGTCACACTTTCTGATGGAAATGCTAACATAATGAACAGTAAAATTGAAGAAAACCACGGATAAAGGAGTTTACTTACAAATTATAGGATAAACCCTAAAGTATAGGGCATATCTTCACATTATTTATGTCCATATTATAAAGACTAGTGTTTCAAGGGTTACTACAATTAATTTCCTAAACGTGTTGTTGTTGTTCTCAAAATGGGCACTATATTTTCATCATATTGATTGGTTCATAAAAATTATTATCTCCACTAAGATTTGAAATGACTATTTTGTGTGTGTGTGTGTGTGTGTGTGTGTGTGTGTGTGAGAGAGAGAGAGAGAGAGAGAGACAAGGAGAGAGAGATAGAAATAAGGGGAGTCTCACTATGTAACCTGGGCTGGTCTTGAACTCTTGGACTCAAATGATCCTCACACCTCAGCCTCTTGAGTGCCAGGCAGAATTATGGGTGTGTTCCATGCCCTGCTCACAATTTTTAAAATTTTAACAAATACTCCTATTTCCATGTACCAGGCACCAGGTACTATGCCAAACACTTGCAAATAGTAACTCATTTTAACTCATTAAATATTTAAACTCGGGGTACCTCAGCATGTGTGAAGCTCTGGGTTCAATCCCCAGCTCTCTCGTATGCTCTCTCTCACTCTCTCTCTCCTCTCTCTCTCTCTCTTTCTCTCTCTCTCTCTCTCTCTCACTCACACACACACACACACACACACACACACACACGTCAACTTGCTCATGGCAAAGCATCATTCTCAAGAGAATATTCTGAAAATCTTCAGAAGGAAAGAATAAAACTGGATGGATAAATTTACTCCTTCATCACACTTCACTACAGAAATTTCTGAATCATTGCAGTTTCAAAATAGCTACTAGTGGATATGCTATTATTATGTATATATCATAGGCAATATGTCCTGGCAAAAAATGTAATGAAACCAGACGGTTTTCATTGTTTCTCAAGAACTGGCCTTATTGACTAACCTATGAGGTTGCAATAGCAACAACCCCGGGATGCTTTCTAACTGCTTGTCTTCCTGTTTTGGAGAGTAAAAAACACCTTTTTTTGTTTTTTAATGGAAAAGATGACTTTGTGTAAAACATGAATATGGTGACATATCTTCCCCTTAACACCATTCTATTTCTTTTATCATCTATATTTTATCACCTATGTAACTTATTGGTTTATTATGTATTTTTTTACCACATCTCCACCCTTGTTTTTAAAATATATATATTTAGTTGTAGGTGGACATAGCATCTTTATTTTATTTTATTATTTATTTATTTATTTATTTTTGGTACCAGGCATTGAACTCAGGGGTACTCGACCACTGAGCCACATCCCCAGCCCTATTTTGTGTTTTTATTTAGAGACAGGGTCTCACTGAGTTGCTTAGCGCCTCGCTGTTGCTGAGGCTGGCTTTGAACTTGGGATTCTCTGATCTCAGCCTCCCAAAGTGCTGGGATTACAGGCGTGTGCCACCACACCCAGCTTTTATTTTATTTTGTGTGGTACTAAGGATCAAACCCAATGCTTCACAAGTGCTAGGTGAGTGCTCTACCACAGATCCACAACCCCAGCCCCTATTATGTATTTTTAATCATCTGACCTCTCCAAAGTAGAATAGAAGCTATGTGAAAATGAGGCTTTTATTTATTTATTTATTTATTTATGTTTACTGATGAATACAGTGACTAGCCAGGGTAACTGAGCAAAACCTTGTCTCAAAATAAAAAATAAAAAGGGCTAAGGATATAGCTCATAGTAAAGCAACCCTGGGTTCAATCCCCAGTACTGAGGAAAGAAGAGAAGTGACCCTAGGTCAAGTCTATTTTCTCAACACCTATGCTATTCATCTGTTAACTAGTTTTGGGGGAACTTTAAAAGGAACATAGATTATTTTAGACTATACATTTTCTAAGTATATTCTTAGAATATGCTAAGTATATTCTAAGTATAGGCTTCAGAATATTCAATAAAAACTTAGTGTACCAGAAGACTCAATGATTATCTGTTGCTTGAGCAAATTTTCTGAGTCATATTATTAAGGGAAAAAAAAAACAAAAAAAACTGCCGTTGTGGAAGAAAGCACTTATTTTCTGATCCTCACAACATCTTGTGATTTAGGTCCACCAAGTGTTACCTTCATCTTATATTTTTGAAAGATAAAATCTCATCACAATCTTAGAATTCTCAGGTTGTACAGTCTGTGAAATTTATTTGAGACTATTTTACTTAAAAAAAGAGGTGTTTCTTTGCCCAGAGTCATTTTCTTTGTTTATGGGTAATTTCATTATGTGCATTTTATTTGCTTTGTTTTTGACAAGTAAAATCAGCAATCTTGTTCTTATGTCCAAAACCTGTCTTTCAAATACTACTACAATAAATTAAAAGTAATGCAAAGCTTTGCCCCTCTCCCCAGCAAACATTTTTAATAGTCTTCCCCAAATGTCCTGTGAATCATTCCATATCCTCTCTAGACTCCCTGGTTCCTGATCTGGTTAATACCAAGGATATATCACCTATACACAGTATGATGTATATTTATATGATCTCTGTATATCGTATAAAAAGAAAATTATCTATATGTGTATATATGTATTTATAACATTTTCTTTCTCAATATTACCAGAGAGGCTTCAACTGTTGGTCCCCAAATGGAAATACAATTTTTTTTTCTATTGAAATTGACAGTTTTTGAGTTTATGCCAGTTGTTACAGGCAGACTTTTGAACAAAGGAAAACAACCTGTTAACAAATGCCTCTGTAATCTAGGAGCCACACATAAGGTCTCTCCTAGCCTCACAACTGATATTTTAGAATTGCTGAATTATACTACTGAATATTCAATAATAATGAAAGATCTTTAGAAACAATTGATTGTGTTTATTACATTTTAAATTGATACATAATATTTGAACAAATTTATGGGGTATCATTTGATTTTTTGATACATGTATACATTATGTAATGTTTAGGGTAAACATATCTATCTCCTTGAACACTGATCATTTCTTTTTTTAAAAAATATTTTTTTAGTTGTTGATGGATCTTTATTTTATTCACTTATTATTTATATGTGGTGCTGAGGATCGAACCCAGTGCCTCACGCGTGCAAGGCAAGCACCCTGCCACTGAGCCACAACTCCAGCCCCACTGATCATTTCTTTATGGTTAAAACATTTAACTCTTCTTTTTTCTTTTGAAATATATAGTACATTATTTTTATCCTATAGTCATCCTTAAGTGCAATAGAACATGATTTCTTTCTCCCAACTATAAGAGTACCTATTGATTGACTATGTTTTTTTTAAAGAAACTCGTATTTTTAAAATATTTTTAGTTGTAAATGGATACAATACCTTTATTTTATTTTTTATTTTTATGTGGTGCAGAGGATTGAACCCAGTGCTTCACACATGCTAGACAAGTGCTCTACCACTGAGCTACAACCCCAGCCCAACTATGTTTTTAAAAAGTATGATTTACATATAATATGATGGAAAGACCTTAAGTGTTCAGTGTCATGGATTTTGACATTTGTATGCATTGATGTAACTACCACTCCATGTAAGATACAGGTTTTCATTATCTCTACAAAGATACCACTTGCCCTTTCCTGTTAAATAGCCCCTCAGCCCCCAAGGCTACATCCTACCTTATGTCACCACAATTTTTTTTCCTTATTAAATTTCACATAAATGGACTCATTGCATAGTATTTATTATTGATATGGCTTCTTTAGCTTAGCATAATGTTTCTGAGATTTCTTTTTACTGAGTGCTCCATCAATTTCTTTCATTTTATTGCTGAGTAATTTATTATATAAATAGACCACACTTATCCATTCATCCATTGAATTACTTCTAGTTATTAGCTACCAGAAATATGATGTGATGAACATTATTGTATATGTATTTGTATGAACCTATGTTTTCATTTTTATTGGAATAGCTAGCTACCTTAGGTAGTTTGGATTGTTATAAAAAATACTAAATATTGGTTACTTATTCAAAATAGAAATTTATTTTGTCCAGTTCTGGAAGGTGGAAGTTCAAGATCAGTGTTCTGGTAAGGACCCTGTTCTGAGCTGAAGACTGCCTTCATCTGCATTCTCACAAGGCAAAAAAAGAGTGAGAATGAGAGCGAGAGAGAGACAGAGGCAGAGACATAGATTGCTAGCTAGCTCTCTGGCTTCTTCTCAGAAGGGCAGTAATCCTGCTCTTGAGGCTACCATACTCATGACCTAATTATCCTCTACAGGTTCCACTTTCAAACACCATCATATTGGGATTAGTGTTTCAACATATGAATGTTTTGGTGGGAGCTGGAGAGACACAAGCATTCAGACATTCAGACATAAGAATTGGATATATTTAATTTTATAAGATGCTGTCAAATATTTTTCCAAAGTGATTGTTTCTAGCGGCCAAAATTTTTCCTCTAAGTTTTAATTTAATATACTGAAGGCTATACTTAGAATATACTTAGCGTATTCTAAGAATACACTTAGAAAATGTATAGTCTGAAATAATCTATGTTCCTTTTAAAGTTCCCCCCAAACTAGTTAACAGATGAATAGCATAGGTGTTGAGAAAATAAGATTTGATCTAGGGTTGTTTCTCTTCTTTCCCCAGTACTGGGGATTGAACCCAGGGTTGCTTTACTATGAGCTACATCTTTAGCCCTTTTTATTTTTATTTTATTTTATTTTTAAATTTTTATTTACTTATTTTTTGGTTCTGGGGATTCAACTCAGGGGTGCTGAACCACTGAGCCACATCTTCAGCCCATTTTGTGTTTTATGTAGAGACAGGGTCTCACTGAGTTGCTTAGCGCCTCGCCATTGCTGAGGCTGGCTTTGAACTGGCAATTCTCCCATCTCAGCCTCCCAAAGTGCTGGGATTACAGGCTTGTGCCACTGTGCCTGACTCCTTTTTATTTTTTATTTTGAGACAGGGCTTTGCCCAGTTACCTCGGCTAGTCTCCAACTTGGGACCCTCCTGCCTTAGCCTCCCCAATAGCTGAAATTATAGGTGTGTGCCACTGTGCCCAGCTGACCTAGGGTAGTTTCTGAAGCTCCTGCTATCTATCAAATAATGGAAAAAATGTCTGGTTCTGAGAAACTTTGTCTGCTTTTTGGCTATGGATGGAGTAAGGAGAAAGCCTACTTTGAGAGTTTTTCATAATTTGGATATTGAAGGTCATTGCCCTGTAAGCTATTCAAAGTCTAACCTAAGCATTTAATTAATTTAATAATCAATGAATTTAATTTGGGTCAATGGTGCCATTAGACACTCAGCAGAGGTAAACCTAATTCTCTCTGGAGGAGACATCTTCAAATCAGGCCTCAAATAATTTCCCAAATAAAATTCCAAGGAAATTGAGCTATTGTCAAAAATCAAAAAACACATAAAGACTCAACAAACAAGAGTCAATAGAAACAACAAATAGCACAATCAGATCTTTGAAGAACTAAGATATTGGAGTTATGAGATATACCATATAAAATAAATATTTAGTTTATTTTGGTTAATAAAAATGGTATCAAAAAATGTAAGAGCAGGAAAATGTAGTTAGAGCCTTATCTCTTACCATACACAACAATCCATCTCAAAATGAACAAAAAATTAAACATATGTCCTGAGACTGTCAAACTACTAGAAGAAAACAGGAGAAAATCTTCTTGATTGGTCCGAGCAGTGATTATTTGGGATATGTCACAAAAGCCTAGGCAAAAAAGAAAAGCCGGGCGCCGTGGCGCAAGCCTGTAATCCCAGCACTTAGGGAGGCTGAAACAGCAGAATCACGAGTTCAAAGTCAATCTCTGCAAGAGCGAGGTGCTAAGCAACTCAGTGAGACCCTGTCTCTACATAAAACACAAAATAGGGCTGGGGATGTGGCTCAGTGGTCGAGTGCCCCTGAATTCAATCCCCAGTACCAAAAAAAAAAAAAAAAAAAAAAAAAAAAAAAAAAAAAAAAAAAAAAAAAAAAAAAAAAAAAAAAAAAAAAAAACAAAAAACACAAAAAAAAAAAAAAAAAAAAAAAAAAGAAGAAAGAAAGAAAAAGAAAAAGAAAAAAAAAAGACAAATGGAATTGCATCAAACTGAAAAGCTTCTGCAGAATAAACCATCAACTGAATGAAGAAACAATCTGTGGTATGAGAGAAATATTTCAAACTATAAATCTACTAAGTGGTTAATAACAAAAATACATAGTAAACTCTTTCAACTCAATAACAAGATCACAAGTAATCCAACTAAACAATGGACAAAATACTTGAATAGATGTTTCTCAAAAGAAGACATACAAATGACCCAAAGGTTTGTGAAAAGATCCTCAACATCACTAATCATTAGGGAAATATAAGTTAAAACCACGACAATATCCTCTCACACTTTTTAAGAGGCTATTGTCAAAAAGACTTAAGATAACAAACATTGCCAAGGATTTGGAGAAAAGGGAAACTTTGAACATGGTGGGAATATAAATTGTTCAGCTATTATGGAAGTAGGTAGGTAGGTTCTTTGAAAAATTAAAATAAAACTGCCATATGACCAACAATCTCACTTCTTCATATATGTTCAAAGGAAATGAAATTAATATGCCAAGGAGTTATCTGCACTCCTTTGTTAGTTAACAGATGAATGGATAAAGAAAATATGGTGTACACACACACACACACACACACAGGAATACTAGTTAACCTTAAAAAAGGAAAGTCTGTCATTGCAACTACATAGATGAACACAGAGGATATTATGCTAAGCAAAATAAGCCAGGAACAGAAAGACCAAAACTACATGGTTTCACTTATGTATGAGATCTAAAAACGTTGGATTCATAGAAGTGGAAAGTAAAATGACAATTATTGAGAGCTGGAGAATGGCAGGAGGAGAGATGTAGAGATGTTGTCAAAGAACACAAATTTCAGTCTGGATGGATAAGTTCTGGAGATCCTTTTATAGAATGTTGACTACAGTTAATAATAATGTATTGTGTACTTGAAAGTTGCTAAGAGAGTAAATGTTCTCACTACCATAAACTGATTAGTAAGATGAATATGTTAATTAGCCTGATTTAATCATTTCACAATGTATACATGTATCAAAACACCATGTTGCATACTGTAAATAGATATAATTTTTAACTTGTTAATTAGATGTTAATAAAGCTGGGGGGAGAGTTTCAAAATCTATAAAGTTGAAAAAGAATGTATAAAGTTTAAAATAAGTTATAAGGTACTATGGGAAAATAGCAGCTATCTGCACATATAGATAAAGCTAATAGAAAGAACAGAGCTGTTTTTTTTTTCCAGGCCTAATAATAAAAAGGAAAAAAAAATGTGAGGAGATTCTATACTCTGCCACATTATGTGACTCTAAAAAAAATTATATTAGTAAGGAGTAAGACTTAAAAGTAACCAGGAAGATTTGAAAAAGAATCAACTAGAACTTCTAATTGTGAATACCTGATAATATATTAATAATTCAAGGAATGGAATAAACAATTTAGACACAACTGAACAATGATTTAATGAAATGGAATACAGATCTGAAGAAATTACCTAGAACCCAGCAAAGAGAGTCAAGAAATAGAAAATATGAAACAAGAGCCACAGAGGACAAAGGAAGACATTTCTAACCAAAGCTACAAAAGGAGAGAAGACACAGTATATGAAAAAGGCAATATAAGAGCTTAGGTGTATATTCTCTGGTCATTGGACACATCCAGGTGATGCTGCTGTAATTACAGAGCTCCCCCTGCCACATTGAACTGATCTTTACTGAAAAGGAACAAATTATTCCTAAACCAGAAGAGGAGGTTACACAAAAGAAAAAGATATCCTAGAAGAACTAGGAGAAACAAAAATTTATGGCACAGGAATAAATGCAGCATAAAATAAAGGCAAAGAGAAGTAAAAAAAATTATAAATCAT
Organism: Geosciurus inauris; assembly: GCA_004024805.1. Classification (NCBI taxonomy): domain Eukaryota; kingdom Metazoa; phylum Chordata; class Mammalia; order Rodentia; family Sciuridae; genus Geosciurus; species Geosciurus inauris. Next base: position 132,258 of record PVHX01000861.1, on the reverse strand, counting down.
ATATATGTATATATGTGTGTGTGTGAGTATATATGTACATATGTATGTATATATATACATTATATATATACATATAAACCCCCAAGGACTAAAGGGAAAAACAATGGAGTAAGAAAAAAATATACTAAATTAACTTAATAACTTAATAGACATTAAGAACATTTAGAGACAATAGGAAAAATGGAAAAGCACATATAGAAAGTACTAAGTATTATGGTAGAATTAAATTCAAATGTATTGATGATTGCAATAAACATAAGTGGGCAGATCTATTCAGGTGAAAAGATAAGAAATTATCAGACTAAATTTAAAAAACAATTTTCAGAAACTTACCATTTAAAAGATACCTACTGAAAGCATTAGGATATAATAAAGACAGGAAGATGAGAAAAATCACATGCACAAATAGTAGTGAAGAAGGTATCAATGGCTGGGCATGGTGGCACACGCCTGTAATCCCAACAGCTTGGGAGGCTGAGGCAGGAGGATTGAGGGTTCAAAGCCAGCCTCAGCAACTTAGAGAGGCCCTAAACAATTCAGCATGACATTGTCTTTAAATAAAAAAGGGCTGGGATATGGCTCAGTGGTCAAGCACCCCGGGTTCAATCCCTGGTAAAAGAAGGTGTCATTGTATTAATGTAAGATTTTAAGATTAAAATCATTACTAGTAATAAAGAAGGTCAATATATATGGATAAAAAGTTCAATTCACAGGAATATATATATGTTTTAAATTTGTATACCTCTAATACAATAGTTTAAAAGACATTATAAATCTGTTATTATCATGGAGGATTTTATTTATTTATTTATTTAAAATAGCACAATATCGAGGTGATCTTATAACAAATAGGCATTTTTTTATAATTTATTTTGTTTACTTATTTTTATGTGATGCTGGGGATGGAATCCAGTGCCTCACATGTGCTAGGCAAGGGCTCTACCATGAAGCTACAACCCCAGCCCCTCATGGGGGATTTTAAACGTGCTTAGTATAAAATACTAGGAATATGGACCATTCGAAAAATTAATTTTATCTGATGATCATATTTTGAATACTGAACTCAACATCTGGGAATATATATTCTTTTCAGACACTCATGGAACATTAATAAAAATTCACTACATACTAAGCCCTAAAAGCATAAATTTCAATAAACTTCAAACAATCTTTAATATAACATTTCTGACTAAATGTAATTAAGTTAGTATCTAATAACAACAAAGCTAAAAGTAGCTGCTATGTCAAGCAAATTAAAAAATTCACTTTTAAATAATTCATAGTTCAGAAATTATAATGGAAATTAGAAAACACTAACAATTGAAGGATAATACTATCTCTAAACTTGTGAAATAATACAAACATTTATAATGCTAAATGCTTATACATCATATGTCAGAAAAAAATAATAACACAAATATAAAATAAAGTCAGAAAATAATAATCACAAGAGTAAAAGTCATAAAGAGTAAAAGGATAGAACTGCAATGAACTAATAAAATTAAAAATTTGTTCTTTGAAAAGACTGAATGGACAAACGACTGTAAAGGTGGATGTATTAGTTTCTTATTGCTGCTATAACAGACAACCACAAACTCAGTGGCTTAACACAACACAAACATCTTATCTTACAGGCCTGTAGGTTAGAAGTCCAACAGAGGCCTCACTCTTTCTACAATAAACGTATCAGTAGGGCTGTATTCCTTTTGGACGCTCTGGAAGAGAATCCATTTTCTGGCTGTTTTCTAGCTTCTGTAAGCTGCCTGAATTACTCGACTCACCCTCAAAGCCAGCAATGGTCTGCTGAGTCTTTCTTACATAGTATCACTCTGACCCTGATTCTTCTGCTACCCTCTTCCTCATCTGTAATTACATGGGGTCCATCCAGGTAATCCAGGAATATGTCCCTATTTTAGGAACGGTTGATTAGCAACCTTAATTCCATCATCTGCCTTAATTCCTCCATTTTCATGTTATGCAACATATCCACAGGTTCCAGGAACTAGGAGGTGGGCATCTTTGAGAGGCCATTTTTTCTCCCTGCCAAAACAGAGTAATCAAAATATGAAAGAAGGCACAAGTAACTAATGTTAGCAATAAAAATGGAATATAGATACAGATATAGCAGAAATAAAAATATAATAATAGAATATTATGAATAATTTATGTCAACAAATTTAAAACACAAGCATACATTTCTAGAGAAATATAATCTACCAAAACTTATTTGGGGAGAAATGCAAAGCTCAAGAGTTACACAATTAAAGAAACTGAGTGAGTGGCTTAATCGCTGAAAGAAATGCAAGGTTTGGGTGATTTTACATACAGCTGCACCAAACTCTCAAGAATCAGATCAAACATAATTTTATATAAACCTTTTCAAAGCATCGAAAAGGGGAGACATTTTCCGATTTTTTTTTAAATATTTTTTTTAGTTGTTGATGGACATAATGTCTTTATTTTATTGCTTTGTATGTGGTGCTGAGGATCGAACCCAGGGACTCACGCATGTGAGGCAAGCGCTCTACCGCTGAGCTACAATCCCAGCCCCCCGATTTATTTTTTAAGGTTAGTATATCTTGGTATTCAAATTCAACACAAATGGTATAAAAGAGAAAAATTTACAAGCCAATCTCACTTATAAACAGATACAAAACATTAAGAATCCAGATGCAACAATGATCAAATTAGATTTGTTCCTGGAGTGCAAGATTTAGTTAGCATTAGAAAATTTAATGATGTAATTTACTATACTAACAGATTAAAGACAAAAGACTATATAATCATTTTAAAAGTTGTTGAAATAGCATTCAACTATATTCATATGCCCTCATAATTAGAATTCTTATCAAGGTAGGAATAGAAGAAAACTTTCTTAAACTCTTAAGGCATATCTAAAAATGGTTATAGGAAATGTCCTCATTGCTAAAGCATTATGAGTGTTTGTTTTCAAATCAGGAGCAAGTAAAGACACATACTAACATTATTTCTCTAAAACATTGTATTGGAGGTCCTAGCCAGTGCAATAAAACAGGTAAAAAAAAAAAATACAACAAAAGAAATATAAGAATTGGAGAATAGGAAATACCATTTCAGGACATGTATCCAAAATGCCTGCTGTCTCCCACCAGGCCCTACCATCTACAGTTTCCACTACCTCCCTGTAGTCCATTCAGCTATCAGTGGGTATTTAATCCATGATGCTGTCAGAACCCTGGTGATCCAATCACTTCCCCAAAGTCTCTGAACATTGCTGCACTGGAGATCAGGTCTTCAAAACATGAGATTTGGAGTACACATTCTAGATCCAAGCCAAAACACCTTACCTCAAACTGCACACAATTTTAAGTGAATGAAGAACTTAAATGTAAAAGGCCAAACCTCACAACTTTTTTTTTTTGGTACTGGGGATTGAACTCAGGGGCACTCGACCACTGAGCCACATCTCCAGCCCTGTTTTGAGTTTTATGTAGATACAGGGTCTCATGGACTTGCTTAGTGCCTCGCTGTTGCTGAGGCTGGCTTTGAACTCGCAATTCTCCTGTTTCAACCTTCCAAAGAGCTGGGATTACAGGCGTGCACCACCGCACCTGGCTCAAGCTTCACAACTTTTAGAAGAACATGTAGGTGAAGCTCTTTTAACCTTAAGGGAAAAGGATTTCTTAAATAAGACATAAAGTATAAATTATAAAGATGATGGTTAATAAGTTCACTACATTAAAATTAAGACCTTCCTTTAACCTAAAGATCATAATAAAGATGAAATAGATAAGGTACAAACTGTGAGTCAATATGCTGATAAAAATTTAAGGGATCCTTCAAAATTTTAAACTTCTAAACAATAATAAAATAGAATTGCATCATGGTTTAGAAGTATATTTCCTGGTTCCTCTATTTTTCCATTTTTCTGCTGGGTCGTTTCTCTTTTTATTATTAGAAGTTTGTTGCTGAGTGATATTCCTTTATATGGACATGTCAGGAGTTATACAGCCCCTAGGTGTTGGAAATTTAGATTGTTTCTAGTTCTTGGTTATCATAAATTTAAACAGATGCCATAAATATTCATGTATAGGTAAAATGGGGGCATTTTAATATTCGGATATATGTTTTTATTTCTCTTGTGTAAATTCCCGGGAGTGGAATTTGGGGGCCATATGGTAAATATATGACTAACTTATAATACAATGAAAAATCTGTTTTACAAAGTAGTTCTACTATTTCACATTCTCACTAGCAGTGTACAAGTGTTACAGTTCATAACAGTATTATTCATAACAGCAAAAAATGGAAACAAACATTCACTGTCAGAAGGATGAAGAAATAAGTGCAGTGTATTCATTCATAAGAGTACTACAAATAAATAACTATAGCTGCATGCATCAACATGACTAAAGTATATTAAGTGCAAAAAAAGAGAACAAATCACAAAAGAATATATATAGTATATTCCATATATTTTACTTCTAGATATGTAATAGTGTAGGAGTGGGGAGGGAGAAGGTCCTACAAAGGCATTGGTAATATACTGCTTTTAATCTGGGTGACAGGTACATGGATTTGTTTATTTTAATTACTCTTTAACTGGCACAGTATACGTGTGTGTGTGTGTGTGTGTGTGTGTGTGTGTGTGATATACTTTGATAATGAAAGAAAAGAAAAGAAAGATAGTTGGTATGTTTCGTCTTACTCTTTGCTTTTCTTTAAAAAGAGAAAATAATTAACTTTGGCATTTGTCCTACGTTGTCATGTGTTTTCCTAATTCTATTTAGTATTCGGTATACCTCCTCTGAGAGGTTGCTGTCTTAGTACTGAAGTAATTCTGGAAAGCATTTCTGTCTCAGAGAGAGAATTTAGATGTCTGCCTGCCAGCAATATTAATGGCAGTAGTTAAATTCATAAATCCTTGTTTATGGAGATGAGAATATAGCTCACCTGATAACAAAAATGATTGGGCAGAATTATTTATTTCTTAAAAATGTATGAGGGAAGGATGTGTCCTCTGTTTATTTCTTTTCCAATTGAATTATTTAAAACTGAGGTTTAAAACCATCACAAAATGACCTGATAGCCAAATATAAAGGATATATTATCAATTCCAGAAAGCCCAATTGGTCAATTATTGGATAAGATGACCACAATATTGACAGTAAAAATTTCCCTATCTCTCTTCTAGGTTATATTATAGCAATATAAATTCAAGAAATTGAAAATTTTATAAGATAAAAGTGCCAGTGAGGAAAATGGAAAAGTGGCAAGAAATAAGTTTTTAATGTTTTTTAGTAATATCTAAAAAGCTATAAATTACAGAGTTCAATCAGATAGTACATTTCCATCTCCTTCCTTTGACATTACTACCAACAGCAATATTTTTACTATAGTTAAAATTTGACCACAACCTTGATTATAAACACATTAGACATAATAAAATTGTATATTTGAATAAATTTCAATCCCCCATGAATAAACCCGTATGACATTCCAAGTATTTAAAAAGTTTTTCCTTTTCTTTTTTCTTTCTTTCCTTCCTTTTTTTTTTTTTTTGTTACTGCTAATTGAACCTAGAGGTGCTCTGCCACAGAGCTATGTCCTCAGTTCTTTTTATTTTTTATTTTGAGACAGAGTCTCACCAAGTTGCCCAGACTGACCTCAAACTTACATCCTCCTGCCTCGGCCTCCTGAATAGCTGGGGTTACAAGTGTGTGCCACTGCACACATACTGGTTTCAAATATGAATTTTCTTATAGCTGGAAATTATGTGAATTATTAGAGAAACAATTTCAAATATAGAGGGCTAGGATATAAGTGTTTAATTTATTAAGTAATAATAAAATAAAAGTATTGTGTCCATCTATAAATAAAAATATTTTAAAAAAGAAATACTTAAATGGAGCAGATATTCATTAATGTAAAAAGAAATCTTGTTACTGATAAGCTAACATCTGCCTAAGAAAAACCGAGAGCTTATCTAAGTAGTTTGACTTATCTAAGTAGTTTGACACTTAGATCTCTTAGTAAGAGAGATATAAGTAGATATACAAATAGATACGTAAGTAGAATCATGCATTATTTGAATGCCCAACCCTCAAAATTTCGTAGTAAAGAAAGTATTTCTATTTTCTTTTACAGGAAGAATGTTGGAGCTTTCCTGTCTGGAAGAGTGTTCACAACCTAATTCCACCCATTTGCTCTCTTCCTTAAATTTTTCTTTTGTGACTTTTCTGCAACCTGTAAGGGAAACTCAGACTATGATGAAAATCTTCCTAAATTACTCCAGTTTCCAAAACTTCACTAAGATTTGCCAAGACATCACAAGTGAATTTAAAATGTGCTCCCCCTGTTTGGTTTGTGAATCCAAAGGAAATATGGATTTCGTTTCTCAGGAACAAACATCAAAAGGTAAACACAGAGGGGCTGGGGATCTGCTCCATGCTAGAGCACCTGTCTTGTACACACGAGGCCCTGAGTTCAATCCCCAGTGCGAGGGAGATGAGTAAATACAGAATGGCAGTGAGAATAAAATTTATCAAGTATAAATTGACTTATCCTGCTGAGAAAAGTGTTCATAATATATCTCATTTTAAAATCCAGTGACAAAGGAACACTTGGTGGTGTGGCTCTTGATGAGTGACTTGTAGGATTTTGTGATATTATTCATTTTTGGTTGACTTATTGAAAGCAAAATATTTGTTCTTAAAATACATCAAAATGCTACTGTAGTTCACATACATTTGAAGCTTAAAAAAAATAATAAAGTTATTTAGCATGCTGTCTTCCAAGGAAGCACATGTTTAAACAACAATTTTAAGTACAGCTGAAATTTCTCATAGTAAAAGCAAACTTTGATTCCCTAAGGAGTCATTAAACACTCAGTACATTTGTCTCTGCTCCTGCCTAACACTTCCCACTCGGTAGGATTTGTTTCTTGAGGTCAGGGCCTTGCCCTTGTTCACTACCAGACCTCTAGCTTTGAGCTCAATGCCTGGCCTAATGCATAGTGGGCACTCAACAAACATTTACTGAATGAATTAATGAACAAAGTAGAGAATAACCACATGTCATCTGCAGTACCTAACCGAGCCTTCCATTTATTATGAGATCAATCTATATTATTTAGTTACATTGAGTCAAACTGGGTCATTGAGAAATTAAGTAATTTATTCACAGTTATAAAATATGCTGATGGCTTCAAGCCCAAACATCAAATTTATTGCTTACAGGTTTTCTGCAAGGTTGCCTCCTGTATCACTTGATACTGACCTTTTTTCTATTCTTTGAGAACAGGGACATGATTTCTTGGCATCAACTGTAGACAAAGTTCTTACTCAAATAGTGTGTAACCATTCCAGGGTTTGCTGTTCAGTCTGTCTGAAAGCAAACTGAGGAAATTCCTCTATGATGATAGAGGTCTAGGAAATGTTTTAAGGGCTGGTGGCTCACAGACATTGCTTTTCTTCCTCCCTAACACATGACAACAACGCCTTGACAAGGTGTCCCAGCTGCCTTGGCTGCCTAACAAAACACCCCAAACTCAGTGGTTAAAACAACAACTATCACTTTATTATATTTTCTCTCTTTCTCTTCTTTCCCCTTCTCTTTTCTTACCTGCCTGCCTTCTTTCTTTTGTGGGTCAGAAATTCAGAGTGAGCATAGCTGGTTATTTCCAGCTGGTGGAGTTAGATGGAGACTGTAGCTAAGACAGAGCCAGAATAGGTGGGCATCTCTCTCTTCTCGTGATCTCAGAGTTTTTCTGTATGTGGTCTTTTCTTATTATTATTGTGGTAAGAACACCTAACATGATATCTCCATCTTACATTTCTAAACACACAATACCTTTATAACCACTGAACAAGAACTCTGTTTCCCTTTTGCCTTGGACCCTGATGACCACCACTCTACTCCCTGACTTTAATAGTTTGAATAATTGGATACTTCAGATAAGGGGATTCATATGGAATTTGTGCTGGCACTGGCTTATTTTACTTAGCATCATGTCCTCCAGGTTCATCCATGTTGTCACAAATAATAGGATTTCTTTTTTTTTTCCCTTAAGGCTACAAAACACTTCAGTGTGTGTGTATGCTACTTTATTCATCTTTCAAGGAACAAATAGGTTGCTTCCATATCTTTGGTATTGTGCACAATGCTGCCATGAAGATGGAAGTGTAGATATCTCTTTGGGATCCTGAATCAATGCTTTAGAAAATCCTAGGCACTGGGATTGCTGAATCATATGGTAGTTCTATATTTTAATATTTTGAGGAACTTACATACTGGTTTTCACAGTGACTGGACCATTTTACATTCCCACCAGCTGTATACAAGGGCTCCAGTTTCTGTACATCCTTGATAGAACTTGTTATCTTTTGATTTTTGATGATATGATATCCATATTGACAGATGCGAGGCAATATCTTGTGGTGGTGTTGGTTTGCATTTCTCTGATGATTAGTAATATTGAACACCTTCTCAAATACCCATTGGCCATCTGTGTATCTTCTTGGAACAAATGTCCGTTCAAGTCCTCTATTTTTTAAATCAGGTTATTTTTTTCTATTAAAGCTATAAGATATATATATAAAGTGTGTGTGTGTATGTGTGTCTCCTCAAAATTTACATGTGGAGTTCTAATCCCCAATGCCTCATAACATGATATTTTTTGGAAATAAGGTCACTGTAGATGTAAGTTTGTTAAGATGAAGTCAACAGAATGGGCCCTAATCTTACCATGATGTTCTTCTAAAAAGGAGAAATTGGACACAGAGAAATGCACACAGGGAGAGTGCCATGTGAAGATCAAGGCAGAGATCAGGGTATTGCTTCTACAACTTAAAGAATGCTGAAGGTGCCAGCCAACCACCAGAGGCCAGAGGCGAGGGGTGGAACAGGTTCCTCTTCACAGCCCGGAGAAGGAGTCTACCTTGCCCACACCTTGATCTCACATTCGTATTCTCTGGAACTGTGATATGTTTGCAATACTTTGTTATAGCATCATTAGAAAACTAGCATGATGTGTAATGGGAAATACTGTGAATATTCTGGAAAACACCATCTGCTCCACAAGTCTTCAGGGAACACCTGTGTCTTCTTTGAGATGCTCCAATCCTACCCCTTCCCGATTTTCACTATCTTTTTTTTTTTTTTTTAAATATTTAACAATTGTAGTTGTTGTTGATGGACCTTTTTAAAATTTATTTGTATGTGGTGCTGAGAATTGAACCCAGTGCCTCACACATGCTAGGCAAGTGCTCTACTACTGAGCCACAACCCCAACCCCAGGTTTTCACTATCTTAAAAATGTAATCATTTTAAATAGTATTGTCAGTGTAGGTAACTTCTTTCTATTTTCTTATGTAGGAAGGAGATTTTGTTTTGAATTGTTTTCCTACTTTATATGACTATTTTCAAATAACAATTTCTTAATCTCTTTCTAGTTCTTATCGTGAGAGGATCAACGGAAATGAAAGAAAATGATTTTTATTCACCTTGTCAACATTTCAACTTCACTGCAATTCCTATAGCTGACCACGTGGAGGAATATAACACTACCTGTCATCTAAAAAACCACACTAGAAAACCAGTAACAGTGGAAGAAGACCCAGTCAAGGAGAAGTCCACAAATCACACTTGTAGAATTATGGACTATCCTAACAATTGTATTCACATTTCTTTGCACCTAGAAATGGACATTAAAAGTAAGTTTTTGTGGGGGAGGGAGTGGGGGGTTGCTGTGTGTGTGTGTGTGTGTGTGTGTGTGTGTGTGAGATGTTGGTGACTGAACCTCGCACACACTAGGCAAATGCTCTACCACTGATCACCCCAATCCTATTGTATGTTTATAGTACTTTTTTTTTTTTTAACAGATGATACCTGTCCCATGAAGATCGCTTGGTATATTTTAATTTTATTAGTTTTTATATTTTTTATCATCCTCATTATCTTCCAAATTGGTAAAGGCCACAGGAGAATACAGATGTGGCAGAGTAAGTATTGAGAAATAATTGTGTTTTTTAGAATAATGCATGTAGTGTCCAAAGACTAATTTTATCAGTGGATTTGACTTTCTTTCTGGTTCAGTGTACCATCAGTTGTGTAGCTATTGTGTGTAAGGGGTGATTCTAGATAACCCGAGGTTTAAGAGCATATTAAAGACAGCACCAACACTCATACATCTTTCTCCTACAGGGGCAATGAATGGGAGGGCAAGAAAGACTGGGCAAATCAGGAGGAGTCAATGGAACTGGAGGTAGAGCAAGGCTTAGTGGAAGTGAGGGCAGAGGAACAGGAAGTGGTGATAAAGAATTTCAGACTTAGAGAACTTCAACAGAGCAGCTCTAGGTGATATGGGCCAGAATCAATCTTTAACAAGCTTGTAATGTCAGCAGATTTGGGGTGGGACAAACTGAAAATGAAACAGGACAATAAAGATAATGTTAAAAATATTTAACAATTAGTGTGACACAGGCATCCATCTATCAAAGTTGGTTGTAAGCTACTGCTATGCACTACTGGTATCTATCCAGGCGTATACTGGCTAAATATCAGGCCTGACTGGTTGGCATCTTAAACACAATAAAATGTTATCACCATGAGAATAGGCTTTGAGGGCAGAAGGACTGACGTCAGAGTCCTGGTACTACCATGTACTAGCTAAGTGACTTTAAACAAGTTATCATATTCAAGTGTGCCTTTTCTCTTTTGTCAAACAAGGACATTTCATCACTACCGCACAGTGCTGGGGTAAGAGCTGAAATCAAGAGATTACTTAAGAAGTTGAACACAGCATCTGGTGCATAGTTAGTTCTCTGAAAACCGTGTTGGCTTTGTGGTGGTTATTTCCAAGGCCCAAATGTCCTTTACTAGGCAAGACAGTGTTAGTTGTTTGCATAGGGTAGCAAGTGGTTGCTTCCAGGTCTGAGGGAGGGCACCACTAGTTCTTCAGACTAAGTGTTGGTTACAGATATTTTTGAGATTGGTTTCATATGAAGTCTTGTCTCTGATACCTTAGTAAGAAAGGCTCTTAATGTAGTAGTTAGTAATATCATCAATACTATTATATTCATTTTATTTTATTTTTATTTTTTGCTTTATTAATATTAATGATAATGATGATAATAACAATAATTTTGATACTGGGATTGAACTCAGGGGCACTTTACCAATGAGTTCCATCCCCAGGCCTTTTAATATTTTTCTGTTTTCTGTTTTGAGAAAGGGTCTTACTAAGTTCCTGAAGGTCTTGCTAAGTTGCTGAGGTTGGCCTTGAGCATGTGATCCTGCTCTCTCAGCCTCCTGAGTAGCTGGGGTTACATGTGTGTAACTATTTTCAGAGCATTTTTACTAGGATCTCAAAGTATTTAAGCAGTATATGCTATTATTTTTATTATTTAAACAAAACTCTTGACACTCAGAAGAGTTAAATGTTTTGTCCAAAACTCTACAGTTAGTAAAATGACAGAACCAAGACCTGGCATCTTTTTACTTTTGAACTTTTTATTATTTTAAATAAATGTGTGTTATTTGCAAATAGTGTATGCTTTGGGTTTCTGGACCCATTTTCCCATATGAATACATATTAGGAAATAAAGCTATAAATGAGATAGAAAAAGTGTCTAGAAAAAGACTAGTAGTGGGAAGTCACATTGAATTCTTGGGAACACATACCCAAATGACAGACTTAGTGACTTTCAAAGGCTTTCCTTGTAAGTGCAAGCATATAAAGTAATGAAAAAGTCACACCACTTATGACATTAAATATAATTAAAAATAAACACGTATTTGGCATTTTGGACCTCATATCCATGTACAGAGTAACAAATAATAAAATATTTTGTACATAAGGGCTGGTGCTTTTCATTAGTGGATGTGACATAATGGTGTATATGGTTGTGGCGAAGTCACCGGTTTTAGAAGGAACCCACCTGTATTTGCTCGTGGAACTTAACTCGGTAGGGACAAGCTCTTGGTGTCTGGTTATTCCAGGCCCTGTTGTGAAAGGCCTTTTCTCCTTGGTAATCCATTGAACTGGCATAGGGAATACATCTGAAGAATGGGTTTCTCATCTAAATATTTAATTTCTTTTCCTGGAATAGGTCATAAATACAAAGGTACATCTGTTCTTCTAAGAGGAAGTGATTCTGAGAAACTGAGAGCGTTGGACAGGCCGGTGAATTCAGGTGAGCTCCGTGACACAAACACAACAGCTCAGGAAATTCCAACGTTGCACCCTCTCACCACTGAGCAAGTTCAAGGTCTGAGATCTGAGCTCATTTACATTAGCCTTTGATTGGGAATAAAGGAGCGGAACTGTAGGCAAATGAAATCCAGCTTAATATGTCTTATTATCAGGGGACAGTTAGGATCAAAACACCTCCTTAAATAATGGAAAGTTTGCTTAATTGGCAAGAAGAAACTCATGTGAGTAGGCAGAGGAGAGAATGCAATAAGGAATAAACCTCTGATTTATTTTTAAATTAGACAAGATACCATTATTCCTCAGAATTGCAAGAAGTAATTGCAGAGTGGGCATGGCTTTTTGCTGGAGCCTTCACTTCACAGAGGGTGTCATTGTGTAGAGAGAACTTCTAATAGCCCCAATTAAAAAGCCCCCTGTCCTCTCCTGAGAAACAGAAATGGAATAAGGGAATCCTAATTAGAGCAGCTAAGGGGCTGTTAGCACAGATGCTGAGGTTCTTTCTCCTTCTAATTGTGGAAGCTTCTTTTGAATTCATGCTGTCAAACCACATTAAATAGAGAGACAGGGAGAATGTCACATGGACAAAGTCCTCTTCACCAAAGAGAAATAATATCCTGGACTCTTTGACAAACCACGGAATTATGAGTGATCTGACTAACACCCTTTGTCCATAGCCAGCTGCCCACTTCGACTCTGTGAGAAGACAGAAAGGAAGCTTGAAGTCTGGTGTGTGAATGCTTTCTAAAAATGAAAGGAGACCAGACAACTCCCTGTCACACACTGCAGCTGCATCTGCAGCCACCTAGAGATCTGCCCAGAATTTCACTGGGGACCAGTGCCTGAGACATTTGTTAGATATTGAAATTAACAAGAATTCAGACTCCTAGCCTGGGTAAAGGTTAGCCTGGGTGCACCCAAAGAGTTCCAAAAATATTTTATAAAAAAAGAAAACTTTAGACTTTCTACTCAGTGTTAGCAATCAAATTATTAAGCTATAACTAATAATAAGCACTAGCAAAATAATCACTTGGCTCCAGTTACATTTGGGGTAAGTTGATGGAAATTCTGTGTGACCAAATGAAAATTTGATTGAATAAAATCCACAAAACTTTTTAAATGGAAAAAAATATATTTTTTAAAAGAAGAAAATAGCATTTCCCAGTTCTTCTCTCTTATTTAGTACACGTGCCTGTACACCAGGAATAGTTTAACCTAGTTTGGCTGAGCTTTTTGGTTGTCTTAGGAATCCTGGTCATCTCTGTTTTCAAGTCATAATTTTGAGCACTGCAGTCTTGTCTGAGAAAAAGTCAATAGCTCCCCTGTCAACCCATATAGTCCAGGGAATGACAAATTTTAAGTCCTGGCTAACCACAAGACTAACCTCACAAGTTGTATTTATGAGTCTATGATTTTCTTTCACCCAAGAAACCTGTCTCAGCCCTACTTCCCCTTTAATAGCTCTCACTAAAAGTGTGGCTTTATTACCAGGTATATAATATTAATGTTTAGTTCAGGCCAAGGGGTGATGGCCATTTTTAAAACCAAGAATCCTTTTGAGGCTCAGCATGTTAAAAAGGGAGAGAAGCAGATTCTTTGTTATTTATATTCCTTTAACCTAAATGCATTTTTTTCCCTCTCTCTATTCTGAGTTGCTCTTTCTGAGAGAGAAATGGAAAGGAAATAATGTCTCCCTTGAGTGCCTTTTTTAAGGCTGCTCTTTATAATGATGGATTATAGGCAGCAGTGAGAACGTAAGGGGAAAATGTGCCTGTCTGGTTCTCTGAAAACATAGTAACATGAGAAAAAAAACCAAAAAAACAAAAACAACAACAAAAGTTCAAAGAAGCAGCGACTGGGCCACGTTCAACAGGAGCTTGTTGTGGACTCCAGCTCTTCATTCCAGAATGTCTCTGCACTTGTTCATGGATTACAAAGTCACTTTTGTTAACACTCAGAGGTACAGACAGGCTCACACCCTCCAAAAGACATTTATTCACTGATAAGAGAGCAATAAGAAGAGATTACCAGGATGCTGGCACAGCACCACATCTGGCACATATTAGAGGCACAGTGGTCACAGAATAAATGAGTCTCCCCACTGTAGAAAGAGATGTCATGCAGAATCAAATCCCAGACTTTTATGTGTCTCTGCTTCTCTCCTCGCTTGAGAAGCAGGGTGACTTCCGTTGCCTGTCTTGGTATTAATCTACCTAACGTCTCATTCATTCACTGATTATCTCCACACAAGCCCTGATGCTGCCTTATTCATCTTTGTGTCCTCATTTTTAGCATAATATCTGGCACGTAGTTCATGCAAGAAAAAAGCTTATGTAACCTCACAAACCCTAAGGAGAAATGAGTATTGAGGAAAGAGAGCAGATGAGCAAGATATGAATCTCAGGCCATGGTAAAGGTTAAAACAAATGAAGCAACAAAGAGTAATTAGAGGGAACATAATTCTACTCCACTGAAGAACCTATAGCACATTTTATAGGCTTGCTAAGGCTATCAAAGGATAATGAAAAACATCGACCACCTCCAAGAAGGGATTTTGAAAATTATGTAACCTGAAAATGTGTCTCTAGAAACAGTGCTCAACGTATTGACCACATCGAGATCCCCAAGGACAGGAGCAGGAGGAGTAGACTAGGATCTAAATCATTGGATGCAAACACGAGAAACCTACTTGACTGCCTACAGAAAAGAAATTTTTTGGAAAACCAGTTGGTAGGCCATAAAAGCAAAAGGCAAGCCGGGCGCAGTGACACAAGCCTGTAATCCCAGCACTTAGGGAGGCTGAGACAGGAGAATCACGAGTTCAAAGCCAGCCTCAGCAATGGCGAGGTGCTAAGCAACTCAATGAGACCCTGTCTCTAAATAAAACACAAAATAGGGCTGGGGATGTGGCTCAGTGGTTGAGTGCCCCTGAGTTCAATCCCCGGTACCAAAAAAAAAAAAAAAGCAAAAGGCAGATTAGGAATCTGAGCTTCACAGGTAAACAGGAGTTTGGAAGCCAAAAATACAGTCTAAGTCACACACGAGGAATGGTCTAGTGAGAATGTCTTGCTGCTGTCACCATCAATGAGTGCTCCCTCTGAGGTCTGGGGCTACTCTCACTAGTGTGCAGCTTGGCATCTCTCCCCAGGATGGTGAATCCCTAGAGGACTAAGTGTAGGCCACACAGTGGTACACCAGGTGCCAGGAAGCAAGGAGAGAAACTGTCTGCCTCTCTGGCTTTCTGCATACTTGAGATGACGCCCTAGATGTCCAGTGCCGGATAGCCAATACACAAATATCCACAACACCACGTTTCTAGGATTAGCTCTTCCACTCACTCTGGCTCTCGAGTCTGTGAAGTGGTGGTCTCCCCTTTATGTCCGTGGAAAATGGTGAAAACTTTTAACACTTGAAATTCTTCACCTTTAAATATTCAACCCAAGACTATGGGCCACCACTACACTAAGCACATAGCATAGGCACAGCCCCTGCCTTCCCAGGGCTTCCAATGAGGCTAAGTAGATTCTACCCCTGGTTGCCTTAGGGGAAGGGAATCTAATATCTCATGGGACAGCTTCCATAATGCACGGTACTTCCACACCCATCATTTCATTTAGTTTCATAGGAATCTCACTTTTTTTTTTTTTTTCTGATGAGAAAACTGAAACCCAGAGAGCTTATGTAACTGTTTTATAGCCAGTTCCTAGCAGAGTCAGGATTTAAATTCAGTTCTGTCCAACCAATGCACTTTCTAGTAAACCACTTAATGGTGAACCAAGAAGCTGCTCATTCAACCCACAGATCAAAACCCTTATTGCTTTTATATTTAACACTAGAAACTGAGATGAAGCATTTTGTCTATATAAAGTTGTAGCAGCTTGTGTGGCAATGTGAGTCATCTCCCAAAACGTTTCAGCATTGACTGAATTTTTTTTTTTTTTTTTGGTAGTTAATGTGGGTGGGTCCTCAGGAAACACAAAGCAAATAAAATGGAATTTTATTGTGAAAGAGAATTAGTAAATGTCAAAATTAAGTGGATGACCCCATTTACATTACCTCCAAATGAAACTAATCGCAATGTAAAGTTATAATTGGTAATATGTTTATGGTTAGTGTATAAAGGCTAAGCAGGTTTCAATATCCCATGGAAGCGAAGATAAATTACTGGTGCCAGATGTTTTGCAACCAAGCAAGATAACATGAATTTTTAATTTTTACTTGCTTAACTATAATATTTATGACTCTTAAAATATGGTTTGGGTTCATAAAACAGGAAAGGTTATAGCCATCTGCTTGGTTACAAAATAGATAAAAATGCAGAGGATGACTCTCTTTGCAAGGAGAAATTCACAAGTATTAAGAATCTATAGGCAGCAGAGGAATATGTATTCTGCACATTCCTTGAATACCTTTATGTGACAGCTATTTATACGAGGTCTGGAAGAACTGATGACATGCATATTAACATCTCCTCCATCTTTGCCAGGCTGCCCCTGCCTGAACCATCTTGTCACCCTTGCCACCCACACATACCTCCCCTCTGCCCACCCTGACTTTGTCTGGTTAATTCCAACCCTTCCTTTGTGATCTGAGCTTAAACCAGCACTTCCTCAGGAAAATATTCTGGAACTTTCTGTGCTAGTTAATTTCCTTTTATTACACACCCTTACAACACCACCAATCTCTTGGGAGCCAATTGTCACTGTTGCTATTTTATATTTTTGTGTTGGTATTTGATTGATGTCTCTTCCATAAATCAATCAGTGCCTTGAGTCCAGGGACACCATCTGATGATATTCATCACTGCATCCCCAGCCCACAGCATAGTGCACGTGTACTGTACATAGCAGATACCAAATAGATATGTGCCAAATAAATACAACTCTCCATTGACCATGCTGAAAAGATCATTGCTACTCTTTTACAAAGATTTTCAGAACTCCTTCACCCCTGAATTATAACTTTTAAAAATATTGTTATTAGTTGTTGATGCATCTTTATTTTATTTATTTAATTTATTTTAAAAACTATTTATTTTTAGTTGTATGTGGACAGAATATTTTTATTTTATTTTTATGTGGTGCTGAGGATCAAAGCCAGCACCTCATGTGTGCTAGGTGAGCACGTTACCACTATGCCATAACCCTAGCCCTATTTTATTTATTTTTATGTAGTGCTGAGGATCAAACCTAGTGCCTCACACATGCTGGGCAAGTGCTCTACCACTGAGCCACAACCCCAGCCCCCAAATCGTAACTTTTGATAATGCCTATTCAAAATAATGAAAAGAACATGGTTAAACTCTTCATCAGTTTCATTTCTTGGAGCATGAAGGCTCTCTGCCGTTTGAAGTGACCAAGAACTCAGTAAATGGCTCTGAATATCGGCAGCTGTCAGTTCAAGCAGGGTTGTTTTTCTCTCTTTAGCTGTTAATTCTAGATAATTTTGCAGTCGTTTATTTTCCATTCTCATTTGATTTTCACATTGACCAGATTGGGTGCAGAGGAGTAGCTTTAGGATCGCTGTTAATAATAACAGATGGAGCTTTGACCATAGTAGGATGCTGGCGCCTTGAATAATGAAAATCTATTTTAAGCTGCTGTAATTGGTTCTGTTAGTCCTAAAAGGCTACTAGCTATCTTGGGCTTGCACAGAAGTGCCAATGTTTGTATGTGATGAAAAGGTCAGAATGATATATAAAGATATTGAAGTTCTGCATCCTATGGCAATAAGAGATCATTAAGACTGGAAGGTTTTTTGAAGCTAAATTAGAGGACCGAATAAGAATCACCAACTGTCTGAATTCCACAGCTGTCTTGACTAAAGTAATCAATGAGGATAAACCAGAATTTCTTTATTTTTGGAGAAGCACTTTTGAGGAAAAGAAATGCTCTGTGGGTAGCAGATTAGATGTTAATTGCCACTGTCTCTTGGAAGAATCATAATGGCTGAATCTCCCACAGTACACAGGGAGGAGGAAAGAACTGAGAGCATCATTTCCTAGGTCTGCTACCCAGAGCCCTCACCTGCTGAGCCCCTGTATGGGTCCTACTGGATTCTGAGCAAAACCCTGGGGGTAGGGGCGCTTAAACAGATGCTGGGAATAACATTGCTTGGCACTGGTAGTGCTTTCTGTTTTTCAAAGTACAAATAAATTTATCACCTCATTTTATCTTCACTTTTATTTTCCTCCTTTTAGCCTCAAGGCAGCCACCCTAGCTTTGCCAAAGTCATAGGGAAGCGATCTTCACAAGGCAGGTGTCAACACCACTGCTAAATGCAAGGTGTGGACAAGGCTAGGGCCACTTCAGTTGAGCAATGTCAACTGACTTTTGACCACTTGCAAGGCCTCACAGGTGCCTCGTACTGGGGAGTGTACTTGGTCCAGTGCTTTTCTTCTGGGTTTAGTCTCCTGCAATAACAGTGCAGTAACGAGGATCCATTGTGTAGTCCAGGTCATACCAATAGGGTTACAAAACCTGAAGGCTAGTGCATTCATTCACAAAGAGTGGTACAATTGAGAGAAAGAGACATAAACGCTGTGACAGCAGACTTGTGTGCTGTCTCTCTGGCAGTACCATGTGGAAAATCAAATCATAGCCAAGGCTTGTTTGCTAGGTGTTAAAATGCATCCCCTGGCCGGGTAGCTTTAGATCTTCTTCCCCACTTTAGGGTAGGCTGCCTGCTTCATTTAACAAAGCACTTTGGATGCTGAGCAGGTTTTGGCTTGGGAATAATATTTTGAAAATGACTTTATATGTCTGAGATCTGATCATAGGTTGATTTTATAGACAACTCTCAAAAGAAAATCTTATTTTCCTTACTCCCAAATTCCTGGGTGGTATCCCAGGGTCAACTCCTTGCTCTGCTTGAACCTTTGCCCTTTGAGAAAAACAAGGCACAGAGGGGTTAAAGGACATTTTTTCAGTCATTTGACATGAAGCCTACTTATTGAGTACCTATTATGTGTCATAATCTAAGGTGAGTTCTGAGGACTCACATAATGCAGTGCACATAATTTTTGTGCACTCTCAAAGAGAGAGATAAATGAGCAATTACAACAAAATCAGCTAAGTCCACTATTGGGGAAGTGGGCACAGGAGACAGACTGTACAGTCACCTAGCACTGTTTACACCTCTTTGTTTTGTTTTGTTTTGAGCTGTTTGGGGCTTTCCAACTTAGTAACCAAGTAAAATGTAGCTGAGCAAGTATTTTTGGAGATAAGAATATTAAAAAAAAGATGGGCAAATTTCTTCAGCAGTCAAGAGAGACTGGCTAGGATGAGAGAGAGGTTGAGATGTGCCTTCATGGTGGGAGATGTACCTCATCTTTGATAGGAAAATCATCAGGAACAAAGTGAGGAAAGCACGTTGCGCGTTTCTGTTAGGCAGCAGGAATCAATGGCTTTGGAAAGTTGAATTGAAGTTAGATGGTAGATGTCATAGATATAAAGTACCTTTGAAAAATGACAGGAATACTGAAAAAAAATAAAAAGAAGAAGAAAAGAAGTATCGCAGGGTAACCTGGACATTTCCATGAACAGTGTGAGGAGGTTTTATTCAAGAATATAAGGCGTGGAGTTTTGTTTTTTAATCAGTTTCTACTGCTGGAAATCCATTTTGTTTGCTGATTTCAGCCAGGTCAAAATTCACACTGAGGTTCTTTTTAATTTCTTAGACTTTTCTGAGGTTCCTTAAAAAAAGTAAAAAAAAAAAAAAAAAAAGTTTGGCTCAGAGTTTCAGAGATTTGACAAATTCATGAAAAGACATCTGTAAATTTTTCAAAATATTTGAGACTGCTTCTGTTGTTTTAACTAGTCTTGGTAAATTAATAATATTTGAAAGAAATTCTGTTTCCCAATGTAGCACACACACAAAAAAAATCCCACCTGTTTTAGCTATTCTGAAGAAAGTATTGAAATGACATTTATCCTACCTTTTAATCAATGTTTTAGAAGTTTGCTATTAGCATGTAAGTTGCATGACTTTGGATACTAGGAGAAACTGAAGACAATGTACCACTGGAGAATTACTCCAGACTATCAGTGATTTTGACAGGTAATACCTTTCTAGAATAAAGTATGGTTATACGGTGCTATAAAACATAGCGCACTGAATGAATAAGCAAATGATGAGCACTTTGGCTTTCCAACCAAAGAGCTCTATTAATTTTCCTTGATAATTATTTAGTTTTATGAGTAGACTTTTTGATATCATAAACTTTTAAAAGAACTATCTCCAAATCTCAAATTCTGGAACTTATAGAATGTTTTGTTAAAGAATGTCTGAGCAATTACTTGCATAGTAAGTTCAATCTGACACTTCAATGTGCATCTGAATCAACTTGGAGGTCTATAAAATTCCGAATCCCAGGCTTCTACAGAGGGAGATTCTAATTCAAAAGATCTGGGATACAGTTGAAGACCCTGCATTTTCTATTGTTGTGGAACCAATTTACCACACTTTATGGGTTTAAAACAGCACCCATCTATTATCTAAATTTCTATTGGTCCTAAGTCTGGGTGTGGCTTATCTGGGTGAGGCTTAGCTCAAGGTCTCTGAGGCAGAAGTCAAGATGTGTTTGGAAGCTGTGTTCTCATTTGGAGGCACTGCTTCCAAGCTCGTTCAGGTGACTGGCGTATTTATTTCCTTGCTCATGTATGCTGGAGGCCTGGGGTTCTTACTGGGTATCCTCAGGAGACTGCCCTCAGGTCATGGGGCCACCTGAAGTCCTCCTCCCCAACAGGCAGTTCAGAACAGGGCAGTTTGCTTCCAGCAGGAAAGTCTCAACATTGTTAAAGCAATCTATGCTAAACCTAAGAAAGCTAAGTCTTTCTTTTAACTTTTACTTTATTAAATCAGGCCCACCCAAAATAGTCTCCCATTTTATTAACTCAAAATCAATTGTAAAATCCCTTCATCTTTGCTTTATAATATAACCTAATCACAGGAGCAGAAACCCATTATTTTCACAGTCCTGTCCACAGCTCAAGGAGAGGAGATTACAGGAAGCATGAGCAGGTGGTAGGAATTTGGGAGTCCTTAGAATTCTGCCTACCAGGACCACTCTTCCAGAAGTTCAGGTTTAGAAAGAGAAATCAGACTTGTAGAAACTTTTAGGGTGAGACTGAGCTGACAGAGCTAGACTCATAGATCTGGTTGGCACTTGCAGTAAAATAAAAAGAAAGCATGCAAAGGGACTTATGTGCAAAGTTCTTGTCTGTGAGGAAACAAGAACAAGGAAATGGGAGTTCTGGGCCCAGGTGAAAACCAGACTTCAGGTGCCCCCCCCTTCCTAATTAGGCAGCTTTTGTCATTTTTCCTTTGAAAATTAAATGCTCTGTAAGAAAAAAAATTCTAACTTTAGTTATGATTTTAGCATTTTAATGGACTATCTGCTAGCAATGGCCTCAGAAATGTTCTACTAATTCCTACCCCTTGTAAAAAGTAGTTACTATCTTGATTTTTAAATTTTTTCATTAAAACCAATAACTTTCTAGGGAAATTTGTAAAATCTGACACCAGAAGAAATAGAAAATCTGAACAAAGGCATTGCCATAGAGTAGAGTGACCTGAGTGTGGTGGCACATGCCTGTAGTCCTAGCAACTTGGAAGGCTGATGCAAGAGGATCACAAATTTGAGGCCAACCGGAGCAACTTAGTGAGGTCCTATTTCTAAATAAAATAAAAAGGGCTGAGGATGTAGCTCAGTGGTAGAGCACTTGCCTAGCATGTGTGAGTCTCTGGGTTTAATCCCCAGTATTGAAAAAGAAAAAAGAAAAAAAAAAAAGAAATAAAAAATGTGTCAATCACCCCTTAAAAAGTAATAGAAAGATCAATTTGCAGGAGTATTTATCAATCTCAAAGAAATAGATATTTTCAGTAGTATTTATATCAGTCTGTTTTCTGTGACTATAACAATTATCTGAGGCTAGGTACATTACAAAGAAAAGACACTCGTTGAACTCACAGTTATTGAAGTTCAAGCGCATGGTTCCAGCTTCTCCATGGCCCTGGTGAAGACCTCATGACCTGTGCTACCACAAGGGCAAGAGCGTGTGTGACATGGAGAAATCACATTACCACACAGGAAGCCAAAGAAGCCAGGGAGAGGTGAAGCTCCCTCTTTCCTAACAATTCTCTTGAGAGAAATAACCAGGGTCCAATGAGAACTCCTTAATCCCTTCTGAGGGCATGCCCCCATGACCTCCCACTAGACCCCACCTCCTAAGGCTTCCACCACCTCTTAACATTACCACTCTGGGGACAAGCCTTCAACACATGAATCTTGGGGACAAACCTTATCCAAAGGAAAGATCAAAGGAAAAAAGATCAAAAGAAAAAAGGATGTTTCCTGATATTAATATTATTGTTAAAACCAAGAAAGGTTGGCTCTAAAATGAAATGTTGAACAATCGTATTTACGTAAAAATCCTAAACAAAATGGAAATAAAACATCCATAGATTCGTTTAAAAATCCTATGGATACATATCCCCCCACCATGATCAAGCAGGGCTTGAGAGTGAACATAAGAACAGGAATATAAGGACAGTTTAGCATTAGGAAATTTGTTAATATCACTCATCATATATATAGATCTATAGGGGAAAATGGTTTCATTATCTCCATAGATGCTAAAACTTCATTTGGAAAAGTAGAATGACCTCTTTTCATTAAAACATATAATAAAAGCCCAATGCCGTGGGGCACACCTTTAATCCTAGTGACTTGGGAGGCTGAGGCAGGAGGATCACGAGTTCAAAGCCAGCCTCAGCAAAAAGCAGAATGCTAAGCAACTCAGTAAGACCCTGTCTCTAAATAAAATACAAAACAGGGCTGGGGATGTGGCCCAGTGGTTGAGTGTCCCTGAGTTTAATCCCCCTTTAAAAAAAAAAACATAATAAAAGTAAGATGTATGAATATTTCCTTAACATGATAAAATACAGGTCTTAACTGACAACAAAAGTTCAGGACCAGAAGGATTGCTTCTGAATGCGTGATATAGGGCTGATGGAATAACCAACTAGGACAAAAAGAGCTTGGTCTTAACATTAGGGTAAATTTCAAGTGGATCAAATGATTTTAATGTAAACATAAAACCATAAGATTCAGAAGGAATAGTGGTGGAATGAATTTATAACTGAAAAGATGACCTTTCTAATTCAATCTATTCACAGGAATTTATTCTATAGATACACAGGAAAGAATTGATGCATGTAAAAGTTTATTGCTAAAGGGTTTACAATATCAAAAGATTAGACATAATCTAAAGAGAAGGCTGTTTAAATACTTCAAGATGCAACCATGTTGTGGCATACCAGGGATTTGTAAAAAAGAATGAAAGCGTACTTATATGGAAATATCTCTAAGATATATTTTCCTCTTTTTTTTTTTGGTACTGGCAGTTGAACCCAATGCTTTACCACTGAGCTACATGCTGGTCTTTCTTAAAATTTTTTTAAAAAATTTTGAGACATGACTCTGGCTAAGTTGCTGAGGGTTGCTCTGAGTTGTTCAGGCTGACCTTGAACTTGCCATCCTCCTGCCTCAGCCTCCAGAGTCTCTGGGATTACAAGTGTGCACCACCACCTCTGGCTCCTCCAAGATATATTATTAAGTATTTGTATGCATACATACATATATATGTATTTATATACATTGTATGTTGCTAATTGTTTTAAAAAGGAGTATATATTTATGTACATGTGTGTATATACATAAGGGCATGCACACATGAACTAATATACAAAAAACTAACAACCTTGCTTATTAGGAAGGGAAGACAGGAAGAACTATGTGGTGGGATAGAAGTCATTGTCTAGGAGACTAGGGATGAGGGATACAGTTTACTGAATATGTCTTCATTGTTTTTAGATTTTTAATCATGAAAATGTGGTCCTCATCCAGAAAATTAATCCCCCAAATAAAGTTCTTATTATTAAAAGAAATTTTCTAGTTGAAAGAAAAATTTCTGGGAGAAGATTCTGGACTATTTCTGTTTGGGTAACTTGTGCTAGTGTTTAATCATCTCCATGGATGAGAAGCACCATGTTTTTGAGTGCTTTTAAATTCCCTTTTGATTTATCCTAGAGATCAAAGAAGCAACTACACTAATTTCTGTTTGAATCCTTGTCACCTCATTTCTACCCAAGGTCAGGGCTTTGCATCAAAAGTAGAGATGTCAGCTGGGTGTGGTGGCACCGCCTGAAATCCCAGGTAACAGGGAGGGTGAAGCAGAAAGATCTCAAGTTTGAGGGCAGCCTGGGCAATGTAGGCAGACCATATGTCAAAATAAAATTAAAATTAAAGAGGACTGGGGATGTAGTTCAGTGGTGGAGCACCCCTTATTTGGATCCCCAGTGTCTCCCTCTCTCTCACACACACACAAAAGGTAGAGATGTCTATGAAACAAAAACCACATGTGTTCTGTAGAACTCAAGTTTCAATATAAAAACTAGAATCAGGACCCCAGGTCTTAGGAAAATGAAAGAGATGCCACAATGTAGGACATGGATGTTCATTTCCTAACTTGAAGTCAGATTAAGATAATATTAGAAGAAGAAAGAATTTTATTGAGTCATGTAGTTGTAAAGCATGAAGACAGATTAGAATTCATTTAATCTATAACTTTGCTTCTTAGTAAAATTGTCCCTAAAATAGAAGACATCATTCATATTCTCCTTAGGGGTATATTTCAACAATGTGATAGGAGGCGATGTTTGTGGTTGTTTCCAAACTAAGATTTCTTTTCATGCTACTTAACGTTGTGCTCTAAAAGCTTTTTCTGCATTGCTTCTCCTTAACTATGCTTCACATCTTGTGCCCAGGAAATGAAATGAGAAGGTGAGGGAAAGAATTAAGAACAGAAACAGAGTTGAGACAAATGGGTTGAAGGTGTCAAGAGTTGTAGGCAAGAAATTTAGTGGGCGGCAGAAATTGCCAAATCCTCCTTAGATATTGGGCGGGATTCTCTTCCTGCATTTCCTACATTAGAGTATATCTAATATAGATATCTTCTCTATATTAGTCACGTGTGTCTCTTTTTGCATTGCTGTTGACTAAATATAGACTAATAAGCTTTTCTTAAATAGTAGAGTCCACACAGGGGTTGCCTTTGACTCAGATCAAGGAAGTGCTCCCCCCAATACCAGAACTGGAAGTGACTTCTGCATTTCATCATCGAGATCAATATACATGGTGAGTGATGATTCAGCTTCATTGACTGTTTAGCTTGTTCATTGTAAGCATGAACAAATTTAAGGAGGTGCAGTTTAACCTAAGCTATGTTTCGATCTGGTTGTAGGACAAAGAAAGTGATGATCTTGCAAAGTCAGTCCATATGAATTAGATGATGTGCACTCAAATCACTGTTTTCTCCAAGATCTAGGAAGGATCAGTAAACTAATCTCTCAGTCTATTAAACTAATCTCTTAGTCTGCCCCTGAGATGTCAGCTTGTCCCTTGGCACTGTTTTTCCTGGAGTTCAGCCATAATTCAGTCTCAGCATGAAAAAAAAGAGGAGATTTGCAAAGCAGAATCCTACCCTCCAATTATAGAAATAAGAAACTTCTTTACATTTAACATGGAATAATCTAGATGAATGCACATAGATTTCCATGTATATAAGTCCAAAACGGTGGTCAGAAGTGCCTTAGAAACTTTTTTTCATTCATTCAACAAATAATATATATTACATATAATATATAATAAATATACATAATATATAATAGATATGTGTATATAATATATACATATGTGTGTGTATATATATATATAACTCAGGATTTAAACCAGGAGTGCTTTACCACTGAGCTACATCCCCAGCCCTTTTTATTTGTTTTAAATTTTGAGATAGGGTCTCATTAAGTTGTTAGAGATTCACTAAGTTGTTGAAGCTGGGCTCGAACTTGCAATCCTCCTGTCTCAGCCTCTGGAGCCACTAGGATTACAGGCATGTGGCACCATACCCAATCTCATTCAATAAGTATTTATAAAGTAAAAGTATTTATTAAGTACTACTATGTCAAAGGCATTCTATAAATAATATAGGGTATAAAAAATTATAACAGGGAAGAGGGAGTGTATTAGTGAGCTTTTCATTGCTGTGATAAAATACTGGAGAAAATAATTTGAAAAGCAGAAAGGTTTATTTTGGCTCATGGTTTTGGAGGTTTCAGTTGGTCAGTTAGCTCCATTGCTTTGGGCCTATGGTGAGGCAGAACATAATATTATGGTGGGGAGCATGTGGCAAAGCAAAGCTATTCATCTCATGGTGTTCAGGAAGCAGAGAGAGAGAGAGAGAGGGAGAGGTGGAGGGGGAGAGAGAGAGAAGAGGAGGAGGAGGAGGAGGAACAACTGGGGTTCTAATATCTTCCTCAAGGGCACACCCCCAATGACCTAACTTCCTTCCACTAGGCCCCACCTCCTAAAGCCCCCCCTGTAGCACCACAGGCTGGTAACCAAGGCTTCAACACATGGCCTTTGGGAGACATTTAAGATCCAAACCATACTAAGAGGAAAACTAGCACTCCTGAGTTTCCTCTTACTATGTTATATAACTCTTCATGATACTTGAGTAGTTGTCAGTAAAGGTCCTAACAGGAAACTGGTATTATACCCAAATTGAGTCATTTGAGGGGAGTTTGATCCTGTTAAGCAGGATGTGGGAAGGCCAAGGGGGAGCACAGCACCCTGGCCCTAGTGACAGTGAGGTGCTACTACTGTGCTTAATACCAAAGGGGCAAGGAGCTCAGAGAGACAGAGACAGAGACATACATGCACACACAGAATGAACGCATGGGGAGGGCAGTCTGATAGGAGTGTGACCTGGCAGAGGATGCTATAGCCCCTGGTTGCCCTGGAGAGAGAATAAATACTCCCACTCTGCTGTACTGGCTTTCTTGGATGGGCTTGTACTCTCCACTGGCCAGGCTCAACCAGGGCCAGTTGGCACCAGACCTGGTTGTAACAGTTCATGGAGGCTGGCCTCAGTGGCACCAGCCAGAGTGCATGTGAGTGGAGAGCAGACCTGGAGAGACAATCGAAGGATCCAGCATAGATGGCTCCACAGTCCAATATGCCACCAAGTTCCCAGATACATTTACGTTTGGGACAAAAGAGAAGCAGGGCTTAGTGCTTGGGTCTTGATGCAGTCAGGGTGTGCTGTTGGCTCAGATTCCCAGGTAGAATAGAGAACAGTTGTGTAATGTGTCAAGGAAGTATTGTGGGACATGACGCTT
This sequence comes from Geosciurus inauris, assembly GCA_004024805.1. Taxonomy (NCBI): domain Eukaryota; kingdom Metazoa; phylum Chordata; class Mammalia; order Rodentia; family Sciuridae; genus Geosciurus; species Geosciurus inauris. The sequence goes on along the minus strand of PVHX01000861.1, from coordinate 104,828 downwards.
GATGCTCCTTGCTCTAGGCTACTCAACCTTGCAGACGAGAGCTCCTTTTTGGTTGTTCAAGTGCCTCTTTATCACCTACTGTGTGTCAAGAATTCTTGTACTCATTGACAAAAATAATAAGACTGGGCATGGAGAACACATGGGTTGGGAACCTCTAATCCCAACAAACAGTGTTGAGCTACATGATAGAGCTATTCTCAGGGGCAGAGGAGAGCCTAACAGAGACCCTGCACACAGGGGATGTGATGCCTCACATTTGCTAGACATTCCATAAAAATCTGTTGGGTGAAAGAATAAAGCCCAACTTCTGTCTGTACTAGGATCAAGGAATGTCATTATTGAAAGACACTCGCACAAACACTTATATTTTCATTTCATGGATGGAGAAGGAAGGACCAAGGTACTGTGGCAACAGAAGTTCCGGAGACCCTAGGTTTCCTTGGTCCCAGGAACAGAAGTTTCAGTTCTACCCAGGTTGACTTCTTAGGCATGTAATGTGGGGTCCATTGCATAAAGGGAGTGGAAACTGTCTTGAGGAAGTTTTTCAATGTTCTTATAAATGATTTAAAATAGTTGTGTACCAATTCTAATTTAGGGAATACTTAACAAACTTTTTGTGTGAATAATGTTTTCTTTTCCTTTTTTTTTTTTTAATCTTCAGACTACTCCTGGGAAAATTGGACTGAACCCTGTTGAAGAATACTTATAATTTTATTTTGGGAAGGAGTAGGCTGGTAAATGTTTGGGTCCAGCTGAGGCTCACAATAGGCAAGCAGTGGGAATCAGATTGCTTGATGGGAAGCAGCTGAGAGCTTTCATTTGCCCCATGAGATCAAGGGAATGAGCCTGTTTTCAAGGAACCAGCATGAGTCATGGTGAAACCCACGGAAAGAACAAGAGGACACTTACTTTTCTTTCTTTCTTTTTTTTTTTCCAATCCTTCACTAGAGTAAACCCAAGGTTTTAATTTTGACCAAGAATGGTCAAGGATGAAAGTCCTTTCTCCCATTGCAGATTCTGATTGGGTGATTTTTCTCCTACACCGATAATTGTTGCTATTTGGCAAATTACTTAAGAGGGACTGGACTGTTTGCTTATGCATTTGTTTGCATTATGAATCCTGCCTCCTTTTGGCACTAGAATGTTTTTTTAAAAAATTCATGGATACCAAAATAAAATGATTTAAATGAAATACTTGGGTATTTAAATTTAATGGCAAAGTGTTTCCTCTCATTCATATGGCTTTCGTATTTGTTCTAGCCTTCCTGGATGTCAAGAATAATGATAGTTATTAATTATAATTAAAAAAGCACATACAGACAAGGGGACAGCTCTTATTGTTGAACAATAACAAAAATATTTTCCTAGAGTTAAGATGTCGTCTTCTGACATCGTTATATGATTAAGAGTGCTTATCTGAGTAGATGTGCACAGTTTAATTGCAAGGTCAGACTTAATATTAAGTGATGGGGTTCTGGACAGGCTACTTTAAAATATGGCACCAAAATATTTTAAATGGAATGACTTTGAACAAACAGCAGAAGGAGGAAGGTCACTCTGCTCTTCCCCTGCCACCTTTCTTCCCTGAAGCAGCCAATAAAATCTTTTCTGACCTTCCTCTGAAACAGATCGGTAAGATCCCCGTGTGAGAGCGCTCTCCCTCTATGGGAGCAAGGAGCATTCTTGTTTCCAAAAACTCAGGGCCACAAAGAGTCTGAACAGACAGGCCTGGCAGAGTTCCCCAGTTTATCATCATCAGAGCATACGATTTCTGCTTTATCATATTTTATTCTCCATTCTTCATCAAACCTACTAGAAAAAAACCCTTGGGTTTAACTCATTCTTTAGGTCTTCATTTTCTTTTGCTATGTCTCATGCTACATAAATAAAATAAATTAGTATTTTTTCCCTCTTATTAATCTTTTGTTATAGAGGCCACAGCTGTGATCTTACAAAGGTAGACTGAAAAGATATTTTTTCTTCCCTTACATAAGCAGCCTTAATAGGAATGAATGTTTCAGCACAGAGGGGTTTATTTTTTCTGATCTCTCCAACCTTTTTTTTTTTATTGCTAGGTCATAAACTGAAATTTTAATTGTAAAATTTAGGAATTGAATATTTGGCAAATGGAATTCTGCTAGTGTTTTTCTTGTCTTCATATCCCTAATTAAAAGGTGAGTCAGCTCGGGTCTGGGATTTTTCGGCAGGAGTTGGAAGTGTCACACTCTATGAAGTATGGATATTATGCCATTTCTGAAAAGCCAAATTATTGTTTCCCTGTGCATCACCTACTATGTTCTGACAAATGACTTGGAAATCGGTGGGAACTTGGCTTACAAAGGCATAAATTAACTTCAAGTTCTGTTAAGTTGTGGCAGCTTTCAGGAAGCTAATATCACTGATTTATTAAAACAGAAGATTTTAATAGATACTGGGAACCTCACAAAATCCTAGATGGCCAGATCTCTGTCCATCAAGAGCTTAGGAGCTGGTAGAGGGGTTAGGACAGGTGCACCTGGGATACTGTTTGGCTCACAGTTGGTTCTTCAGCAACACTGGCTAGATGAGGAACGATCTAGAGAGTGTACCGTGTACACTCTTGTTTCTTCCTCACAATGTCAACTTGAGATGGGTATCACTTTCCCTGAGGAAGGTGAGGCCAAAGGAGGTTCACCAGTTTGCCTACTGTCTCAAGGCTACTGTGTGATGGCATTGTAGGTCTGTCTGGCTGTCCTGCTCCCTCTTCCTGCGCTGTGGGGTGGAGGCAGGCACCAGAACAGGGAGGTGGAGAGGTGGCTGAGGAAAGGCTGCAGCCAGAGCAATGGGAGGGCTCTCTCCTGGGAGTGCAGGGAGGCTGGGCTGAATGCACAATTGAAGACTTCCCCCTGGGATTGGTGCTTGGTCACTGGTCCTGGGTGTCCTTTAGTCTGGTATTTCTGACCCCATCTTCACCTGACTGGTCCCAGTTAAAAGAGAATGTGTGGTCCTTGGTGCCTGGCACGATTCATGGTTTCCCATCTACACTGCTGACCCTGGCTTTTAAAATGTCTTGCTCTTCAACTGGTTCAAGTCTGACTCTCCACCGCAGGTTCCTTCCCTGTGACTTATAGCTTAGTCCTGTATTGATCCATGTCAGCTGTGACCTATACTTGTCTCCTTGGCCCCTGGCTCTGCAGCAGCAGGGACCTCAGCCCTCTATTTAAAGAATTCAGGCACAGATTGGAGAGTGGAGAGAAGAAACAAGGCACCGTGCCAGGAGACTGTCACGGTCGCTCCATCGTTGAGTGGACACAGTGGAATCAGATTAGCGGAAAAAGGGATGGATGGAGGAGAGGCTGTGGAGGCAGGGTCGTTGGAGTGTGGCAAATTGTGCATGTAGGGACCAGAGTGAGGGTGGGCGAGGAAAGGAGGGGAAAGAGACTCACGTGGCAAATTTCCAGACTTCTGCCTGCAGACAATAACGTTAGCCAAACGTAAAGCTGCATGTTTTGGTTTCTAGAAGGATTTTCACTTTCCCGAGGATTTCTTCCAACCTAGCTTTCATTCATCCTAGCTTTAATTTCAGATTTCTCCTCGTCTACACTTAGAAATCCTTGAATGGAGCACGCAGACCACCTTCTCTTCCCTGCCTTTCCTGCCCTTTCCATCCAGCTTTCAAAATCCTGTGTGTCCTGCTCCACCCACTGCCTTTTAAACAATGTCTCTTGTTGTGTGTGTTTCCCTAGAATTTAGTCCAAAGGTGTTTCTTATGTCCTGCCTTGTACCACAGCTAACTGTCTTCATGTCTGTCCCACCCTCAGACTGTGAGTGACAGAGCAACAGCCTCTCCAGCCTGTGTGTCCCCAGTGACTGGCACTCACTTCTCCCCAACCCGCTCCTCCCTTGCAATACTCTTGGTTGGTGACAGATGTTGTTTGTAAATTCAGCGGGTGGTTACTTAAAAGGAGATGGAATTGGCAACCTATACACTGGGGCCTTTTAGCACAATGATAATTTGTTTTAATAAGCTTGGTGGTGTGTACTATACATGTAATTTCATTGTATTACAATTCTGAATAGTTTGCATATATTTTAAACTATTCTTTTGTACCTACTTGTAGAAGTTCATCTGTCATTATTATAATAAAATACCTGTGACTCAGTACTTTCTTAGAAATGAGGTGTTGGGCTGGGATTGTGGCTCAGCGGTAGAGTGCTTGCCTTGCATGTGGGTGGCACTGTGTTCAATCCTCAGCACCGCATATAAATAAATGAATAAATAAAGGTCAATCAATAACTAAAAGAAATATTTAAAAAGAAAAAAAGAAAAGAGGTGTTATTTAGCTCACAGTTCTGGAGGTTTGAGAGCATGGCACTGGCTTGGCTCAGCTCTGGTGAAGTCCCTCAGTGCACAGTATTGTGCTGTGAGGGAAGGATCCCAAGGTGAGACAAAAAGCCAGAGCAGGGGAGGGCCCCGCCTTGCTCTTTTTTTTTTTTTTTTTTGAGCTGAGGAGTAAACTCAGGGGCACTCGACCACTGAGCCACATCCCCAGCCCGATTTTGTGTTTTATGTAGAGACAGGGTCTCACTGAGTTGCTTTGCGCCTCGCCATTGCTGAGGCTGGCTTTGGACTCCTGTCTCAGCCTCCCAAAGTGTTGGGATTACAGGTGTGTGCCACTGTGTCCGGTTAAGAGGTGCATTTTAGAAATCCTCTGAGGTTAGCCTTCATGGCAGATGCTTGTAATCCCAACTACTTGGGAGGCTGAGGTAAGAGGATCTCAAGTTCTAGGCCAGCCTCAGCAACTCATTGAGACCCTGTCCAAAAAAACCACAAAAAACAAAACAAAACAAAACACTGCCATGTAGCTCAGTGGTAGCATACCCCTGGGTTCAATGCCCAGTACTAGAAAAACAAAAGATCATATGTGAATTTTGTGCTTATATACTAAAATTTCTAAGCTTTACTAAAGACAGAGTGGTTGATCTGGAAGCTCCTGTGATGTGAAAGAAAAGGCCTAACATGTAGGCTGGGACAGAGATACAGAGCATTTGGGAAAAAACAAACAAAACAAAAACCCACACAAACTTTACAACTCATTCAGATGAGTTATTTCTGCCCCTGAGACTCATGGTTGTTACCACAGGGGACTACAGGGAGAACCATTGCTACTTGCTGGGAGAACAGTTTTGTGGATTATCAATTAAGATACTTTCATCTGCAAATAACGGAAGGCTCAAGTCAAAATGACTTAAATGATGAGAAAATGTATTATTGTCCCTAACGGGAAATTCTGCACAGGGTACTCTCAGGTGAACTGATTCAAGACAGACACCGTGAGTGCTCAAGTCTTTCCTCCCTGTTGTCTCTGCCACCTTTGATGTTAGATTTTATCTTCAGGCTTTTTTCTCTCCCGGTTTCAAGGAGAGATTGTATGGAGCTGTGGGGCTGCAGGATCATTCCATCTTCACGCCACAGTGTCTCCTCCAGCCCCCAGAAGCTTCCTTCTCTTACCAGAGCATCTTAACAGACCCACCCTTAACACCCAGTGGCAGGAGCCCGGGACCCACATAGCTAGTGTAGACCAGTCAAGATTGACATGATTCTCCAGAGGGGAAAAGGAACTGACCATCAGTTAAAAACAGGGCACTGTAAATATAGAGGAAGAGGAAAGTGACAGCCTGACACCTCTGTGCATCGTTCTCCTCGATGCTAGGGAGATGTGTGGAGAGAGAAACTGAACGCAGGCTTGGTTTCCTCCCACAGCAATCTCTTGAGGCATGCTGGGACGCTTCTGCTAGCATGAGCCATTGCCAACATTTGGTGGTGGGCGTCTACATCTGTGTGTGAAGATAGTGCTGTCATGGGGCCATAGTTTCTGTCCAAAGTTCCCTCTGTTTCCTGGTGTGTTTTCACTGGGGGATGGGGTGTGATACCAGTGTGATGTCACAAAGACGACAGCGAGAGATGCAAGGTGATCATTATATTTTCCATTCCAGGCTCCTCTTGGGAATTACCTTGACCCATTGAACAATGTCTTGGGGCCATTGAAAATCCAGGTTGTTTACTCACCAGCCCAGGGGTGGCATGCAAACTGAGCTAGATCAATTGGACCCTTTGTCTTGGGATTGGGTGCAGTGATATGAAGGTGGGAAAAAAGACCAGAGCTTATTCATTCTAGTAGAAGTGCTGAGTTGTCCCTGTTCTCCACTTCCACTACACCCTGCACCCCGCCAAGCTGCCTTGGTTCTGAGTCTGAGTCCCTAGCCTTCCCCTTGACTCTCTGAGCTGCCAGTCATGTCCTCACAAAAAGATCCTTTTCCTGCTGAAGTTTCCAGAGTTGTTTTCTATTGCCTATTGGATCCAACATCAAACATGTGTTTTATTTTATAAAGTCATAGGATGTCTGAGCTGTAAGAAATCTGCGAGTTCATCTAGTTCAACTCCTCACTTTATAGCTAAGGACACAGAAGCCCCAGAGGTTGAGGGTTTCACCCAAGGTCACATCACAGAGCTCATCAGTAACAGAGCTTGGGATAAAGATAAGGTCTCCTTCCTTCAGGGGAGTGCAGGCTGCTTTTTTTTTTTTTAATCCCTTTTTAGTGTCAAGCAGTCTCACTCTGTGAAAATAACTGCAGTATTTACTAGAGGCCAGTGACTTCAAAATTCTGATCCACCTCCCTGAAACAATTTTCTTCGTGTCATTTAAAGATTTGTTTTCAGAGATAGTCCTTCCAGGGATTTGCATCCGGTAAAGACAGGCATCTGTTTTTCTCCTTATATGGGGCCTAACTTCTTCCCAGCTATCTGTGTATTCTCTTACATGAAGTTGGTGTTTGGAAAGGAAGTGGTTTGCTCTAGGAAAACATATGGGCTGGGGTTCTGAGAGTGATTATCTTTTCTAAGTCTGTCCCTCTAGCTGTGTGCACTGGGTGGAACTTTTTTCTATTCACTTTGAATGGTACTTATCTGCTCTGTATTTTCAGTGGCTTTAGGGTAGTCACAGCTCTTGTAACCTGCCACAATAGCCTAAGATCAGGCCGGAGCCAGGAAAGGAACTGATAATAACAGTTCTGATAATGTGCAAAGTGCTGTTGGTAGCACTTAGTATGTATTAGTTAATTCATTTTCTCCCCACAAGGCTGGCATGTAAGTAGGTAGGTGTGGTTATTATCACCCCCTTTTTTAGGTGAAAAAATTAAGGCAAAGAGAGGTTAAGTAACTTGCTCAAGGTCACAGAGCTTTTAAGTGGAAGAATTGAAATTCAAACACAAGCCAGATTTTCTTTTCATTTTTGCCAGTACTAGGGATTAAACCCGGAGTCTCACTCCTGCTAGGCAAGCACTCTACCACTGAGCTACACCTCAACCCTCAAAATCCATGCTCTTAACCCTCTGTTCTCTTGCATCTTAACCACAAAAACTCTCTGTGTGGAGGTAAAATGGATCCTTTTTCTTAAGAACAAAAGATTGTTCAATTAGACATATGGCTTTCCATAAATGCTAACAGTAGGGAGTTCTGTATTGTGAATTTCTTTTATCCCAACAATGCTTGGAAGATCTACTTACCAACAATACCCCAAGTATTCTAACACAGAAAAGGCTCTGGCTTCTCTCCATGAAACAGAGGACTTCAGAAACTCATCTACGTGTAGTTGTGAGAAGAATTACGTGGAATACAGATTTATTTTTCTTTTTTGCTCTGGATGCTCATAAAATAGGATCAATAATTAATGTGTCAATTTATTTTTTATTTTTTATGTTTGGTACCAGGGATTGAACTCAGGGGTACTCGACCACTGAGCCACATCCCCAGCCCTATTTTGTGTTTTTTGTGGAGACAGGGTCTCACTGAATTGCTTAGTGCTTCGCCATTGCTGAGGTTGGCTTTAAACTCACGATCCTCCTGCCTCAGTCTTCTGAGCCGCTGGGATTGCAGGCACGTGCCATTGCGCCCAGCTCAATTAACTTTTTAAAAAACATTCTTTTAACCTATCTGGAGTACCCCTGTGGTGAAAATATTAATTACAATGCAAACCCACCCAAGCAATGATGAGAAAAGGCTGAACTGGAGTGCCTGAAAAGATCCTTTTCTTCTTAGTGGTTTCAAAACACATTTTCCTACTTGGAATTTGCTACAGTACATTACAGAGAGATAGGAAATCATCTCTATTCTATTCTTATTTTGACAAACAGACAATGTAGGTTTCTTTCTTTCCTTCTTTTTTGTGATACTGGGGATTAAACCCAGGGCCCTGCACATGCTAGGCACAGGTTCTCCCACTAAGCCATGGCCCTCCCTGTAGGGATTTTTTGGTTTTGTTTTTTTAAAAGCAATTTATTCATACAAAATTCCATTATGTCACAACAAACAACAGCTGGGTGCAGAAATCCCAGCTATTCAGGAGGCTGAGGCAGGAGGATCACAAGTTGGGAGGCCAGTCTGAGTGACTTAAGATCCTGTCTCAAAATAATAATTAAAAAGGACTGGAGATGTAGCCCCATGGTAGAATGTTCCTGGGTTCAATCCTCAGTACTGTAAAAAAACAAAACAAACCCCAAACAGTAAGGCTTAATGATTACATCACAGTGAAAGATTTTTCTTGTATTAATCTGTATTCAAAGTGAAAAATATGTCTGTAGGAATGAAAAATATGTCTGGTTTTTTTCCAGCTATCTAAATAACAGACTATAGAATAAAAATTCTCCAGAGTTCAATAACTGTTGCATTTTTACAGAATAATTAGATCAATGTGAGCAATAAGGACCTTTTTGAATTAAGTGTTTTAGTGCCAGAAATTTCAGCCAAGAAGGCAGCCCCACAAGCTGTGTTCTGGTTGGGAGGGGACGTAGGTAGGAGGAGGAGCAGCAGGGCAGTATGAAAAGAAGAGAGGGTGTCCTGTTGCCCTTGGGAACCAGTTGTATGAGCCTCGGGGACATCTAGGTGGCCGTTCCCTGGGGCCCACCTGAGCCCCAAACCAGCTAGGGCGAGTGTCCATCTTTCCTTCCTGTTCACCTGGTACAACCACAGGAGGCGAGATGTGCAGACCCTTCACCCGCAGCATCAGGCCCAGGGTCTTGACAGTTTCCCCAGTGAAATTTAAGTGAAGCTCATGACATAGTAAAGCCCCGGATGGGCTCCCTTTTGATTACCAACCCAGTGGAGGTCTTTTATTTCTCCATCTATTTGTTAATACAAGACCTACCCTATGCCAAGCACAGTCTGACCCCAGGGAGGGTAGCCCCAACTGCTACAATGCAGCCTGGAAAGGGGTAGCCTGGGTCTCAACTCTTTGAGGGACTAGTTTGATCCATCTCTGAATTCCCAGTTCTTGACATGGAAATTACCTATCATTGTTTACTAAGTGAACAGAGCATGTTGGGAGCCCAGGCAAGGGCACCTAAATCAAGGGTAGAAGATAGGAGTGAAAGACTTCCTGAGGAAGGGGACACTCCCTGCCAAGTTAAAGGATCCTTAAAGGATATGTTAAAGGATAAATTGACTAGGACAAAAGGAACACATAGAATGGCACTAGGGCATTGGTGGACAGAAAAACGCTTTCTTCAAGGCCTATGTGTCCCCAACACACATGCGTGCGTGCGTGCACACACACACACACTGTGTGCACAGGCACATGTGGGCACCTGACATTCACGAGATGGAAGTTGCAAATAATAATCACTATGCTATTCTCTCTTTCAAGGACATTGCAGTAATTAATGTGTGAGAGAGGTGGGCTTTGTCACGCTTGAGAATGTCAGAGTTCTGCTGGGGAAATTTGACAGTATTGTGATGCATTGCGATATTTTTTATGTGGTATAATTTGGGCTTGTATCTGCTTAACCAATTAAAGATTAAGCAGGCAGGCCTTGAATGCTCCTGCATGGCTGAAAGAATGATTTATTACACCAAAGCTTATTGGAATAACAGGAAGCCAGTTTGCACTGAGAGGAACACCACAACTGCTAGCTGTTCAACGTGCTCCAAAACCAGGTTTCCCTGTTCAGCCCAGAGAAAAGCTGTCCCTTAAACCCCTCTCTTGGAGAGTGCCTATGCACAATAACAAATTAAAGGGCTTGGGAAGTCCCTCTAGTTAAAGCAAAATAAGTTTATGGTGAAGCAAATACATATCCCAGAAAAATCCTTTTTGTTTTCTTTCTAGTGTTCCCTGAATACCAGGTCTTTGAATGCCCCAGGTACATGTATGACTGCACATATGGTGCAACTCTACATCGTGTACAAGATGCTGAAAGACTTAGGGAATTTCCTCTACTCTGCTGGGCTTATTCTATAGACAGATTAAAAAACCAGTCCCAGATAAGTTCCACTTAAGCACAACTACATTTGTGTCCATGATATCATCCTGATTTGGGGAATGAATTGGACTCTGGCATCCATAGGGCTGAATATTTCAATTCATGATCCTCCACAGGCTCTAGTCATTGCATGGTGGCAGCTACATGCATTTAATTGCCACATGTAGAGGTGAGAGGGAACTTGATGCAAGGGATGAGTCTCAAGGATTTCTGTGGGTTTCACACTTGAATCTTGGGAGGAATTGATGTGAGTGTCTGGAAAGAAAGGCTAGGCCCAGATCATAAAGGGCCTCGTGTGGACATTTTCCCCGAATGCTGGGGGGTGGGGGGCAGGGGAATGGTTAATTAGGGGAACAACTTCTGGAAACACTCTGCACACACTACTGTCGTGAGCAGATTAGAAGGGACCTGAGGCCTATGCTGAGATCAGGCAGGTGTCTATCACACTAGTTCACAGGGAGGATGGGAAGAAAGCTGGAGGCAGTAGGCTGGAAGGAAACACACAATTCATAGCATTTGGAAGCCAATTGAATGTTGAGAATGAAGAAAGGCAGCAACTTAGGGTGACAGATGGGCTTCTGGCCGAGGGAACACTATGCTTCCAACTAAGAAAATGTAGGAGGAAAGGGACAGGTGATAAATTTAAACTGGACAAATTTAGATTAAATTCAGTGTGACACCCAAATACTGATATATAGAGGTCTGGTGGGAAGTTGACTCCTGGGATCCAGTTAGTGACACATGGGCTTCAGGTAGGAACACCATCTATCAGCACATAGATGATGTTGCAGAAAGCTTGGATAAGTCCAGTGCATTTCTTTGTTCAAAATGGTAGATAATTTTGAGGAGAGGGGAGGGGACATAGGAGCAGAAAAGGTGGTGGAATGTGATGGACATTGCTCCAAGTACATGTATGACTGCACATATGGTGCGACTCTACTTCCCATACAACCAGAGAAATGAAAAGTTGTATTTCTTTTGTGTACAATGAACCAAAATGCATTCTGTTGTCATGTATACCTAATTAGGATAATACATTTTTTAAAATAGTAGATAATTTTAGATGAAAGAAGTGCAAAGAGAATTTCTTTTCTTTTTCTTTTGTGGTGCTGGGAATGGAACCCAGAGTCTTGTGCATGATAGGCAAGTGCTCTGCCACTGAGCCACACCCCCAGCCGCAGATTTCAAATTGAACCCTACTTTACTTGGAAGAGTGTACAATAATTGCAGTAAATGTTGTGGCCTGATTGGCTGGATATATGAATGGAGAGATGATTAAATAAATGACAAGTCTAGGTTCTTGAAAGTCAATAGATGTTCTCTTTTATTTTATCTTGCAAATTGCTTCAGTTTCAGATCTGGCATGAAAAAAATGTGACGACCTTAAAGAAGCAAAAAGACAACATTTGGATGCAATACATGGACGATTTTATTCCTGCTTTTAAAAATCAATGAGCCTTTCATTCTTTAAGCCTACACATTTCAGGCCATCTGATGTACATTCCCATTTGGTACTGATGCTCCAGCAGTGACTGACCCACTGCTGCCTTTGCAGCCAGCCCCGCTGGAGATGACCAGCCGAGCTGCAGGCTGAGTACGGTTCAGCAAGCAAATGTATTCTTTTGTGCATGGCCTCCCTTGAGTAAATATGAGTCTTCACTCTATATTCTTGGCCAGAGATCAAGTGGCTTTAAAAGAAAAATATAATGTGGGATGCTGGCATTGATTCGTAACACCAATGTCTCATCTAAATGGCCCCACTGTGGTCTCAGGGGCTTTAGAATAGACCACAACTCTTTGGTAATAAATCACACTACCAAGCCAAGAAACAGGGCAGGTGGGAAGCGTGTCTTCCATCGTCATAGACGGTAATCTTACCTTGAGAATGAAATGGAAAGGTAGTTCTGATCCTTTGGGAATCATCGAGAAAATGCTTTAAGATGCACACAGTGGTCAAAATATTTTAACACTTCACTACTTGCAGCAAGTGGTTTGGACATTGCCAAGGGAATTACTAACCATTGTTGTGGTTTAGGGAAGGTCAACGGGACTCAGATTCGTTTTCTGCTGAGACTTTCCTCTGTTCTCCATTTATTTCTCTCCTTTGAGTGACATGGAGCTGGAGAGTGGAGCGGAGACCTTGGTGCACTAAACCCTGACACACTATTTGTGTCTACAATTTCACCATAAATTTGGAGAGGGAGAGACAGAAATTGCAGATGCAGGCATTTAAAACCCCTTATGCCACATTTGTCGAGAGGAACAGATTGTAAACTGCCTTTTGCAAATATGATATGCATGTGGGCATCAGGCTAATAACTCCCAACCACAGACTCATTCATTTGTGTGGTGTTTCTCTCCAGAAGTTTCTGAGATTGCTTCTGTAGTGGTTATGGATCCCAGAGCTGTTTAGGTTGAGTAGGAAGATTAGAGAGACTATTTGGCTAAGGAAATTTGAGACCTTTACCAATGAGATGGAAATGACAAATTTTTCTGTTTACATCATCACACACGCTCTTTAAGAATTATGCATTTGGAATGTTCAGTTTGCACTTTTCTAAGGAAAGCTAGGAGCAATTTGTACAGTCATCAACATTGTTTTAGAAACTTAAAACTCAAACCATCTAGATGCTCTCACTTACACTCCAGCTCTTCTTTTGAAAAATGATCTGTGTATTTTACATTTTTCTTCTCTGGCAGGGCCCTATCTTTTGACCTCCCTGATCAGAGCAATTTATTTTGCTACTTGTTTTTTTTTTTTTTAATTTAGTTTCATAGGTCACTCATTAATACATATTCATTTAAAATTTAAATATTTCAAATAGCATTGAAGCTCCTTTTGATTACTGTGTCAAATTATGACATTCTTCCTCACCTATCAAACTCCCTTCTACTTCTGTTAATAATTTTTCCTGTATATAGTGGTAGAATCTTTTGGTGTGCATGCACATATTATTTTAGATAAATGTCATCCTTTTTCACTAAGCAATACATCTTTTTTTAACATTTTTTTTTAGTTGTAGGCGAACAGAATATCTTTATTTTATTTTTATGTGATGCTGAGGATCAAACCCAGTGCCTCACATGTGCCAGGCGAGCATGCTACCACTGCGCCATAACCCCATTCCCAGCAATACATCTTTGATATCTGTCAGTAGAGAGAAGTATTCCATTTTTTCATTCTTTTTTTACTATTGCATAATATTCCATTAATTTATTCTGGTGGTTCTGATTTTTCACTAGAATATACCTTGAAGAGTCTTGAGTAAAGATAGAGTAAATTCTTTCATAAATTCTTCAAGGTAAAAATTGTCACTTCCATTCATATAATGAAAAAAGATTTATGCATTTCTAAGTCCCTCAATCATATCTATTTATGCCACACCAAGTACCATTAAAATGATCACGACCACTTCATAGTTAAACTTCATAGTATAACTCAACCAGATGTTTTTCCATCATTAATTACTCTATAATATGGGGCCTCTTTCATTCAGCATTTAGAGAGTGTGCATTTAAGGTCTGACATATTTGTTCATTTGACAAATAGTTATGGAGAGCCTACTATGTGTCAAGCACTTTTTGAGTGCTGGGAAAATGGTAATGAACAAAATTGACAGAAATCCCGGCTCTCCAGTGACAGCAACTCAGCGAGACCACCTCAAAATAAAAAATAAAAAGGGCCGGAGATGGGGCTCAGTGGTAAAGCACCCCTGGGTTCCATCCCCAGTACAAAAAAATAAAATAAAAAAATAAAGTCCCAGCTCTCATGGAAATTACATCCCAGTGGAAGACAGAAAGTAGACAAAAAAGTAAGATATAAAGGACGTTAGATAGTGACATGTCTTAAAGAAAAAAACATGAAGCAGGTCTTTGAATAAAGACCTGAAAGAAATGCAGGAGGGAGATGGGAGAGTGTCTGGAAGAAAAGCATCCCTATCTGTGATGCTCTCTAGGACCAAGTGACTTTTTCTGCTGGAGAAATTGTCAGTCTTTCTGCCCTGCAGTTCATCCTTTGATTTCTTCCTTCCTTCCTTCCTTCCTTCCTTCTTTCCTTCTTTCCTTCCTTCCTTCCTTCCTTCCTTCCTTCCTTCCTTCCTTCCTTCCTTCCTTCCTTCCTTCCTTCCTTCCTTCTTGCTTTCTCTGTCTCTCTTTCTCTTTCTTTCTTTTCTTCTCAGTACTAGAGACTGAACCTAGACACACTTTACTACTGAGGTATATCCCCATCCCTTTTTAAAGTTTTTTTTTTTTTTTGAGACAGGGCCTT